>SJYQ01096321.1:523762-565681 GCA_006410935.1 Redunca redunca | reverse complement strand
CCGGCCCCCCCCCCCGCCCACACTCTCCCCTGCTCCTCTCCTTTTCCGTCCCCCCCCCCCGCCCACACTGCCCCGTGCTCCCCACTGTTCCCATCCCTCCTCCCCGCCCGCACTGCCCCGTGCTCCCCACTGTGCCCATCCCTCCTCCTCGCCTGCACTGCCCTGTGCTCCCCACTGTTCCCATCCCTCCTCCCCACCCGCACTGCCCTGTCGACTTCTGTCTCTGTGAAGCCACTTTGCTTTCCCCCCTTCACCAGAGCCTTGCTATGTCTGCTCTCCACCCCTTCCTCCCCAGGCTTTATTGCTTCCAGCCCGGAGTCATTGATTCTTTCCTGAGGTCATAGGACTTCTTGGGGAAGGTGGGTGTAGGGGGTGCTTGGTGTCCAGAAGGGACAGCCTTGACCTCTGATGGGAAGCCAGCGAGAGCGCAAGAACGACAGCAGTGGATACCCTCTATCAAGCACGTACAAAGTGCCAGATTCTATTTGAGGAGTTTTCCACGAAGCAGCTCATGGAATCATCCCATCACCCCTCCGTGGCACTTAACTACCGCCATCCCCACTTCATGCCTGGAGAAGACAAGCAGTGGCAGGAAACGGGGAAGGAGCTGCGATTCTACAGTGTGGGACACCAGAGGGGAGGAGGAAGAGGGGCCCTGGCACCTCAGGGGACAAGCAGCGTCTTTTTGCCCTTCCATTTGCCAGGTCGCAGTTGGCTTTGACACAGGTCCTGCCATCACATCTCAGCTACTCTGAATCCCCGAAAGCATCCTTGATTCAAGTTCAAGGTCACCCACCAGCCTCCAGAGTCTGTCCACGTGCCCAACGCAAAGTACGTGGCCATCTCTGGAGACTTTCCTGTTAGGAACGGGCCCGTCCCTGCAGGCAGCAGAATTATCCTTCTCCTTTGGCAAAACTTTCACCATCCTGCCAGCCCATGCCCACTCCGTAGGACTGGGTCCCATTTCTCACCTCTCACCACCTTTCCTCAGCAGTGACACTGCGCCAGCTGCCACCCCACTGTCAAGGAAACCACCTCATTCCAGGAGCAAGGGTTTAGTAGCAGGCAGACAGGGACAGCAGGCCCTGCAGGGACGCAGCGTGGTGAGGTCGAGGGGCAGGGCTGGCTGAGAGCTCTCATTTCCAGAGGCCTCTGCCCACTTACTGCTCAGCAGCTTTTTGTTTTCTCAGCCCCCTGGCTATTTGCCATTTTTAATCTCACCTGTTCCACTGCAGGTCCAAACTGGGGAGGGAGGGCTCCCCTCTCTGGACCCTGCCCCAACCTTCTGAGTCCCAGAGCGGTTTCTCCCTGCCACCTCTCTAGAGTGAGACAGAGCTACACACACTCAAATGCACACACCAGCCACCTGGGACTCTGGGAAAGAGTAGATCCTGATTTGGAAGATCCAGGTGGGACCTGAGATGCTACATTTCTAGCTGTCTGGACATTATTTGGGAGTCAGGGTTCGTGAGAGCCTAGATGACTCAAGGAGATCCAACCAGTCCTTCCTAAAGGAAATCAGTCCTGAATATTCATTGGAAGGACTGATGCTGAAGCTGAAACTCCAATACTTTGGCCACTTGATGCGAAGAACGGACTCATCTGAAAAGACCCTGATGCTGGGAAAGATTGAAGGTGGGAGGAGACGGGGACAACAGAGGATGAGATCATCACCAACTCAATGGACATGAGTTTGAGTAAACTCTGGGAGTTGACAGTGGACAGGGAAGCCTGGCGTGCTGCACTCCATGGGGTCACAAAGAGTCAGACACGACTGAACTGGAACTGAGATGATTTGGGATGGCATCCTAAGAGCAAGACCTTTGAGAGCTAAGGCTGTAGGGGTCCCCAAAGCCTCATATGGCCCCCGCTAAGGCCTTCTTCTGGGATGCCTCCTTTGGAATGAGGCATCACACAGTTGCTCTCAGCTGCTGCCTACCAGTCATACAGGCCTGCCCACGAGCATCTTCAGACGAAGACCGTGAGTTCTGAGCCACGGAGTGCAATACCTCTAAGCCACGAAACGTAGCACCTAGTCCCTTCCATGGAGGAATGCAGTCCTTAGATCCCTCCAGACCTCACACACCAACAAGCACGCCCGGGTGAGAGCTGCGCCGAAGGGCCCTGTCGTCCGCACTCACCCACAGTCTGATCCCACAGATGCTGGCAGAGTTCAGGAGAGATGGGAAAGCTCAGGGAAGACACAGCAAGAATCCAGATGTCAGCTTGTGTGTCAGTAGCTCAGCCATGTCCGACTCTTTGCGACCCCATGGACTGCAGCCAGCTTCCTCTGTCCATGGAATTCTCCAGGCAAGAATACCGCAGTGGGTTGCCATTTCCTTCTTCAGGGTTTCTTCCCAGGGATCGAACGCAGGTCTCCCGCATTGCAGGCAGATTCTTTACTATCTGAGCCACCAGGGATGTAGTCTTGGCTAGTAGAAAATCCCCCAAATGAGGATCTGAGGGGCACAGTGAACCACTCTCCAAAGATCCTAAGAATGGTAAGAACCCCATATCCGCCTTGTGAATTGCACTGCAACCTTTTGCAGCAAAGGTCACCATCAACCTACTTCCCCTTGGGTTTACACTGCTATCTGTAAAAGGTGTGTTTCTCAGCCAGGTCACTTCTAGAAAAGATCTCATCTGTCAGTCCAAGAGGGCCTGTGTGCATCCAGACACAGGAGGATGGGCCAGGCGACGTACCAAGGTCGCTCACAAGTCAGAGAAAATCTATGAGTTCCCTACCATCAACGGGGCATCGTGGAGAGAAAAAGTCCCTTCCCTACAGCAGTGTGTGGTTTTGGCTTTGATTAAATCTCACGATTAATTTTTCCCAGTGACAGAGTGGCCGGCCTGGAAGCCATAATCCTTTCAGTAGTTCAACATGTTTATGAGGGTGAGAGGGTGCTTAATGCTGCAGTTAAAATGCTAAGCTGAGTAATCAGTTCATTAGGAATTTACTCAATATGTTTGCTGTCTGCAGCTGGGCCCCACTCCGCTGGACAGAGATAAATCAGCAGACAATGCAGATAGTGACAAGATAAACTCTTCCCGCACTGACGTCTGTGCTCAGATATACCCGGACCCAGAGGATTGGTCTCTGGCCCAGCACCCCATGAGGTCTTGGACCAGGTCAGGCTGCTAGCTGGCCAGAGTTGGGGAGAACTCAATGAGGAGTACACACAGAGACTGGACTTCTAGCACCCCCCAAATTAGGTCAGTTCCAGCCCAGAGACTCTGGGTTATCATGGCCCAATGAGCCCGAGTGATTTTACATTTCCGCAGGAGATCCTGAGACACAGATTCAAGGACACGTAGTTTACTTGGGGAGTCACCCCTGAAAACACTAGGTGTAGGGGAAGTGAGAAGGAAAACAGAAGGCAACCCCAAAAATGTGTGTTAACAAGCGAGTTACAATGATAAGCAATGGAGCTCAGTCCCACTGGGACCTCTGGGCAACTTATAGGACCCACATCAGAGTTCTCTCTGCTGCAGGGCGAGGGTGTTAGGACAGAAGTGCCCAAAGGTCACCGTTTGAGGGCAGTTCCAGCAGTGAAGTCCCCCCAGCACTTCTGGCCTAGAGACTTGACTGTGTAGAGTGATCCAGCCGCCAGGGAAGGCCCACACGCTGAAGATGCAGGTGGAAGAGGTGAGAACTGACGTGAACGTCATGCGGCCGAGGGTGAGGGTCATTCCTGCTCGAGAGAGAGTAAGCGGAGCCCAGGAGGACTACAGCCCCCACAGGAGTCATCTTAGAAGAGACTTGGGATGCACGGACCAAGTAGTTTCCCTTTATGACCCAGTAAGAAGAACTGCACTCATCTCTGAAAAACGCAGGACCCCAGAGCCCCAAAGCACAAGGACTCCTCGGGGAATAGGCAGGTAGCGAGCCCTTGCTGTGGACTGATTCAGGGTTACAGAGGGGCCCTCAGGATGGCGGGAGGACCTCTCAGCAGCACTCTTTCTGGGTTAGAAACAGACAGGACTTTGGAAGATGCTCTGGACCACTTCTCTGGATGGAGAACGGCTAACAGAGGCATCCTGTGTTAGGGCAGGGAGTCTTATTTGAAATTTTAATTTATCATCTGGAAGAGAGAGTGTGCAGCAGCGAGAGCTGGAGATGTGCAAATGGCAGTAAGTTTTTTGGGGGAAGCGAAATGTCAAGCCAATGGGCATACACGACAGAATCCCACAAGGGTGTGTGTGAGTGGGCAGAAAAGCAACAGATGAGACACGGTGTGGGCAAGTGTAAGATAGTATATTTAAAGACCAATATCTCAACTTCTACAGGACTTCCTTCTGAGATGATGCACGCTGTGGTGGTTTTATTTTGGGAAGAGTAAGGAGGGGCAGGAGAACTGACATTTACGGAGTAGCTACTAGGTGCCAGGTAAATAAGACATGTCAGTTTTATTGAGTTCTCTGCTTGCAGAGTGGAGAAGTGCTTCAGAAGGGCAAAGTAAGTTGTCCAAGGCCACACAGCTGGGGGGTGGGGGGCTGAGACTGGGCTTCCGATTCAATCTTTGTTCTTTCTGGTCTGTTCCCTGCAGATGTGAGCTCACTATGTGAAATGGTCTGAAGACCAGCAGGGAGCAGCCATAATAGGAAGGCACTGGAATCAGACGTCACTGCTGGTCTCTCCTGCTCACTTCTTTTCCTGGTTCTTTCAGCAGAACACCGAAGTGCCCCAGGCCCTTGCTAACCCTTTCTTTTCTTTCTTCCTTTCCCTTGGAGTAATATCATTGTATGCTGATGAATCCCCTCCAGTCCCCAGCCCTGACTTCACCCTGAGCTCTTAGACCCACAATTCTACCATCAGGACCTCTCCCTTGGGGTGACTGACAGACATCTCAGACCTAACAGGACCTATCAAGCTCTACATCTCAGACCTAACAGGGCCACATAAGCTCTTGCTGCTTCCCCTGGAGCCTGCTGTTCCTGCAGCCTTCCTCATCTCAGGAAATGGCAATCCTGTGAAGCCCATCCTTCCACCTTTGTACCTTGAACATGTCCCAGGAAAATCAACAGAAAGGCGGGGAGGTAGGCAGATGGCTGTGGAAGGGGCAGGACCTCTTACTTTTGGAAAGATGGAAGTAAAACAATGGCTGGGATCCCGAAGAACCAAGACATAGATGGTGAGAAGTCCGTGTGTTTTACCAGCAGCTCCAAGGGTGGTAGGTAAGGGAATGGCTAGGATTACAGACCCACCTCCGAGAAGTGTGGACAATACACGGCAGGAGCAAACAAAGGACCACCCAGGCCCACCACCCACTGCCACCCCTGAGCCCTGCCCTGCAGTCCCAACCTGATCTCTGGACCCAGTCTGCTCCTCTGCACTAATCCCCTCCACCCACCAGGCTTCAAGGCAGCGGGAACCACCCACTCCCTGCATGCCCTGACCCCACAGCAGCAGCTCTGATGTGAGCACCGATCCCAGCCCGAAATGGCCTGGAGTGGAGAGTGGGGACCCCAGACCTATCTGGCAGGTGCACAGGTAAGGGCTCTGCATAGCAGGGCCCCGGGCCCCCCAGTCACGGCCATGGCCCCCAGTTCCTCCCCATCCAGGAGTCAGTCGAGCAGGAGAGGGAATGCCTCCTCTTGCTGTTGGGAGGATGGAGCCGAACAATAAAAAGCCGTTAAGTCACTGGATTGGAAAATGAGAACGCAGAATAGATAGGCTCTTGGGAGGGAAATAGGTCTTCCTCGCTCTTTGAACAGGAATAAACAGGGAGAGCGCCTGTCAGGAGGGGACTTACACCAGGAAATAGGTGGCTTGGCCCTGTAAGGAGTCCCTGAAGGGAGGACTGAATCTTCTCTCCAGCCCAGACTTTCTTTCTCCTGGACCACCAGGCAGCAGGGATCCTCTGTGTTGGTCACCTGCCTGTCCCTTCCCCATCCACACCTGGCCTCCATTCCCTCCACCCCTGTCCTCCCTGACCCCAGCACCCCTCTGCCAGGCTGTCCTCTCCTTCACTGAAGCAAACCCACCTCCCATCGAAGCCTCATTTCCTGTGGAGGGCTTCCTAACCTTTCTCTTCTCAGACCCACTGAGTCACAGCCACACATTCTGGGCACTGCCTCCACCACTCGATCCCTTGTCTGGCCATTTGCCCAACCTCCCATGGCCCTTAGAGTATAATGACTCTGTTTATGTCTCCTCCTCCAGGAAGTCCTCCCTGATTTCTACAGCTCACTGGCAAATTTAATGCCTCTTCCCTGTACCCACTGCAAATTAGAGTTATTCCAGTTACAGCATAAGCCCCCTGGTCTGGTCTGAAGGTGAATCACTCCTGTATGAGGGAGCCTCGCCTTCTGTGCCTCCTTGAGAGCAGGTCCACTCTGTATTCCACAAGGCTTCAGGGTGGTGGGCTAGAGAATGACTAGGATTAGGGATCGCCTACAAAGTGTGAAATGTTCAGAGCAAACCCAAGGAGGAGAACTGACTCAGCCACACAAAAAGCACCTGCTGGAGGAACATTGGATTATGGTCAATTTTATTTTGTTTTCAAGGTGTTGGAGTAAACATTTCATGCAGCATGAAGCACACAGCCTGGTATAAACTTCGTTCTTTGTACAGAGACAAGTACAACCCTAACCTCTTCCCCTACATACATGTAGGCACGTGCCTCACAGCATGAACAGCGTGAACAGGGACAGACACCCTCACACAGACTGCCTCCACCCCACTGCCCTCTCTGATCCCTGCTGGTCCACTTTGTTGCACTTAAAAACCACTGACGATCTCTTACCAACATGAAGCCTTACTACAACAAAACAGCGGAGCAACCCCTTTCCCCTTAACTCCACTCAAACCATCTCCACCTGCAGAGCTGGAAGGGGGTTTGGGATAAGCTTGCCTGACCTCTTAACTCCATGGATTGGGTATCTGAGGCCCAGAGTGAGGCAGTGCCTGCCTGAGAGGGCACAACTGGGGTGGCATCAGCAGGCCTGCATTGTGGCCCCAACTCTGCCACTCTTTAGCTGCGCCATCTCAGACAGGCACTGCCTGGGGCCCCGTGGGCCCCTCATCACTCATTCAACAATGTTCACTGGGTGCCCATCTCAGGGTGTGCCTGGTGGGCAGGCAAGGGGCAGGATGTACCCTTGTCAAGGTCACCTCGTGGAAGAGAGAAGATTCCCTCCCCAGCAGTGCCTGCAAAGAACACCAGGTGGGACTCTGGTGTCCCGGTCCCTAATTCTACTCTGCCACTATTATGCTGTGTGACTTTGGGTAAGCAGCTTACCCTCTCTGAGTCTCGAACTTCCTCTCTGGACAAATCAAGGGTTCAGACCCAGGGGTCTGGGGTGCCTTCCAGCCAAGCCACTAATTCTCCTGGATCCAAGGAGGGGGCCAGTTAGGGCCGGGTTTCCCACAGGAGCCCTCACCTGAGTCCCCGAGGTGGGGGAAGCCGGGAGGCGAGGTTCCATCCCTGATCTGTTCTAATTCCTCCTCTCCTCACTGCTGGGGAGACAGTGGGGTGATGGACGAGGGCTGCCTTGGGGAGGTGATGAGCAGATGTGGTGGGAAGGACTCAGGTGAGGCTTAGAACTGTGAGGAAAGAACTACTTCCCCTTCTCCATGCCTCCTGAGGAGGTGAGCGGCTTCCCTCAGGGGTCTGTCCTCTGCCTGGTTCCGGGGGAAAATGTAAAGGTGCAGAGTAGAGACCAGAGAGAGGGCCCGCCACCAGCTCCTCCCTCGGCTGTCTGTCATCTGTCCCCATTCACTGCCCCTCTCTGACTCATGGCCGCCCACTCCACACACATGCCTGCGGGCCCGCTGCTCCAGTCCCCTACTTGGCCCACCTCACCCCCATCTGCTTCTCCTGCACTCCAAGCCCACTTCCCCACGGCCTCTCCGGGTCCCCTCTCCGCCCCGCCTGCCAGCTCGGTCTGCCAGGATTCTCCCCACCACCGCGGGCGAGTTGCGGCTCTGCCTGCAGGACTTCCACGCAGGCCCCCTCGCTCCCGGATGGCGTGGGCAGCGGAGGCTGGGCGGCCGCGCGCCCCGAGCCGGGACCGGGAGGTCGGCCGGCGTCAGAAGGAACGAGGGCCCAGTGTCTGCTGCTTCCGGCCGGCCGGCGGGAGAAGGCAGGCCCCGGCGGAAGCGAACATCTTGTCAGGGTTCCACGGCGGCCTGGGAGGAAATGGGGCCAATTAATCCACATTTGCCTCTCCAGATTGGAGTACAAGCGGAGAGATGGAAGAATTAACCTTTTCAAAAATGTAATTTCACAAAATCATCTCGCTTGGAACAGACTCTCGTTATTACTGTTATTGATGGCCATGTCCGCCTCAGGCCACCACCGGCCTGGAGAGAGAGAGGAGGGCCCCCAGCTACCCCGTGGACAGAGCGGGGCTGCCTGGACTGCAAACCCAGGCTGGGGGTTCAGTCACAGACACCCCCCGCACCCCCCCGGAGCCGCCACAGCCCTCTCGGGTCCCTGGCAGCCCCTCTGTAGAAGCGCCCTCCCTGGGACTGAGTCGGACGTCACGCTCGACTGTCAGGTGAAAACATGGTTCCCGTGGCCCTTCTCCACCTGCCGACCTTTCTCATGCTGCCTGGTCCCTGCCCTCTTTCTGGAGCTCTCATGGCTGGTGCTGGGGGTCCTTCAGCAGCCACCCCACATGTGAGGCCCACCAGGACAGGGACCGTGAGGAACTCTCTGCTGGAGACCTCCCCAGCGCCAAGAAATGGGTGTTAGGCCCCGTCTGCTGCCCACATGCCCGTCCACCCTCCTAGGCTGCCACCTTCACTGATGCCTCTCAGCCCCAACTCCTTCAGAGTCTATGGCTCTGCCCTGTAGAAGGGGGACCAGGAAGGAAACCAGCGTGGCCATAGGGTGGTGAGAAGGCAGAGGAGTAGCCACGAGGTCAGGGCGGGATCGCGTGAGGTCTCGTGTGCCTACGTGATCCTGGACGGTCTTGGGCTTTTACTCTGAGTGAGCTGGGGAGCCACAGCAGGCTCTGGAGCAAGGGAGGGGGCACGACCTGCCTTGTGTGGTCAAAGATTGTTGCTTACCCATTCTCCGGAGCCTCATCTATTCAAGCTGGCCCATTGCCTCCCCACAAAGTCTCCTGTCCCTCCATGGGACCCCATGGACCCCTCTTCACTCATTTAACAATATTCACTGGGTGCCCATCTCATGCCCATCTCAGGGTGTTCCTGGAGGGCAGGCAAGGGGCAAGATGTGCCCTGGCCTTGTCAAGGCCGCCACCGCATGGGAGAGAGAAGATTCCCTCCCCAGCAGTGCCTGCAAAGCCCTGACTCTACTCTGCCACTATTATGCTGTATGACTTTGGGTAAGCAGCTTACCTTCTCTGAACCTCTAATTTCCTCTCTGGAAAATCAAGGGTTCGGACCCTGTGATCTAAGGTGCCTTCCAGCCAAGCCACTAATTCTCCTGGATCCGAGGAGGAGGAGGACAGTGAGGGCAAGGTTTCCCACGGGAGCCCTCACCTGAGTCCCAAAAGTAGGGGAAGCTGGGAGGTGAGGTTCTGCCCCTTGTCTGCCTAGACTCTCTTCTTCTTCCTGCTCAGCTGTCCCCACTAACTCTGCAGCTCTCCTCGGCTCCATCTGTCCAGCCCCAGCTCCCCTGCCAGCCCCATCTCTGCCTCTGAGCAGGCAGCACATTGAAGCTGCCAGGTCAAATCAGATCCTCACGCACAACAATTTAGCAAGAGATGGATCTGACGTATGCATGCGGCTTTTAAACAGAGGTTCCTAGGAGCCGGTTATTTCACTCAGAATGAAAACAATTGATTTTCTTTAGAGCCACTTACTAAGGCTTATCAGCCTTGATACAACCGGCCAGGGGTTTCCAGGGGTCCAGTGCTGCTCACTTGCCCTCAGGTGAGGCCCTGCTCCCAGGAAACGGGTAAGCATCACAGCATGGCAGCCAGGGCCCCCAGCTCTGCTGGGAGGAACAGGACTCCCAGGCAGGAGGGGGCCGGATGGGGCTGGGCAGGGAGGTCGGCCTCCCTGCAGACCTAAGCTCAGACCCAGCTCTACAGAGCGTGAGGCATTGAGAGTGGGGGTGGCTGCAACTCACCCGTGCCCCGGGAGCTGGGAAAGCAGGAGAGGCCACAGGGCACCCTCCCAACTCACCGCTGAGGCGGCCTCTCTTCCTGGGATCTGAAATGACAAGGAAACCCAGTTCTGACCTTGGGGGCTTCCCAGTGTGCAAGCGTGCAAGGTAGACAATAGCAGTATTCACATGCATTCTGAGATGTCAGGTGTAATATGTGCTTCTGAGAACAGAGAGTAGGTTCAAGGCTGGGAGAGGAAGGAGGTATGAGGCCTGGGGGTGGTCAGGAAAGACCTCTCCTAGGAGGGGATATGTGAGGGAGCCGGATCTTGCTGGGGAAGAGCTTCAGGGCAGAGGGGACACCCTTGAGTCATCTGTGCGTGAGGGCCTGAACGAAGGCTGGGGTCAGAGGGGGAAGAGGCGCCCTGTTCCCATCTGCCTGCTGGGGCCTCTGCATGTTCTCTGGAGGGCGTTCTGGTGTGCTTGGTGTCTTGACTTGTACCCTGACACTGATTCCTGTATCCCAGGCTAGGTGGGTCCCCTGTGCATGAGCAAACAGCTCAAAATCAAGACGGGATGCTCATCTGGCTTTGGGTACTGCCCTCTGCCTTCATGCTCCTCTTGACATCTTAGGGCTGGACATGCCCCCTATACACAGTCTTGTCCAGCACCTCGCTTACCAGTAAGCCCCATGGAAATTACGACAAGGCCCTGTCCTCTCCAGCATCTCTGAAAGCCCTCCACTTCTGTCTCCTCCCTTCCTCCCAACCCTCCTCCTTCTCTTGAAGTCTGGTTTCTGTCCCATTGCCTTGCAGCTGGCTTCTTCCTCTCAACCAGGCTGATGTCTGACTTGGTCAGTTCACTTAGCTGGGTGCCAGCCTTACCTCCAGGCACTGATTCCTAGCCTGTGAGTCAATCCTGCTTCACCCACGTCCAGCCAACGCTCTAAGAACCCAGAAATGGGCGAGTCCCAGGCAGAAGTTAACCCTGGACCCTGAGTTCTGACCAAGGGCAGACCCTGCAGCTGAGTGAGTGTCTCAGCCATCCCAGCCTGGTTCACCTAAGCCTAGCCTCTGACTATGGTAGGACGGTGTTGTTCTGGAAAAGAGTGGGCAGGATGAAATGGACCTTGCCAAGGACACACTGGAGAGGAGCTTCCTGCTAGTGCTGTGGTCAGTCTTGTGTTTACAACACAGACTGTTAGGAGCCTCAGGGAAAACAGCACAGAATAGGAAAACAGGTTCTGAGTAGTTATGGAAGCCAGGTCCCGTGGGAGACAGGAAGCCTGGGCCCCATCCTTCCTCTGTTCCTAACTAACAGGGTGACCTTGGAATAGGAGCACTCTTGTTCCTCAAATGAAAAATAAGGTGCAATGGATTAAATCACGGGTTTTCTCACCGTGTGCCATGGAAATTTCTGTGGAGCCTTTTCCAAAGCCCCTCAGAGCAGAGGTGAGAATTCGGGCCTCAGACCTCCGCCCTATTTCCGACAGTAGACGGCTTTCCCTTTCACTGTTTGTTTCAAGCTGCCTCAAAATGCTTCCTGTAAACAAGAGTTGAGAGTTTGACAAATCGTTTTAAAACCACTTCACTCGATGACTTGGAAATTCCAAGAATTAAAGATTAGCCACCCCTTGATAACCTCAGCGCTTGGCTCACTGCCTCTCTCTTTTCCTCTCCACCATGTTCCTGCCATCATCTGCAGCATCTTTAGCATCCCTCTGATGGTCTGTTCCACACCCTGGCCTCTCAGTTCATGGGCCACCACTCCCGCCTTAGCACCAAACGTCTCCTGTCCTTCTCCACCTTCCACACACGTGGCTACGCTGTAGGCCACGTCATCTCCAGTAACAGCCTCACTCAGAATGCTTAACTGCAAGGACCCCCAGTCTAACTTCATCCCCTTTAGTACTCCAGTTATGCTGTGCTAACAAACTCCCACCAACTGAGACCTCTCAATCAGGTCACCACTCAGCCCAGATTTCACAGATTTCAGCCCCCAAGGCAATGCACCCCACTCCAGTACTCTTGCCTGGAAAATCCCATGGACAGAGGAGCCTGGGAGGCTGCAGTCCATGGGGTCGCTAAGAGTCGGACACGACTGAGTGACTTCACTTTCACTTTTCACTTTCTTGCATTGGAGAAGGAAATGGCAACCCACTCCAGTGTTATTGCCTGGAGAATCCCAGGGACAGGGGAGCCTGGTGGGCTGCCGTCTCTGGGGTCACACAGAGTCGGATATGACTGAAGTGACTTAGCAGCTGCAGCAACTATCCCCTTCCCAGTTCTCTAGATGTCCTTGGCCCCTCCCCCTCCTTCATATTCATCAGAAAAAAACCCCACCCTGGTTAAACCCCACCATCCACAGCCTCAGCACCTCCCGCCCACCTGCCAGTTGCTCTCGGAATTCTCTCTAGAGAATGTCACACCACCTCGTGGACTAGTTCACATTTATGACTGCACATACCTTTGAACTCTGCCGGGTAATGTTTCTGTACTTTCCTCATAAGCCTACTTTCCAGCTCTCCAAAAACATTATTTCGAAAATCCCCCTCATCTCTCAAATGATCATCTTCTCTGCTTGACCCCTCTCACCAGATGATGGCTTTGATGTGCACTCCATAGAGAAATCGATGACATCAAAAACCTGTCTCTTCTTCCTACCCGTACCTCACCCACCTACCTACATCTGTCCTCACCTTCCTGGCCTCCCTTTTTCTTGAAAAGAAAATATATGTGTGTGTGTGTATATGTATATATATGCACCATTGATTTCAAGCTCTTCCCCTGTGAACAGGAATCCTATCTGGGCTCATCTTCTCCAAGGTTCTCCTGCAATGATTCCCTCCATCCCTGCATCACCACTATCTCTCTCTCTCTCTCTCTCTCTTTGGATCAACCCGATTGACAAACATGTCTTACTAGTTCACATCTTAGAATAAATAAATCTTTCCCTTGACTCTACATTGCTTTTTAGCCCCTCTATATTCTTATCCTGTCCCACTTCACCTCCAGCCAAAGGTTTACTAGTTAGTACTGTCTCTACTGGGGCTTCCCTCATAGCTTAGCTGGTAAAGAATCCGCCTGCAATGCAGGAGACCTAGGTTCAATCCCTGGGTTGGGAAGAAGGGAACAGCTACCCACTCCAATATTCTGGCCTGAAGAATTCCATGGACTGTACAGTCCATGGGGTCGCAAAGAGTCAGACATGACTGAGCGACTTTCACGTTCACTGTTTCTACTGGGCTTCCCTGTGGCTCAGTGGTAAAGAATCTACCTGCAATGCAGGAAACGCAGGAGAGGAGGGTTCAATCCCTAGGTTGGAAGGATCCTCAGAAGGAGGAAATGGCAACCCACTCCAGTATTCTTGCCTGGGCAATCCCTTGTACAGGGGGCCTGGTGGGCTACAGTCCATGGGGTTGCAACTGAAGGGACTTAGCATATGACACTCAAAATTTTACCTCCAGCCTGGACCTTTCCTCTTGACTCTACCAGAACTGTTACCAACATGCCATCTCCACTTGATGTCTATTTGGCTTCTCAAAACAAAACAGAACAATAAACCCCCTCTTCCCATTCCATACCTGCTCCCCTCGGAGCCTTCTCCATCTCCAGTGCCCCACCAAGCCCTCATTCAGTTGCTGTTGATTCCTCTTTCCCTTACATCTAATACCCCATCTATCACTGAACCTTGTTGGTTGAACCTCCAAAATATGTCCTGAATCTGAGCCCTTCTCACCGCCTCCACTGCTACTGCCTGGTCCAAATACCACCATCTCTCAGCTGGACCACTCTATTTATCCTCTAATTTTCTCTATCCTGGAGTTCTGGCCTGCCTTCAATCTGCCCTCCACAGAGCAGCTGGAGGAAACTACGTAAACCAGGATCAGGTCAGGTCAGTCCACTGTTTTAAGACCTTTCAGAGGCTCCTGTTACACAGGAGATAAAAGCCACGGTCCTCACTGCAGCCTACAAGGCCCCGTGTGGTCCAGCCCCTGCCCACCCCTCCAGTCTCATCTTTCTCCAGCCCTGCTCTCAGCCTGGAAGCTCCAGACCCCCGGCTGCAACTCTTCCCAGACTTGGAATCTTTGCACTTATCCCTTCTGCTTGGATCCCTATTCTCCCCGCCCCTCAGTCTTTACACACCCACTCATCATCATTCAGATCTCATTTCATGTGTCACACTCTGAGAAGCCACCCCTGACCACCCCGGTCACAGGGCTGCAACCCCAAGCCCACTGTATTGCCACCGTCCCTTACACTAACCTATTCTATCTTGTTCAAAGATACTGAAAAGCATCTTTACTGGGCTTCCCTGGTGGCTCAGTGGTAAAGAATCCGCCCACCAATGTAGGAGACATGAGTTTGATCCCTGGTCCGGGAGGATCCCACATGCCTCGGAGCAACTGGGCCCATTCGCCACAACTATTGAGCCTGAGCTCTAGAGCCTGGGAACCGCAACCGCTGAAGCCCACACCCCCTAGAGGCTGTGCTCTCCAACAAGAGAAGCCACCGCACTGAGAAGCCCGAAACCGCAGCTAGAGAGTAGCCCCTGCTCACTGCAAATACAGAAAAGCCCATACAATAACTAAGACCCAGTACAGCCAAAAATAAATACATAAATAAAATTACTTTTAAGTGGTTTTTGTTTTTAAAAGCATCTTCCCGATGGACTTGTGTGTGATTCTCAGGTTCCTCCTTCTGAAATCCTAGACCCTGAGGGCAGGGCTTCCATCTCTGTGGTTCCTGACTCTAATCCTAGCATCTAAAAATCATCTGGCACACAGTAGGTGCTTATTAAGTTGACCTACTAGTCCTAGATCTTCGGTTCCTGGCTGACTGTCCCTAAAATGCCTTCTTGGTTTTTAAGGTAAGTGTTCCAACCCTGATGTGCCTCTAGGGGCTGGTATAAGGTTATTGGATGTGACAGAGCTTTACAATCTGTAAAGTGCCCTGCAAAGGCTGACTCAGCAGAAAGGGGCTAGCCTCGGAAAGGAGTTTATAGCCTCCCAAAGTGAGACTCCTCTGAGCCCACTGTCACCTGCCTGTCTAGCTCAGAAGTCTGTTCTTTTGTTTCACCTTGGCTTCTGCTCCTTGTCCCAGCCTGAGATTCCCCATCAGTGATTCCACTGGATTCTCTGTCCCTGTGGAGTAGACTGCTCCCCAGTTCTCACAATCTGAGGACCCCAGCACCCCTCTCTTCCAGCATCTTCTCCAAGCCCCCCAAACTCTGCCTACTATCCATGTCAATCCCTGATAGCCAGGACTCCCCTGGCCTTTCCTGCCGTGTTCCTGCCCACCAGATACCTGCCTCTAAACCTGTCTTGTGGTTTATCCTCTCCTTTTCTAGGAGTCATCCACTGCCACATCAGTATCTAAGAAGTCCCTTGTGCTTCACAGAATGTGGGGTGAAACGAAAAAGAATGCACTTAGAATAGTACAAGCATGGGGGGAGAAGAAGCTGAGTGTCTGATAATGCCTCAGTTTCCATGTGTGCACAGAGGAGGCTGTGCAGCGTAGATGCCCTAGATTTTCCAAAACACACCCCCACCCCCACCTTGCCTTCCTGTCTTCCTCAGAATTGATGCATGGCCTTTGCAGAGAAGGCCTTGGGCTCCCCAGGATGCTAGGATGATAAAAAAAAAAACACCACCACCAAAATCGGGACAGCAATCAGCTGCACACAGGGAATTCTTGGAAGACTAGAGAAATGTCACCTCCCCAGTCTGGGACCACAAGAGCCATTTATCATCCTTACTGTTGGGTGGGGGACAGTCCTGAGATGGAGTTGACCTTGAGGAAGGAGAGAATCACTTATGGGGTGCCCAGAGACCAGGGGCCTGGGAGGGCCAGGTAGAGATGGGGGAGCAAGGAGAGGGGGATGAAGTCCAGACTGTCCAGAGGGACCAGGGGCCAACAACAGTGGGTGTCCAGACCTGTGTCACACTAATGGCTCTTCCAGAAGGTCAGGGAAGCCTGGAGAGACTGAATGGGGAAACTGAAAGATGGCTGGAAGGGCTGTCACAGCCAGAGAGGTAAGTAATGGGTGTCTGTGCCCAGCAGTCCAGGTTCCTACCTCCAGGTCCTTCCTAGTCATTGAATCTAAGCTGTGTTTGTGATTGAAGGGTCTACAATTAAGACCTGAATCTAGACATGCCAAGGGCTATAGGCAGAGAGGCCAGAGCCTGTGGGAGAGGAGCCTGGCATATTTGTAAAGATATTTCTAGATATTCCGGGCTTCCCTGGTGGCTCTCAGATGGTTAAGAAAGAATCTGCCTGCAATGAGGGATACCTGGGTTTGATCCCTGGGTCAGAAAGATCCCCTAGAGAAGGGGATGGCAACCCACTCCAGTATTCTTGCTTGGAAAATCCCATGGACAGAAAAGCCTGGCGGTCTATAGTCCATGCGGTCACAAAGAGTCAGACATACCTGAGCACGCATGCACACATCTCAACAAACAAGCACAGACACTTGCTCCTAGATGCAGACACACCCAACCTGGATATTCCTGGGCACCTCGATATACAAAGACATCTGTTCTCACCCATCTCTTTCACTCACTATGCCCATGCTCAGGCCAGCAAAGACCCCACACGGACACGCAGATACACACAGCCCGGCAGTATGAGCTTGGATATGTTGGTGAATGAAGCTGACCAAGATCCCTGCCCTCAGGGAGGTGACATTCTAGGGCACCATCCACGGAGATGCACAGACACATCCCTTCAGTTGGGCTCAAACTGACTCCCAACACACATGTATTGAGCACCTGCTTCGTTCCAGGAAGCAAGCTTGGTGTGGAGGAGATACAGGTGGGAAAGCCAGTGTGGTTCCTGCCCTCACGTGTGTGAGCTGCTCAGTTGTGCCTACTCTTTGGGACCCCATGTTCTGTTCATGAGATTTCCCAGGCAAGAATACTGGAGTGGGTTGCTGTTCCCTTCTCCAGGGGATCTTCCTGACCCAGGGATTGAACTGGGATCTCCTGCATTGCAAGAAGATTCTCTACCATCTGAGCTACTAGGGCAGCCCCCATAAAGGCACACGCAGAAACATAAGCCTAACAACGTTGCATGCAACCTGCATGTACACACTTGTGTGCACACACATGCACGGTTCTTGCGGACTTTAAATACAAACCCAGAGTCAAGGCATTTTTATTATTAAAGGCTCCAGGAAGCAGTTCATTTAGAATGAGGAGCAAGTCCAAAGTCAGATCTGTAAGTGGCCCATTCCTCTCCCCAACTGTGTGCACCTCTCCTCCAACTTCATCTTCTCCGCTCCACCCTCTCATGTCCTTCAAATAATGACAGTGCCAGGGGCTGCCTGCAGTCTTGAGCTCCCCCTTTGCTGTTCAAGATGCCTCCCAGCCTCACCGTCAGGACAGGAACCAAACGCGGGTCCACCAGCCAACGGTTTTTGCTGAGCCATTGCATTACAACAGAGACTGCTCCTTCCAGACTTTTTTTTTTTTTTTTGCTTCTTCTTTGGCTTTTAAAGAATCAGAAATAACTTGGCAGTAAAAATGTGCTTTGGGCTGAAAGCTGACTCCCAGGGTCAGAGCCCAGGAGAAGATTTCTGCTACAAAGTTTCAGAGAAAATAGCAGGTGCTAAGCAATTCTTATTTTCCAAGGGATAGAGAGGAAACACAAGTGGAGTGGATGTGGGGCTTTGCAGGGCTCATCTTCAGGTTGTGGTGTGTGTGCGTGTGTGGTTTCTCTTCATTCCCCTGTTGGACAGAGTGGCAACAGAAAGAGTGGGCAGAGAGGAGGAGGTCAGAAAGCTGGGTCTGCGGCTGGTCCCTGCCTGAGATCAGGGACCCGCTGGCCCCATGGTGGGTCCAGGGCAGTGGATCTGGAGCCACTGAGCCAGGTTTGGGGCCCCAGTTCTGCCTTCTCTTAGCTGCAGGAGAAGGACTTTTTTTTTTTTAATCTCTCTATGCTTTCCTCATCTATAATATAGGAAAAACAACAGCAACTACTTCATAGGGCTACTCTGAGGGTTGAACAAGTCTACATATTATAAAGAATTGTACACACGTCATTCAGAGGAGGTCTTGTAAGCCCTCAGAGGATGTCGGCTCCTGTCAGCCTCCCACCCTTCTCCCTTCTCCCCAGACTGTGGCGACCAGCTCCCAGACTGCAGGGGCCAGCTCCCGGACTGCGGGATGGATGGAGGGTGAAGCCGTGGACCCATGGATGGATGGTCACCCACTGCCGAGAGGACTATTCTGCTTGCCCCTGCATCCTCTCTGCAGCCTTCCTAGCCCAGCTCTGTGCTCCGGGAGCCTGGCCTCTATGGACTGCATCCCCCAGACCCTATCCCTTCTCTTTCCACTCGGGCTGGCCAATGAGAGGGCAGAGGACAGGAGGAGATGAGGCTGGATACCTCTGCTCACACTCCCTCTGGCTTCAGCACCTCGCATTCGTTTCATCTCCTGATCACTTCCAGCCAGGGTAGGTGGCTAACGTCTCCTACACTGCTAGTCTTCGGGTGCCTGGCATTCTTGTGGATCTGTCAACTCTGCCCATACCTTTGTGAAAAATCCCTTTCTTAAATACTCTGGAGGACAGTGAAAGCAGCAACACACAAAGAGACAGTCATGGCAGCACATGAGGTTTTCACAATAAGGATGTTCATTACAGTGTTGTTTATAATGACCGAAAAAAAAAAAAGGAAGGAACCTAGAGGTCCAACCATCAGGCATTGAGGGAATAATCCAGACAGGGCACTAGACTGCAGCTACTGAGAACAATGAGTGCAAACATATTCACCAATACTGGGGAACAGTCACTACACCTCTCAGAAAAACAGTAGAGAAGGCAATGGCACCCACTCCAGCACTCTTGCCTGGAAAATCCCATGGGTGGAGGAGCCTGGTATGCTGCAGTCCATGGGGTCGCCAAGAGTCGGACACGACTGAGCGACTTCACTTTCACTTTTCACTTTCATGCACTGGAGAAGGAAATGGCAACCCACTCCAGCGTTCTTGCCTGGAGAATCCCAGGGACGGGGAGCCTGGTGGGCTGTCGTCTATGAGGAGGCACAGAGTCGGACATGACTGAAGTGACTTAGCAGCAGCAGCAGCAGCAGCAGCCTCCAAGTCTATGGGCAGTCTGACACCATTGAAAATAATATCCACAGGTTTGGAAAGAGAATGTATGTGAAGGACATATATAAAAATGTCAACTGCATCACCCTTGAATATGTAAATTATGGGCAGTGGTTGTTTTATTCCTTAGTACATTTCTGGGTGGAGAGATGCCTTTTCTTCAATGAGCAAAAATTATTCTAGTGACTAGAAGTTATTAACAATATAAGTGCAACTGTTAAAAATTGTATTTTAAAAAGTATTTTGGGGACTTCCCTAGTGGTCCAGTGCTTAAGACTTTGCCTTCCAATGTAGCAGGTACAGATTCAATCCCTGGTTGGGTAGCTAAGATCCCACCTGCCTCAAGGCCAAAAAAAACTAAAACATAATATAGAAGCAATATTGTAACAAATTCAATAAAGACTTTAAAAATAGTCTACATCAAAAAATCTTTTTTAAAAATGCTTAGAGTCACCGGAAAATAAACATCATAAAATGTTAAGTGAAAAAAGCAAAATTTCTTCATGTACACACACACACACACAGATTAGACATTAAACCAGGGTCTCAAACCTTGCTCAGCACTAAAGCTCCTGTCCCTACAAACTGCCTGCCCCACCTGGGTTGGGGAGCCCTCTCATTTACTGCCAAAGGGGTTTCATGCTGGACTATTTTCGGAATATGTGAAGTGATGGAGCCCAGAGTGGAGGGAGAGGATGTTTGTGCAGAAAATTCACCTGGATCATGCACAAGACAGTCCCAGAGTTCTGCTGCAACAGAGCGGGCAGCAGGCTCCTTCTGCAAAGGGGGGGGTCTCTCCTCCTTCAGGTTTTCGTCTGTGATTGTTTATAACCTGTCAGCAGGGCCTTGCTGGGCTCTGTGGGCGCAGGGGGCCAGGCGGAAACGTTGGTCACTGAGCTCCCTAACATGAGAAAATGGCCTCACAGTGTGTCTAATCACCACCTCCCACAAGGAATTTCACCGTGCGTGCTCATTTGCTTTTTAATCATCCTCTAAATATGCATTTTCACGTTATACCCTAATGGCACCCAGAGAATCATTAGGATCTGTTGGGACCTTAATCCATGGCTTCAGAAGTCTCTAAGTATGTAATTTCGCTCCATGACACAGGTTCCTAAAAGTCCACAAATAACCATTTGCATGATAAAGTCACAACTCCAGAATCAATTACAGCTTTGGCTGGAGAGAATTTATTTCCTTTTTGAAAATTAAAATGTGAAATCGGGAAGTTGCCGCACAAAAGCCTCCCCTTGCCCAGGTGGGAAGAGGGAAGAGATCACAGTGCCCCCTGGGACCCTGACTGATTGGGCGCCATCGTGGAATCACCAGGCAGGTGGCCTCAGCCTCTAGGGTGGCTCTCGGTGGGGCTGGCTGTGGGATTTCACTTCTCACAGGGATCATTCATCTTCTCAACCCCCACCTCCATCTTAACTTCATGCCTCCTAACAGGCATTGGGGGTCCCAGCTGTGACTCTCCAGAGAGCCCCAAGATGTCTAGATACGTGAGGGAGCCCAAGTGACCCAGACGTTAAAGTGAAAGTATTAGTCGCTCAGTTGTGTCTGACTCTTTGTGACCCCACGGACTGTAGCCCACCAGGCTCCTCTGTCTATGGAATTCTCCAGGCAAGAATCCTGGAGTGGGTTGCCATTTCCTCCTCCAAGGGATCTTCCCAACCCAGGGATTGAACCAGGGTCTCCCACACTGCAGGTAAATTCTTTACCATCTGAGCCATCAAGGAAGCCCACAACAGATAAGGTACCACTATTAGGTTTAAAAACACAGCCTTGGGTCTTCCCTGGTGGTCCAGTAGTTAACATTTCCACTGCATGGCATGTGGGTTCAGTTCCTGGTTGGGAAGCTAACATACCGCATGCTGCATGGTACAGCTGAAAGTGAAGTCGCTCAGTCGTGTCCGACTCTTTTCGTCCCGTGGACTGTAGCCCACCAAGCTCCTCCATCCATGGAATTCTCCAGGCAAGAATATTGGAGTGGGTTGCCATTTCCTTCTCCAAGGGAAAACAAAAAATGACACTGATAAGCCAACTCATGGTGTCTAATGGTAATGATTCAAGTTGACTCCCTGTGTTGTGGGGATACCATGGGCCCTGGATTTGGAGTTGGGAGCCAGGATTTGACGCCTGCAAAGCTCTGCTCAGCATCTCTGCTAGACCCAAAGAGCCTGGACTCGTCTCACACCTGGCTGGCTCTTAATAACTGCTCCCCGATGCCTCCAGCTACTCCCTGTGTCAGACTCAAGTAGCTTGGTTTAGTTCATGATCTAAAAAGGGATATCTTTCCCCTGTCTCTGTACCCTAATGAAACACGGGTGGAAGTTTGAACACTACAATTTACTGAGTGCTTGCTCTGTGTCAGACATGCACTACACCCAGAACACACAGCATCTCCTTTCATGTTCACGACGGCTTGCTGAGACAGGCTCCATCTCAGAGAAGGTAAGAGACAGAGCCGGCTGGAAGGGGGGTCCTCCAACATCATACGGCCTCTCTTAGGAGTGAGCAGATTCTTCAGACCCTCTGAACCTTGGTTTCTGAAAATTGGGCAGGATGATGCTTCTCACTTGCTGCACTCACTAAGAGGAAATAAGGAGAAAGCGCTAGCACACTGCACCAGCCAAGAAGGCGCTGGGGCCATCTTGTTTTGACTTGTCTTTTTGGTCTCGCCTCTAGTGGATTTTTAATGACCTACCTATGAAACGTGAAGGCCCTGAAAAGTTTCAGATTCTATCTGAATCTGATTAAACCTTGAGCCACAGCTCAGAGTCAGGCATTCTGATTCTGATGCCATGATGACAGTAGGATGAATTAGAGACTTCTAGAAGCCAGGCGCCTGACGGCGATCGTAACTGTCCTCAGGGTGGGAGACCCCTCCCCACGGGGAAGGTGGGGAAGCCGGGGTGTAGAGCTGGTCACCAGCCTGCAGTTCAGCACCAGTGCGGGGAGAGCAGAGGCTCGGGAGCTGGGTCAAGTTGGTGCCCACACCTGGCTCTGTCCTGACCCAGCTGTCACCTGGGACTAGTTTCCCGTCCTCTGAGTACCCACCACTACCTCCTAGTCTTGGATCTGATGATCCAAGCACGGTGCTGGTGCCTAGTACCACTGGCTATGGTACTAGCCATAGTACTACATAGTACAGCTATGGTGTTTCCTGCCCAGGGACACTCCATGGGGAAGGGGTGGAGCCGGGCTCGGGTTTCCTGCCCTGCACCACTCCAGGGCCCCCTCTGCAACCCCACAGCCTCCTGCACTGAGCCGCCCCCTCAGCCTGCTCCCTCTCCCTCTGTAGCCATCATAGGCAAGAGGGGTAGAGCTCTCTAGAAGGGTCTGACCTGCAGAGGGGGAGGGAGATCCACCCAGGGGGACCTGGGTATTTTGCTTATGCTCAGAGAGCCTCTGCTTCCCCTACCACGCCTCCAGCAGGAGCTTAAATCCCTGCCCCACCACGAACTAGTGGGCCACTGAGAGCAAGCCGTTTTACTCCTCTGTACCTCAGTTTCCTTCCTGGAAAGCCCTGCAGTGGAAGGAGACCTGGATTGATTCAGTTCAGTTCAGTTCAGTTTAGTCACTCAGTCGTGTCCGACTCTTTGCGACCCCATGAATCACAGCACTCCAGGCCTCCCTGGATTGATAAGGGGACCTATTTCTAGGGTTGGCACGTGGAGCAAAGGGCTTAATACATGTAAGACTTTGAAAGCTGTGCTAAGCAGGCAGTTAGCACCCCATAAATGCTCAAAGATACCATCATAACTAATAGGAAGAGTCATATCAGAAGCACTGTGTTCTAGTCCCCAAAGTCTAGACTCTCTCCATTCACCATACGGTCTCAGCACCAGCCTGGGAGCCAGAGCATGGCCGCTCCCAGCTGCAGCTCTACCAGTGACCCAGGCGTGATCTCGGACAGGCCACGACTTCTCTCTGGACCTCAGTTCCCATTGCCATGCAGTGATGAGTGGACAAGATGATTTCTGGGTCTTATTCCATTTCCAGACTTTGAAATCCCCTCCTTCTAAGGACAACAGCGACCAGTGTGCCATATTCTCTTTCCACCAGCAGGATCTGTGCTGGAGGTGTGTGGGGATGTGGGGGGGATTCACTCACTCATTCGGTCAGCACACTTTTCAGAGAGCCTCCCACCGACAAAGCGGGCTCTCTCTTCTGGAATGACCCAGCCCATAAGGGCGCACCTGCACCTCTTCCTTCCCCAGCTCTGATGGAACCACCCAGCTCCTTTCTAAGAATAGTCTTTCTCTCTTCATAATCATGAGTTTCTGTCCCTGGTCTCCCAGGCGGGACTGCCCACTGGACAGAGCACAGGCTTTGTGTCCAGCAAATCTGAGTGGACAGTCACCCTCCACACCAGGTAGCTTGGGGACACTGGGCCATGTTTCCCAGAGTGAGGGTCATGATTCATTTGTGGGTCATAAACTTAGTGTAGTGGGTTGTGTCTGGCATTAAGACATAATGAGGGATTCCCTGGTGGTCCAGTGGTTGTCTCTGCCTTGCAATGCGGGAGACAATGGTTTGAACCCTGGTGGGATCCCTGGGCTTCCCAGGTTGCACTAGTGGTAAAGAACATGTCTGCCAACGTAGGAGACATAAAAGACGCCAAGCTCCATCCCTGGGTCAGGGAGATCCCCTGGAGGAAGGCATGGCAATCCACTCCAGTATTCTTGCCATGGAGAATCCCATGGACAGAAGATGCTGGTGGGTTACAGCCCCTAGCATTGCAAAGAGTCAGACACAGCTGAAGCAACTTAACAGATGCACTGGGAAGATCCCACATGCCCAGGGCAACAAAGCCAGCGCACCACAACCGTCCGCGAGCCTAGAGAAGCCACTGCAATGAGAAGCCGGTACACTGCAACTAGAGGGTAGCCCCCATTGTCCACAGCTGGAGAAAGCCTGCATGCAGCAATAAGGACCCAGCGCAGCCATAAATAAACATCTAAAAAAAAAACATAATGAAAGAGCAGAAAGTGGAATAAAATGGCACAGAAAATAGAGTGTTGTACAGAGTAGGAGGCGAGCATAGACGTGAGATGTATTACCATAGGACGTGTCAGAGAAGTTTGGAAGCCACATTCCTAGAGCACATAATTTGACTTCCCAGGCCTCAGTCTCCTCCTCCACCAAGAAGGTATTTTGAGATGAGACTAGCATCAAGCCAGGCAAGGCTGGAGACCCCAGTGAGTTCTTCCCCATTGTCTGGAGCCCCCGCCTCTGTCCTGACATGTGAGCTTCAATCTTCGGGAAGCTGAGTCCCACCCCTGCCCCCAAACCCTCTGCCCTCAGGTGATCAACAAACCAGTCACAGGAGAAGAAAATGCATATCCATTCTGCAAACATTTGCAATCCCTGGTCGGTAAGCAAGAAAAATGCATATAAATCCCATGAACATTTATCAAGCACCTGCATCACTCCAGGCCTCGGGCTGGGTGCTGGGGTATAGTGATGAATAAACAGGCCACCACCCCAGGGAATTCACAGTCCAGCATGAGAAGCCAATTAAAAAAAAAAGCAAATCCACAAACATATGCTCAGGATGCCAGGCTGGGCAATGTGCTGGAGGAAATGAAAGCAGGGTCAAGGGCAGAGAGATATGCTCTTTCAGACTGGGGGGCCAAGTTGATGATCTATTCGTGCCTGGGCCATAAGCAGGCAGGGTTCAGGAGTAAGTGTGTAATGATGACAGGGCTCTCGGCTCTGAAGAGCAGCAGGAAGATGAGATTTACAGCAGAAATAGAGGAGAGTTGTCCAAACGCCTGGGTTAAAACTGGGTGGGGTGGGGCGAACTACAGATTAGCAAGGGCAAGCCTAGATGTAGCCAGGATTCCCTTTTTGCAACAAGGAACGGCAGAGCTGATTAATGTAGGTGAAGAGGAGACGAGTGGGAATCCCAGGGGATGGGGAGAAAATGGGCAAATGGGGTCTAGTGCAAGAGGGCACAAACAGCAGAGTCATCACGCCCACTGATGGGGTCATTGAGGGGAGACCTTGGGGAAAACCAGAAGGTCAGATAGAATCTACTCTTGCGGCAACATTTGGGGGGCACCTATCACACGCCAGGCCTGTGATAAGAATTTTTCACGTGTTATGTAATTGAATCCTCACAACCCTTGGAGTAGACATTACAACATTTCATTACATCTAAGGCTCTTAGGATTAGCAAATGGACGGTTAATTTTGGTAGCCCCAAGAAAGAAATGTCATGGCTATTTAAACTCTGACATGTCGTGGACTGTCGCAGGCGTTCCAATCTCAGAGACGTTAAAATAAAGATCTTAGCATTGGGAATGTGGCCTTGTGATCTACAGGAAGTAGGGGCGGTGGGAGGGTTGGTACCTTGATCCACGTTGATACGGCTCCTAAGGCCCAAGGGGACTTGAATGCGGGCTCGTCTGGCTCTGGAGCTTGTTTCCTGCCCCGAGAACATCTCCTTCCTGTCTGTGAGAGGCCAGGGCCACAGGGAGGTGCTGTGGGGTTTCAAGAGGAGGCATGAACTGTGGCCCAGGAAGCCCACCGGGCAGATAGGAGAGGAAGCGACCACTGAGAAGGTGACTGTGAGGACCAGGCGTGGGGCAGTGGAGCTGCGGCCAGCTCCCAGCAGAGGAGAAGGGAGATGAGGGGAAGAATGGAGGTGTACTGTCGTGATGCAAGGTTTTCATATGATGACCCTTCCCAGCCAGAGGCAGGGTTTTCTATAAAGCAGAAATAATACAAGGGTACAGGTTTCAAAGCGGAGAAGGCAATGGCGACCCACTCCAGTACTCTTGCCTGGAAAATCCCATGGGTGGAGGAGCCTGGTGGGCTGCAGTCCATGAGGTCTCGAAGAGTTGGACACGACTGAGTGACTTCACTTTCACGCGTTGGAGAAGGAAATGGCAACCCACTCCAGTGTTCTTGCCTGGAGAATCCCAGGGATGGGGGAGCCTGGTGGGCTGCCGTCTATGGGGTCACACAGAGTCAGATGCGACTGAAGCGACTTAGCAGCAGCAGATAGGTTTCAAAGAATTACATCCATCACTGACAAGAAGGAAGGACAAGAGACAGAGAGAAAGGAGGGGGAATGATGGGGAAAAACAGCCGAGGGAGGGACCCGGAGGGCGGCTATACAGGAAATGGCAGAGTGGGTGGTTGAAGGGCCTTTAAGAGTCACTTTGGAAGCCCTGAATCAACAGTACCCTAGAGAGAAGCAGCCTGGGGCTGATGTCAGACTTCTGGACCCTTAGGAGCCAGATCATCAAGGCAGGGACGCCCACCCCTGCCAGCTTCCCGTGTACTAACCAGGGTCCCCAGCCCCATGAAAAGATTCTCCTGCACACTTCCCTAAGGGGAGGTTGGTGAGATTAGAACCAACTTCTGTGCCTCTTGCAAACCCAAGACCTCGAGTCATCCTTCTCTTCTGCCCAGGTGTCTACTTAACCCCATTTCCTGTGAGTAAGGATGCCACGTTTCAAAAACCCTCAGATGCTTCTTAACATTTCTGAAACTGGAATGAGTCTTAGTCAATGCCATGTCAAAGTTTAATCGGCAGTGGCGTGACTTTCTTAGGCATACAAAAAATAATAGTCCATCTTCTAATTAAAGAAGTCTTAGATTCCATGCCATATTGTATCCCCTTCAATATCCTGGACACACCCTCGTGGCAGAGACGATCTATACCCCCGGGGCCAGGTCCCCAACCCTGGTTCTGGCCCTAGCTCAGGGCTATTGGGTTCTCCCCCTTGGTGCATTGAAAATGCACAGAACAGACCCTGGATCCCTCCTGAGATTTCACCAGGCCCCAAAGCTTCCTGGACCCACTGTCTGAGCCACTGTGGGATAAGAAAGGCCCCCCTGGAAGACACCAGGACCCCACCCTTTACACAGAGCCTCTAAAGAGAGACAATCCCTGCAGGTTTCTGCCGGGGAAAAAAATTAACTACAGTCAGTTTCCCTGAGTTGTGGGGATACTGTAAGGGGGAACAGTAAGCCAGGGAGAGGAGAGAGCAATGAAGACAGAGTGCCCTGGGCTGAACAGGGTCAGGGGGTCACAAGATCCAGTCCGCTGTCTCCCAGCTTAGCCAAGAGGAGGGCTGGCTTCTCTGTTTATAAAAATCCAGATAATGCTCATAACGGCAGTTCATTCAGCAAGTCTGTAGTGGCAGAGACTTACCAGCTGCTGGGATCGAGAGGCGGGGCCAGAACAGTTGTCCCTGAGAAGCCAGGGAGCTGGGGCAATTATTTGTTTGCAGCCCTGAGTCTTGTATGGATATAACAATTGTGCATTGAGGTGATCAAGGCAGAACAGCTGACGAAGTGCTTACTATATCCTGTCACTTAACAAATATTTTTGAGCATCTACTCCGCACTAAGCCTTGTGAATGGAGAACAACATGGATGGTGGTCCCGGCCCTCCTGGAGCCAAGGTTCAGGAGATGAGAGATGGATCACAAATGATACACAAAACAAATAAGGTAACAATACAGATAAGAGTCAAGGAGGGGGAGGGGAAGAGTTCACTCTGGGGTCACGGGTTGTGATTTTAAGAATGGTCAGGAAGGCCTCCTTAGATGGTGACAAAATCAAGGAAAATGTCCCCAAAGTGATGGCTGGACTGAGTCTTGAGACATGAACAGGAACTCACTAAGCCAAAGGGGGTTAGAGGGAAGACCCTCCTGACACATGGAGCAATATGTGCAAAGGTCCAGGGGTCAGCAAGCTCAGGGTCACCCCAAGGAGCAACCAAGAACAGGGGGCCCAGCAAGAAAAGATATGAGAGAAGTAGCTAGCTCATGAGGGTCCGGTTAAACCAGGCTAAAATTATCTGAGCATTGCCCAACATGCTTGGGGAAACGTGAGGATCTGAAGCTGAGAAGTGATGAAGTCCTGTGTTCTGTTTTTAATAGGATTTGATGCAAACGGGGTATGAAAAGCTCTGGAAAAATGCCAAATGGCATTCCCAGAGAATGTTCCACAGGGTACTCACCCAAGCCCTAAGAACTCTGTGCGGACAAAGGTTTTCATGATCTATAGGGTTTGGGCAAAAACAAAATATATGTAAGTGTTTACGTTTGTGAATACATGCATGCATGTTAAGCTGCTCCAGTTATGTCCAACCCACAGACTGTAGCCTGCCAGGCTATTCTGTCCTTGGGATCCCCCAGGTAAGAATACTGGTGTGGGTTGCCATTCCTCATCCGGGGGATCTTCCTGACCCAGGGATCACACCTGGGTCTCTTCTGTCTCCTGCTTTGGCAGGTGGGTTCTTTACCACTAGCGCCACCTGGGAAGCCCATATTTATGTATACCAATTCCTTTTATTTGGAAAAACACAATGCTGATTTGCATTGTAAAGGATCTGAGGATATCTGCAGTAAAGACACTTTCAACCTTGTCAGTTCTAGCTGGTCAAACTAACCTGACCACACAGCTCTTTTTCATTTCTCTCTCCCCACACCCTCACACTTCTGAACCCTCCTGGAGAAAAAGCAGATCGAAGGACATGATACCAAGCAGTTCCCATTTCCCATAGTGTGTGTGCTCTTCACGCAGTCCGCCCCCATCCCGCCCCGGCTCGAGGTCCCGTTTCTAGAACTCCTCAATGACAGCCCCACCCGGCCGGCCATCTGGGCAGCCTCCAACCCAGTCAGCCTGCAGCAGGTGAGCCCAGTAGGCACCGGCCACTTTCCCCAGAGATAGCATAATCCAAATCAGCAGATAATCCAAAACCCATTTATTTTGGGCATGCTTAAGTGAGTTTATTTTTACTTCAGCCTTACCTTCCTGATTTGGCCTCACTCAGACACATGCTAAAAAGAGCCCTTTTTTTTGGAACACACGCTGAGAGAAGGGAGGAAGGGGACCCAGGGAGATGCTTGGGGAAGCCGCTGGGGAATTTCATGCACACTGTGGCTCGTGTCTCCTTCCTCACTCCTGACTGGAAACTGTATGCTGATCTGGTGCTGAAACTGTGCTCCAATCAGCAGTGATGGAAAGAAAAAGAGTGGGACATGTGGTTCAGAAGGATTTGTTGCAAAAAGCACAAACAAGCTGGGGGTAGGGTTGGGGGAGTTTCACTCATTGAGATCCAAAACTCTCTGAAGCGTGCCCTTTCCACAACAGTGCCCGACTCCCAGCTGCCAGCACCTGCATCTTTCTCCCTGAGGGCTTCTCTTGTACTAAAGCCACTCTGTCTGCCCACATGGTAGGTCAAAAGTGCCAGGAAATTAACACCTCCCCCATCCCCAATGCAAGAGGTCCTCAACCAATGCTTGCTGGAGAAGGGTATAAATACCCCAGCTCACTCACCACACAGGAGGTGCAATTCTGAGGCTCGTGTCTTTGCTGGATTGCTAGATTCTCCAGTAGGATTAAGCTGGAGTTGGCACTGGGGTAACTGACTTGAAAACCCACCCCTTCTGGGCTGCATACTCTGCTCTGTCTTGCCATCCTCCATCCACACCACCCATCAGTGTTTCTTGAGCCAAGCTACAAAATAAACTGCTTACACTCAGATCTTGTCTCAGGGTTGACTTCTAGGGAACATACACTAAAAAACTTAGCTCTTCCCGGCTGGAGGAGCTGGACACAGCCTGGTGTGAGTCTGGTTTTCCCTGGCATTGAAGAAGGTGCATGACCTGGCTCCATACACTTCTTTGGAAGGTTCTGGGGTTGCCTACGGATGCTGGATGATCCTGAGCCCTTGTTAGTATCTCCGACCTGGGGACTTCATCTTTCAGTATCATATCTTTTTGCCTTTTCATTCTGTTCATGGAGTTCTCAAGGAAAGAATACTGAAGTGGTTTGCCATTGCCTTCTCCAGTGGGCTACATTTTGTCAAAACTCTCTACCATGACCCATCCGTCTTGGGTGGCCCTACACGGCATGGCTCATAGTTTTATTGAGTTAGAAAGGCTGTGATCCATGTGATCAGTTTGATTAGTTTTCTGTGATTGTGGTTTTCCAAGTCAGTAGGTGCCCATTATGCTACTGAAGAAGAGTGGAGAAATAAGAGCAGAAAGAATGAAGAGACAGAGCCAAAGAGAAAACAATGCCCAGCTGTGGATGTGACTGGTGATGGAAGTAAAGTCCAATGCTGTAAACAGCAATATTGCATAGGAAACTGGAATGTTAGGTCCATGAATTAAGGTAAATTAGAAGTGGTCAAACAGGAGATGGCAAGAGTGAACATCGACGTTTTAGGAATCAGTGAACTAAAATGAACTAGAATGGGCAAATTTAACTCAGATGACCATTATATCTACTATTGTAGGCAAGAATCCCTTAGAAGAAATGGAGTAACCCTCATAATCAACAAGAGTCCGAAATGCAGTTCTTGGATGCAATCTAAAAAACAACAGAATGATCCCTGTTCATTTCCGAAGCAAACCATTCAATATCACGGTAATCCAAGTCTATGCCCCAACCACTAATGCCGAAGAATCTGAAGCTGAATGTTTCTGTGAAGACCTACAAGACCTTTTAGAACTAACACCCAAAAAAGATGTCCTTTTCATAATAGGGGACTGGAATACAAAAGTAGGAAGTCAAGAAACACCTGGAGTAACGGGCAAATTTGGCCTTCGAGTACAAAATGAAGCAGGGCAAAGGCTAATAGGGTTTTGCCAAGAGAACGCACTGGTCATGGCAAACATCCTCTTCCAACCAACACAAGAGAAGACTCTACACATGGACATCACCAGATGGTCAATACCAAAGTCAGATTGATTGTATTCTTTGCAGCCAAAGAGGGAGAAGCTCTATAGAGTCAGCAAAAACAAGTCTGGGAGCTGACTGTGGCTCAGATCATGAACTCCTTATTGCCAAATTCAAATTAAAATTGAAGAAAGTAGGGAAAAACACTAGACCATTCAGGCATGACCTAAATCAAAACCCTTATGATTATACAGAGGAAGTGACAAATAGATTCAAGGGATTAGATCTGATAGGCAGAATGCCTGAAGAACTATGGACAGAGGTTTGTGACATTGTACAGGAGGCAGCGATCAAGACCATCCCCAAGAAACAGAAATGCAAAAAGGCAAAATGGTTGTCTGAGGAGGCCTTACAAATAGCTGAGAAAAGAACAGAAGTAAAAAGCAAAGGAGAAAAAGAAAGATATGAATGCAGAGTTCTAAAAAATAGAAAAGAGAGAAAAGAAAGCCTTCCTTGGTGATCAATGCAAAGAGATAGTGGAAAACAATAGAATGGGAAAGACTAGAGATCTCAAGAAAATTAGTGATAACAAGGGAACATTTCATGCAAAGATGGGCACAATAAAGGACAGAAAAGGACACAAAAGGTATGGACCTAACAGAAGCAGAAAATATTAAGAAGAAGTGGCAAGAATACACAGAACTAAACAAAAAAGATCATCATGGCCCATATAATCACAATGGTGTGATCACTCACACTCATCTAGAGCCATCCTGGAATATGAAGTCAAGTGGGCCTTAGGAAGCATCACTACCAACAAAGATAGTAGAGGTGATGAATTCCAGTTGAGCTATTTCAAATTCTAAAAGATGATGCTGTGAAAGTGCTGCACTCAATATGCCAGCAAGTTTGGAAAACTCAGCAGTGGCCACAGGACTGGAAAAGGTCAGTTTTCATTCCAATCCCAAAGAAAGGCAATGCCAAAGAATGCTCAAACTACCGCACAATTGCACTCATCTCACATGGTGGCAAAGTAATGCTCAAAATTCTCCAAGCCAGGCTTTAACAGTACATGAACCGTGAACTTCCAGATGCTCAAGCTGGATTTAGAAAAGGCAGAGGAATCAGAGATTAAATTGCCAACATCCGTTGGATGATCGAAAAAGTAAGAGAGTTTCAGGAAAAACATCTACTTCTGCTTTATTGACTATGCCAAGCCTTTGACTGTGCAGATCACATAAACTGTGGAAAATTATTAAAGAGCTAGGAATACCAGACCACCTGACCTGCCTCCTGAGAAATCTGTATGCAGGTCAAGAAGCAACAGTTAGAACTGGTCATGGAACAACAGAATGGTGCCAAATAGAGAAAGGAGTACATCAAGGTTGTATATTGTCACCCTACTTATTTAACTTATATAAAGAGTACATCATGCAAAATGCGGGGCAGGATGAAACACAAGCTGGAATCAAAATTGCCGGGAGAAATATCAATAACCTCAAATATGCAGATGACACCACTGTAATGGCCGAAAGTGAAGAACTAAAGAGCCTCTTGATGAAAGTGAAAGAGGAGAGTGAAAAAGTTGGCTTAAAGCTCAACATTCAGAAAACTACGATCATGGCATCTGATCCAATCACTTCATGGCAAATAGATGGGGAAACAATGGAAACAGTGACAGACTTTATTTTCTTGGGCTCCAAAATCACTGCAGATGATGACTGCAACCATGAAACTAAAAGACGCTTGGTCCTTGGAAGAAAAGCTATGACGAACCTAGATAGCATATTAAAAAGCAGAGACATTACTTTGCTGACAAAGGTCCATCTAGTCAAGTTATGGATTTTTCCAGTAGTCATGTATGGATGTGAAAGTTGGACTATAAAGAAAGCTGAGCGCAGAAGAATTGATGTTTTTGAACTGTGGTGCTGGAGAAGACTCTTGAGAGTCCCTTGGACTGCAAGGAGATCAAAACAGTCCATCCTAAAGGAAATCAGTCCTGAATATTCATTGGAAGGACTGATGTTGAAGCTGAAACTCCAATACTTCGGCCACCTGATGTGAAGAACTGACTCACTGGAAAAGACCCTGATGCAGGGAAAGATTGAAGGCAGGAGGAGAAGGGGACGACAGAGGATGAGATGGTTGGATGGCATCACTGACTCAATAGACATGAGTTTGAGCAGGCTCCAGGAGTTGGTGATGGACAGGGAAGCCAGGAGTGCTGTGGTCCATGAGGTTGCAAAGAGTCAGACATGAGTGAGCAACTGAACTGAACTGTTAGTATTTCCACCAAAATCATTTCTACCAAGTTAGGCCTGGGAAGATCATCAAGAAGGCTTCCCAGGGACCAAACTATTCACAAAGAAACAGGAACAAGGATGATTGGTCAAAGAAGGATGCAGCCTTGTCTCATCTGGGGGCAGCAGAGGAAGCTTGTCACACACTGTGGGACAGCAGGAAGGGGTCACCTGATATAATTTGTAGGAATCACTGGGCAATCACCTGTTTCCCTAATTAGAAAGTTACCCGCCCAAGGGCTTCTCCCCTAGCATCAGCCCACTGTCTTGCAGACACGTGGTGGTGCAGGCCTACCTACCTCTTTCACACACAGTTGTCTCTCACACACACCCCACGCTGGTCATGGACTGCTCCCACTCAAGTCTCCAGGTTCCTGAAAGATTAAGGGGTGGCCAAGAGAGAAACAGTCACCCCCAAGGGGCCAGGGATGGATGAGTCCCCAGTCTGAGCCTTGGGAAGATATCTCCATCTCTCTGGATCTCCTCTTTGAGGAAAGGGCAGGGAAGGAGCCCTTCCACTCTCATCTGTGATAGGTTCCTTCCACCATATTTTTTTGTTATTGAGCAGCTACTGTGCACCAAGCCCTTTTCTGGGTGCTCAGGATGTATACTATGAATAAGCCTGCTTATAAAAAAAAAAAAAAAAAAAAAACCTGCCTTTTTGCACAGGGTTTATATTCTAGCTTTTGCTGGGGTGCAACTTCCCTGCCAGTGACAAAAAGATTTGGTCTCCCAGGTGTTCTGATAAAAGAACTGGCCCATTCCTCTTGGCTGCCTTCCTCCACACCCCCAGGGTCAGGCCGAAGGTCCCAACCTAAACCTACTGGATTGAATTGACAGGCTGTCTCCACCACCTTGTAGCAGGTTAGTTCTACCTGTGACACAGGGGGAATGAAGGTTCAGTTCTCAGGTGGAGGACCTAAGCCCTTCAAGACACAGAAAGCTCAGGATGTGGAGGCAGATCTCTCCTATAGGACACACCTTTCCACCGACCCCAATCTCAGATTCTTAAGACAAAATGCCCGCTGCACCATGTGAGTTTCAATCAGAGTAGAGCGTCAGGTCCTGGTCTCTGCTATAGATCCTGGACAAGGGCAGAGAAAGGTCTTAAACTCCCTTCCACCTGCAGAGCCAGCTCTCACTCGGATCTCCCTGGTCATCTTGGGCACCATCATCCCAGCCAGGATCTCCCACCAAGGATGCTCCCCACCTCTCCCTGTGCAGAGGCACTTGAAAGAAGGAGGCTCATTTCAATATCACTCTGTCCAAAGCCTGATTAGAGGTGTCAGCGAGTGACCTCCCCTCACACACGCATACCCAGCAGCAGTCCTCACATGATGGCACAGTGTCATGGGTCTGGGGAGAACAATTTATGCGATTAGCTGCACTTGGGGATTATATCTGCTCCATTAGTGTGGACAATTGGGCGTTGACAACAGAAATTGCATCACTCAAGTGCCAAGAGGAGAGCAAGGGTGGATCAAGCTGGTCTTCCCCCACTTCCCACCCTCTCTGTGCCAACCCCTCATCTCCCAGCTGACCTCTCTCCAAGTAGAAGTGGGTGGTGAAGTACATGGAGCTTGGGCATCAGGCAACCTGGTTTCTAGTCCCAACCCTGTTCCTAATCTGCTGTGTGATCTTGGGTGAATTCTCACCCTCTCTGAGCCTCAGTTATTTCATTGGTGAAGCGACAGCATTTGGACTCGAGGGCAATAGGCACAGTTGTGAACATTTAGTGTGCTGTGAACTCAGGCTTGTGCTGAGCAGTTTCATGCAGCATCTTATTTGATCCTGTGCTGATTTTATTTTGTCCCCTGCTCTCTCTTCAATGCCCAGCACATGGTTGATGGCCAATAAATATTGGTTTGTTTGAGAAGTGCTTCCAACTCCTTTATGAAGCCAGAATTATTTTAATCCCACTTTTCAGAGGGAGAAACTGATGGACAGCAAATTAAATGCAAATTGCTAAGGTCACTTCCTGTTCTGCTGCACTCAGATGATCTGCTGACTACAGATGTCAAACAGGGGCAGGGACTTGGTCCAATAAACCCCGAGCCCCATGTAGGGTAAACGAGAGGCTTGATGATAGGAAGTGGGCATCATTTTCTATCGTCTTTCCCTGATAAACTCCACAGTACTCACAGCATCTGACACACAGTAGGTGCTCAATAAACGTGCACTGAGTACATGAACAAATGAATCTTTTTAATTCTCATAGCAACCCCATGAAAAATAAGGAAACTGAGGGTCAGACAGGTGAAATGACTTGTCTATATTGATAAGCAGGGAGTCAGCGATTCAAACAGTGATGGGGGGCTCAAATCTACCCACCCAACCCCCTATATTCTTATTCTTTGCTTTGAAATGCTTCCCACAAAGGGACACGTGTACTTCCCCACTCTTGACTTTAATCTGTCTATCCGACTCGCTTTGGCCAGTAGAGCAGGGTGACACGATACTGTGCCAGTTCCAAGCCGAGGCTTCCAGACACCTTCCAATTCCTCTGGCTTTCTTGTGCGTCTGCCACTGCCATGCTGATATGCCTGAGCCAGCCTGCTGTCCAGGAAATGAATGCGAGATGACAGCAGAACTGCTCTCGCCCCGCTTAACATCGCTGCTTTAGCCTCTGGCCGTGCATGTGGCTTGTTACGCAGCAGCAGCTGACAGATACAGCAGGTCTGCTTCCATTTCAGGTAGGAAAAGTGACACGTAAAGCTGTCCTAAGAGCACACAGGAGGTGCAGGCAAGTCGAGGGCAGGTAGAAACGGTAGAGGAAGAGACATTTGGACTGAGGCTAGATGATGAGTAAGGTCTACCACTCATTCGACAAACACCAAATGAGTGCATGCCATGTGCCAAGCACTGTTCTAGGCACTGGGATTTTTCAGATAAGAAGGGACAAGGAAGTACATTCCAGGCAGAGGGAATGGTGTACATGAAGGTATGGTGGTCCTGGGAACAACCTGGCGTGTCTGGGCATGTGGGGGGCAAGGCTGCAAAGGCAGGTGGATGAGGTGGGTCTCATGCTGAGGTGACAGAGACCTCTTGAAGGATGTTAAGTAGGGTGATGATGAGACCTGGCTCTAATTTTAGATGGAACCCTCTGGCAGCCATGAGAACTGCTGAGCAGAAGGCAGGAAGGCCAGCCAAGAGGAGAGACGCTGCAGCATTTCTGACTCAGAGCGATGACGGAGGGGGTGGACAATGGGCAGCTTTTGGATACGGACTGAAAGGGAGGGGCAGGATGGAGGAGCCAAGGATGAGGCCCTGGTCTCCAGCTTGGGCAACTGGGCTGGGGGGCTGTGGGGAGACGGGAGGAGGGTCAGTTTTGGGGATGGGGTGAGGGGGAAGGAGACATGGCTGGGGTGAACTGCCATATTGCAGGAGTGAGGATGGGGGGGGGTGCGTGCCCTTCCTCGCAGCCTTGAATCCTACCCCACACCAGGCCAGCTGTCGAACCCAACCGGAGGCAGCTTGGACTTTCTGTCTTCCCCCGGCCCCCAATCAAGAAGGTCCCTCAAATGGCCATGCTGTCCTGAGGACAGGCAGCTGGCTCCGTGCTGATATGGACTGTCCAGACAGCGCCTGTCTGGAAAGGGGCCTTTGGAGGCAGAGGTGGGGANCCAGCTTGGGCAACTGGGCTGGGGGGCTGTGGGGAGACGGGAGGAGGGTCAGTTTTGGGGATGGGGTGAGGGGGAAGGAGACATGGCTGGGGTGAACTGCCATATTGCAGGAGGTGGGGATGGGGGTGGGGGTGGGTGCGTGCCCTTCCTTGCAGCCTTGAATCCTACCCCACACCAGGCCAGCTGTCGAACCCAACCAGAGGCAGCTTGGACTTTCTGTCTTCCCCCGGCCCCCAATCAAGAAGGTCCCTCAAATGGCCATGCTGTCCTGAGGACAGGCAGCTGGCTCCGTGCTGATATGGAGTGTCCAGACAGCGCCTGTCTGGAAAGGGGCCTTTGGAGGCAGAGGTGGGGATAGAGGGACAGGCAACCACCGCACCGGAGCCCTGGTCCCTTCTGCCCACTCCCAGCTTGGAAACAATAGCGACCTGGACAGGGAGAGGCAATGAGAAAGCCAGAGAGGAGTGGAGGGAGGCGGGGACAGACAGACCCGCTGAGGCCTTCAAAGATGTGGAGCTGCTGTCATCCCAGCTGTCCAGCTGGAGAGAGACAGAACTTGGGGCACAGAGAACCCTGGAGCCAGAGGGAGAGGAGAGAAGCGGAGGCAGGCAAGTGCAAGGAGCGGGTGTGGGGAGGAGAGGAAGACGAGAGGAGGATGGGAGGGAGCACTCTGATGAGAAGGGCTGTGATTCTCACTTCCGTTCTGCCAGCACCTGAGATCTTGGTGCACCCTGAGAGGATGGAGGGTGGGGTGGGAGAGGCTTAGAAGGGTCTGGATGGAAGACACCACTAAGAAACCCTCTCTCAGGGGCACCCGGGCCCCCAACCAGGATCTCAGAGCCCAAAGCAGGGAGCAGAGGCAGGGGCACCAGAGCAAGGGGGCTTCTCTGACAATTTGAAACAAAATGGGCACAGTGTTCTAATACTAACAGCCTGTTATTAAAATCAAGTGCTATTTTACAAAATGCATTTGCCAGGGAATGGCTAATTACAGGCAAGGCGCGTTTCTGTGTGTTGGTACCGATTAATCCTGAGCAGTTTAAGCAGTCAAATTTTATACATATAATTATCACTCAAGACTCACAAAACAGCAACAAGATGCTATAGGGCTCTGCCCTTGAGGGACTGTGACTGAGGGCTGTCTTGGGGGTGTGGAGAGAGGTGGGCAGGGAGCTTTTTGTGCTGAATCACACCTTGAGCCACCTCTTTCTATCCATCTCTTACATCCCCCATGGGAAGGAACAAAGCCACTGATACGGAGGGGAGGGGCCTCTTGGGCTGGGGAAGCTGGAAACAGCTCCCAGAAGAGCTGCTAGCAAAGTTCCACCCCTTCCAAGGCATGGTCCCAATGCTCAATGTGGGGTTTGAGACAAGGCGAGTTTCACAGCCCAGGTTTTCATGTGTGAGATGGGCGGCCTGGGGAGTGAGTCAGGGAGGGAAGCCACACCTCCAAGGCCGGAAGTGAGGGAGAGAGTCTTTATATGGGGTCCTAGGTGCTGCTTAGCCAATGGAGATGCAGGAAAATCACACAGCCTCTGGGGTGGATGGGTCCTCATGGCAAAGCAAGAGGTAGTAGGTGGTGGCTGCTGCCAGCTGCAAGGCATGCTGGGAGACCCTGCGGGGAGAGTGGCAGGGAGCTAGGGTAGGCCTGCCCAGTGCAGGGAGAAATGAGGAAAAACTAATCCGAAACCAAGGTCTGACTGCCCACTCTGGCAGGAAGGGTGCACCCAGGTACAAGTCCGGCTGAGTCTAGAGGGCGCCCACAAGCGTGGAGTCATGGGGCATGTGGGCCGCAGCCAAGGGAACGTGGCGCTCAGAGATGATGTGATGGAGCCGGAAAGCTGACAGTCCAGCCTGTTTTGCTGGGAGAGAAGACCCAGGGCAGAGCCCACCACCCAAAGCACCTGCAACCTTGCCCTGAAACTCACGAGAAGCTGGAGAAGCGATGTGTGGGGAGAAGGGAGGGTGAAACAGAGAGTTTTCTGGCTGAAGCTACCGGTAACCCACTTCACTACTGGTACTGGAGTGGAACCCAAGCAAGCAAGGTCAGCAAGGGGACTGTGTGAAGGTCATTGTCTACCCGCATGGGAATTCCTGGGGCCCTGGCCTTCACTGCTTCAGAGCTCCTGGGGGCAGGGCCCTGGAATCCTGCGAGCACTACAGTTTGCAAAGCATTGGCTTGGAAAGGCAGCAGCATCTCCATGTGAACCCAGAGTGTTTAAAGGAAGATGAGAGCAAAGGGCCAGCGCCTCTGATGCTTTAGCTGCTTCCTGTTGCTTGGCTTCTCTGCTCTGTGTGATGGGCTAGGAGCCTGGCTGAGCCCCAGGGGTGAGGCTGCCACTGGATGTGTGCAAGGCGGGTGAGAGCCCAGGACTGGATGAATGAAGCTGCTGTCCCAGCGACGTTAGAGAGACCAAGAGCATCACAGTGGTTGAAGACGTAGCAAGTCTCCACAGGTGTGGGCTTTTACATGCCTGTTACCATTTTTGTTACAGTGGCTCAGAGGCTCAAGGGACTGTTTGAAGGCCAGGGTGACAAACGTGATAATACCTAAGTGCCTGGCACGCAGTAGGCGCTCAATCTATGCTCAGTATTGGTGAATTTGAACCCCTCCTTTTCCCCCCTCTAAATGTCCACGGAGGACTCCAGTTCCACCCCTTTGGACAGCTGCTTGATGGCATCACCACTGAACTCACCAGGAGTGGGTTTTACAAGCTCAGCCCCACTGCTCAGCGGAGAAAGTTAATTACACTGAGTCATTAAACCAAAGCACTCCCATTGCTTTTAGTGCTGAAGCAACTTCAGGTGTTTTATCACCAAAAGCTCTTGTAAATTGGCATAACCAGACCTTCTTTCACCAAAGACCCTGTGAATAATAGTTCAGTCCACTGGGCACCTACTGTGTACCAGTCCAGGACCAGGTGCCGGCGTGCATGGCCGTGAGAGCTAAGCTTGGTGTCAGCCCTGGTTCCCCCATGAACACAGGATACTGGCTGGAGAGGCCAGGTGAGACACCCGGGGTCACAGGCAGTCAGTGACAAGAGGGTCAGCCACCTCCCTCTGCCCTGAACCGCATTCTGGACTCTACATCATGCACACACACCTGCAGACCTCTTCTCCCTTCCATTGTGAAGTAGGTGGGGCTTGGCCTCTGGTATTTCCCCTTCTTGCACCTTTTCCTGAGGTCTGGCTCACCCAGGCAGGAGACCAAGGTTCTCCTGCTTCATTGCCTATTCTCATCCCAGCCAGCCTTTAGACACTTTTTTTTATGTCATGAAAAGCGCTTTCTGTCCTTAAAGAAATTTGAGGAATCAGAGGGATGGTGGAGGAGATATTCCCAGGGGCGAGGAGCTACCCAGTGCCCTAAACTCAGAATGTGACAGAGGCTTGTGAACAAATACATCCTAAGAGTAGCAGATCCAGCTTGTCTTCATCCTGAACCTTCAGGCCTAAGCCCTGCTCCAGGAAATGGGACTCGGGGTTCAGTGGTTCCAGAAGCTCTAGACCCTGGAGAAATAGGTTCTTTCCTATTAGAAAGAACCAGAGTGGCATCACAGACAAAGCACTGCTCTTGGGGTGCAGAGAACTGGGGTCTAGCTCTGGTATTGCACTCACCTGGCTGTGTGACCTTAGGAGAAGTCACTTCCCTTCTCTGGACTTCAGTTCATTAACTATAAAATACAGGACTGGTAGAGATGGACTTCAAGGTGTCCTCTAGTTCTGTAAATGTATGGATACTAAGGAGGGGAAAGCAGGTGGGATGAATTGGGAAACTGGGATTGACATGTATACACTACGATGTATAAAATAGATACCTAATGAGAACCCCCCGCATAGCATGGGGAACTGTTTAATGCTCTGTGGGCACCTAAGAGGGAGGGAAATCCAAAAAGGAGCAGATATATGTACACCTGGACTTTCCAGTGGTAAAGAACCTGCCTGTCAATGCAGGAAATGTAAGAGATGCAAGTTTGATCCCTGGGTTGGGAGATCTCCTGGAGAAGGAAATGACAACCCACCCCAGTATTCTTGCTTGGCAAAGTCCATGAGCAGAGGAGCCTGGTGGCTACAGTCCACAGGGTTGCAAAGAGTCGGACACGACTGAAACAATTTAGCACAGCATGTATGTATACACAGAGCTGATTCACTTCATTGTACAGCAAAACTAACACGACATTGTAAAGCAACTATACTGCAATTGAAAAAAAAAAAAGATGTCCTACTCTTCTGGCCACTGGACTCTGACTCTCTGACAAGGCAGTGGCCTCCACTCAACTCCACTGATCCCAGTGGGGCAGGCGAGTGACTGGGGACAGGGAGCTGAAGACAGGAGCAGGCCCCAGGCCACCGGTGCCCACCTGCCTGGAGCCGAGCTGCCTTGCCAGTCTCAGAAATCACGCAGCGTTGGGGCGGCCCTGCTGCAGGCTGGCGCCACAAGGCAAATTACAGCCTCTCGAGGGTGCCTGTGACAAATGACGGCTAAATGGTTTGCTTTCCGTATGCAAATGAAGCCGCCAATTTACATTCATTTGCACCTGATGGGTGTCTGAAATGGATGAATTTGATTTGTGCTTGATCTGTAAGTGTCTAATTTATTAATCAATAAAACGTCATGTACAGGCACAAGGATTCCCTAGTTCCAGCCGGCCTCCATATATATGTAAATAATGCAATCTCTCAATCTACTTGTTATGTAAATGTTAATATAAAACTGACAGGAATATGCATCTGCAGAACTTTATGAGCTGAGGGAACTGAGATTTACACCAGCTCCTATCCACCCTCTGCCCCTTGGCTCTTCCTCTTGCCACACCTTCCTCTCACTTTCCCCTTATGCCAGCTCACCCTTCTCACCTCCTCCAGGAAGCCCACCCATTCCTCTGGCTTTCCAACACCATCAGGCCTCTACCAGGGACTGTCACTGTTACCTCTTACACAATCTTGTCCTGGAACTCTGCCCCTAAGACCCCACCTTACATGATTTACCCACCCATATATCTCTACTCTCTCCACCTCTGTGTATTAAAATCTACCCTCTCAGGAACCAGCTAAAAATCACCACCTTTTGCCAACGTGGACACTGAGCATGTGGGCAGGAACCTATTCTGGGAAGAGGAAGGGATCAAAAGTCCCAGTCTCCAAGATGCTCCTGGTTTAATTCCATCATCTGTTTGCTGGGCGCTGCTCTGGGCATGGCTTGTGGAGCA
>SJYQ01096321.1:410346-523753 GCA_006410935.1 Redunca redunca | reverse complement strand
GGTGGGCGGTGCGGCTGCTGTTGTCCTGCTGTCCAGCTGATGAAAACGATGCTTCTTCAGAGAGCTTACCTGCTAGACAGGCGCAAACTGGCAGGATTGATTTCAGGCAGCACCATCAAGAGTCAGTCTCAAAACCATATTATGGCCTTTTCCCAGTGAGCAGAAAAGGTCATTCCAAGCTGTGGAAGCCAAATTAAACTTCTTTTATGGTTTTCTTTGAAGGGGCTGCAAAACAAACCTTAGCAAGGCCAGAAAATGATACCTTTTTCCAGCCTGTCCCACCAGGAAGGCGTCATGCCTGGATCGCACGACCATCCATCTTTAGCACATCAGTTCTTCACATTGGCTGGAAAGTCTCTCTCCATTTATTCCACCCCCAGCCCCCGCCCCCCGCTGCCTATTACTGTGAGGGCAAGGCCAGCTCTTCCTGTTCCACTGGTGCCCCCAGGGCACCTGGCACTCAGAAGACAAATGTGTGGAGCCATTGGAGGGGCCAAGGGAACCCCCCACCATTCACCTGCTTCCTGCCCCTCTCCTCTCTGCACATTCACCACCTCCTTAACCCCAAGCTTTAGGAACCATGCTCAGCCCATGCTTTATAGATAGAGTCTGTAAAATTTGATAGAGAGGGACAAGAAAGAGTGAACGTCCACTGACATTTATTCTGCACGGGGGACTTGGCAGGTTGAGACCCAGGAGGTGAAGCAGCGCTCGCAGCATCACATACCCAGGTGAGGGCACAGTCAGGCCCAAAGCCAGGTCTGTACACAGTCAGGTCCATCCTTAGCTAGGGTCGGTCAAGGCCTAAGCTGGATGACCTGAAAAGGGCTGAGAAGGACACCCCTGGATATCTTCCCTGTCCATCATCCGCACTGACTCTTATCCTACTATTACAGATTCAGGGGCTCTTCTCTCATAGGAGGGCTCCCCAGGTGGCTCAATGGGAAAGAATCCACCTGCCAATGCAGGAGATGCAGGAGATGTGGGCTTGATCCCTGGGTCAGGAAGATCCCCTGGAATAGGAAATGACAACCGGCCCCAGTATTCTTGCCTGGAGCCTACCATGGACAGAGGAGCCTGGCGGGCTACAGTTCACGGGGTCACAGATAGTTGGACATGACTGAACACACACTTCCTATGGAAATCACCTTTGAGAGCCCACAGATCCTCACTGCAGGAACCAAAGGCAAGAATCCAGACCAAGTGGTCTGTGGCTCTGCCAGATCTCTTCCTCCTCAAGGTCAGCATTAAGTGATATGTACCTGATGAGAAGGGGCTGCAGAAAGGGAGGGCAGGCAGAGTTTTGATGAAGCCCATTTTATCTCCATCAAGAGGAAAAGACAAACGCTTTGTATTAAAAGGTGCCTCTGAGGGCAGAAACTCGGTTTGCAAGTGGAAGTTCATTCCTAGCTGTACCAGCTATGGCGGCTGAGGGAAGTGGCCCTGAATGTGGGACCAGTTATGGCTCACGTGCAGTGCTTCTAGAAATTCCTCTGGGAGATGGGTGTTTCACTCACCCTTAGAAGTGAAATGGAAATTGACCTTCTCTGCACTGGAGAGCAGTTCTCCAGAAACTTTGTAAAAGGAAAAGCCTAGAGCTGCAGTCAGATTAAGCCTCGACTTCTGGTCTCCTATCCAACAATGCAATATGCCAGGACAGCCCAAGGCACGAAGATGAAAGGATGGAAAGGAACAAGAAGGAGACTAACATCCACTGATGTTTATCCTAAACCAGAGGTTGCAGATTTTATTTTATTTAATTGGTCCCCATCCTGTATGAAGTAACATACTATTTATTATGCCCAAGGAGCTAGTGAGGCTCAGAGAGATTCATCTAAAGCCACACAGCTAGCAAGTGGCAGAGCCAGAATTGGAAAGCAGGTCTGTCTAACCACAAAGCCTGGACTCTTTCCAGCGCCCAGAGGCTCCAGTTATGAGCCACTACAGATGATGTGCCAATCAGAAAGAAAATTAGGAAACTGGACTCCAGATCATTTAGAAAGAATGAATATGTGCCCGGTCAGAGATATACTGAATGTATAAAAGATTAAGTAGAAAGCTACCATATTGAACTTGAAAAGACTTGGAAAATGATCTAATAAAAATTCTATCATTCATAATTGCTTAATGATGCTGTTTTTACATTAAAAAACATGCTAAAGTATTTGAAACTCCATGGTCAGATCCTAGATTTGGAGCCAAATTCAATCTGTAGTTCGGGTCATGGAAAGGAGATGGAGGGACATCCTGTCACCAGATAATAATAATAATTGTAACTTCTAATAGCTATAATATGCAGTTACTAACTGCATGTACTTTCAACACACAAAATCATACAATCCTATGAAGTGGCTGCGGTTACTCCCAATAATAGAGCAGAACATGGAGTTTCAGAGAGGTTGAGAGACTTGCTCAAGGTCACACAGCTGGTTAGCGCCAGAGCTGGAATTCAGATCCATTTTTCTTTGGTGCCAGAGCTCAAATAGCCCCTATTGCGTATCCTAGTTTTTGTTTCGTTTTGTCTTTGAGCATATTAAAGGAAGCAGTTAAGGTTTTGTTGCCAACCTTCAAACCCATCTTCCCCCTGGCAGCTTGCTAAGGGAGACCAGGTTGAAACCAGTAACTCCTGGATGTCCAGGCACTCCAGGTACCCTTGTGGGCATGTGGGCCCAACAGAGGAACCTGATGGGAGGGCACAGCTTTCTCAGCTCTTAAATACAGATCTGTTCTTCAACACGAGGAGGAAGCTCGCCTAGCTGACCCTAGAGAATTCCAGCGCTCAGAGATGGGAGCCCTGGTTTCTGTCTTCCATTGTTTTCTCTGGGGTTCCCTCTTTGGGGTGTTAAGTGCCTCCTGTCTGCCCTGCTGCTGCTATACTGGGGGTTCCAAGGTGGAACCCCATCAAAGCCAGGAGGCATGGCTCATTCCAGAGGCTGGGGGCTCTGGGCTAGACTAATACTCCTTCCTTCACTCTTCCAAGAGGCAGAGTCCTCTGGGCTCTCTGATCTTCACCCTGGGTCCCCTCAGATTCTCTATGACGCCTCCTAGAATGGTCACTCCAAATAGGCATGCCAGTTCTCCTATTCTCACTGCCCAGGATATCACCTGGGCTCAGTTCATTTGCAACTCTGGGGAAGGCACTGCCTGAGCAGCTCCCACTCCTCTAGTAGACAGGGACCTCCCCACGGACATACATGTTCTAATTTGTCTTGACTCTCTCTCTTTCTTTTTTTTCCCCCTCAGGCTTCAGGAATGTTCTCAGGATGGAAAGTAAAAGATGCTTGAGGTCATGGCCCCTTATGTCTATTTTTAGAAAAAAAAAAAAAGCATAAATTTGGTGAGGAAATTACTTGAGGTGTTCTAAAGAGGAGCTCTGAAGGCACTGATAAGATGCAGGAGGGCAGCCAGCACTCCAGAGGACCCCAGGAACTTTGCACAACCCTAAACTGAGCGGGAAAGAAAAATCTCAATCATGACAGAAACTGAAAGTCTGTTTCAATCAAAGGTGCAAGGTGAGGATTCAGGGTGAGTATTATGGTCATCGAAATAAAATCAGGAACGTGTGAAATTTAGTCCCCACCTAAATTTGTGACCATGCTGTACACCTGACTATCCACATTGCTTCCTGGAGTTGGTCCATGTGGCTTTAAGGGAAATATAACTCAGCTTAATACTTGCTTAGGACTTCCCTGGTGGTCCAGTGGATAAGAGCTCGCCTGCCAATGCAGGAGAGAAGATTCCACATGCCGAGGGGCAGCTAAGCCTGTGCGCCACCACAGTGAGAATGCCTCTCACGTCCTCTCTCAATGACAGGAAGCTCTCTCACAGCAACAGAATGAATAATCAGCTAAGTTTAAAATTTTAAAAAAAAACATAAGTCAGTAAAAAAAAATATTAGCTTAAACCAAATAGAATACAGAAAGGAAATAAATTTGTTGTTAAGTCATCAAGCAGCATTTTAAGCCCAAAATGAAAGGCCCAAGAATTGTCTTATGAGTAGATTATACATACTTTGTCACGGCTTCCTGTGTTCACATCACTCGTAATATTTCATGAAAGGCAGTAGAGAGTCTGAGCTGTCTGGGTTTAAACCATAGCTTTGTCACTTACTAGCTGAGAGACTCTGGGCAAGGTTGTGAACCTCTCTGTGCCTCAGTTTCCCCAGCTGTAAAAAGGGAGCAATCACTGCATACACCCCACACGGTCCATGTGACAATTCAACCAGGTTGCATACGTGCACGCTGGCACATGGTAAGAAAGGTTCAATAAACGGTAGGTAGTATTATCATTGTTCTTGGTATTTGAATGTGAAGGATTCTTGTGGTTTTGTAGGGGTTTTCTCAACTTCCTAACTTCATATCACAGACACCCAAACAGAAGTATAGATTTTCACTTCTGGTGGTTAGAAATAACTGTGGTCCCTACGGGGAAATGAATTAGGCAACATGCCTGCTATGACCTGGGGAAATGGCAGGCCTGGGGCAGGTTATCCAGAGGGAATTGAAGCCGAGACAGACACTCTCCTTGGGATGCCAGCTGCCTGCTCCACCCAGCCTCTGGACTCTGGGTCACCCAACATCCAAGCCTCACCCTCCTCCGTTCTCCTCTGCGGCTGAGACAGAAAGGTGAAATCTCACAGACATAAATGGAAAGTTCCGCATTTGGGTTGGAACAATCGATTGCACAGGCACAGGATAGGGGAGCTCTGGCTCGGAAGCAGTTCTAGGAATCCAAAAGGGCCTGAGTTAAGTTAGTAGAGGTGGGCAGTGATGTTCAGAACAGGGGAGGGTAACTGGACTAAGTAGATCGTTATGACAGAAAAGATTTGGAGGCAGGTAGTGGGAGTGGAGGATACAGGAGGCAGTGGTAGTGGTGGTGATGGTCGAACACCATCACCCTGGCTTGAACATCCGCTGGATCATCGAAAAAGCAAGAGAGTTCCAGAAAAACATCTACCTCTACTTCATTGACTATGCCAAAGCCTTTGACTGTGTGGATCACAATAAACTGTGGAAAATTCTGAAAGAGATGGGAATACCAGACCACCTGACTTGCCTCCTGAGAAACCTGTATGCAGGTCAGGAAGCAACAGTTAGAACTGGACATGGAACAACAGACTGGTTCCAAATAGGAAAAGGAGTACGTCAAGGCTGTATATTGTCACCCTGCTTATTTAACTTATATGCAGAGTACATCATGAGAAACGCTGGGCTGGAAGAAGCACAGACTGGAATCAAGATTACCAGGAGAAATATCAGTAACCTCAGATATGCAGATGACACCACCCTTATGGCAGAAGGTGAAGAGGAACTAAAAAGCCTCATGGTGAAAGTGAAAGAGGAGAGTGAAAAAGTTGGCTTAAAGCTCAACATTCAGAAAACTAGGATCATGGCATCCAGTCCCATCACTTCATGGCAAATAGATGGGGAAACAGTGGAAACAGTGTCAGACTTTATTTTGGGGGGCTCCAAAATCACTGCAGATGGTGATTGCAGCCATGAAATTAAAAGACACTTACACCTTGGAAGGAAAGTTATGACCAACCTAGACAGCATATTGAAAAGCAGAGATATTACTTTGTCAGCAAAGGTCCGTCTAGTCAAGGCTATGGTTTTTTCCAGTGATCATGTATGGATGGGAGAAGATAATGGTAATCCACTCCAGCACTCTTGCCTGGAGAATCCCAGGGACAGGGGAGCCTGGTGGGCTGCCATCTATGGGGTTGCACAGAGTCGGACACAACTGAAGTGACTTAGCAGCAGCAGCAGCATGTATGGATGTGAGAGTTGGGCCATAAAGAAAGCTGAGCGCAGAAGAATTGATGCTTTTGAACTGTGGTGTTGGAGAAGACTCTTGAGAGTCCCTAGGACTGCAAGGAGATCCAACCAGTCCATCCTAAAGGAGATCAGTCCTGAATATTCATTGGAAAGACTGATGCTGAAGCTGAAACTGCAAAACTTTGGCCACCTGATGCGAAGAGCTGACTCATTTGAAAAGACATTGATGCTGGGTAAGATTGAGGGCAGGAGGAGACAGGAATGACAGAGGATGAGATGGTTGGATGGCATCACCAACTCAATGGACATGGGTTTGGGTGGACTCTGGGAGCTGATGATGGACCGGGAGGCCTGGCGTGCTGCGGTTCATAGGGTCGCAAAGAGTCGGACACGACTGAGTGACTGAACTGAACTGAATTGACCTCTCCGCTAACCTGTGACCCTAATGACCATTTTCTCCCAGAATCCCACCACTTCCTGGGCTTGAACTTCTGACCACCCCCTCCCAGCTGCCTATGAGAATCTCCCTCCCTGTCTGCCCTTGAACCCTGGTATTCCCAGCACCCGACTCTGTGCAGGCTTCTCTCTTGTCTGCACTCCTCGCAGGTGACCTGCCCCTGTTTCCAGGAGCCCCAAGTGGCCAGCCATCCACCTCCTATCCCGGCCCCAGGGCCCAATTCAGTTTCTCTTGACTGACCCCTCAGGCACCCTAAATCAACCTCAGTTCAGTTCAGTTGCTCAGTCGTGTCCAACTCTTTCTGACCCCATGGACCGCAGCATACCAGGCCTCCCTGTCCATCACCAACTCCCGGAATTTACTCAAACTCATGTCCATTGAGTCAGTGATGCCATCCAACCATCTCATCCTCTGTTGTCCCCTTCTCCTCCTGCCCTCAGTCTTTCCCAGCTTCAGGATCTTTTCAAATTAGTCAGCTCTTCACATCAGGTGGCCAAAGTTTTGCAGTTTCAGCTTCAATATCAGTCCTTCCAATGAACACCCAGGACTGATCTTTAGGATGGACTGATTGGATCTCCTTGCAGTTCAAGGGACTCTCAAGAGTCTTCTCCAACACCACAGTTCAAAAGCATCAATTCTTCTGCGCTCAGCTTTCTTTATAGTCCAACACTCACATCCATAAATGACTACTGGAAAAACCATAGCCTTGACAAGACGGATCTTTGTTGGAAAAATAATGTCTCTGCTTTTTAATATGCTGTCTAGGTTGGCCATAACTTTCCTGCCAAGGAAACCAAGTTCTCTCCTGCTTCAGCCCTGCTATTGCCATTGTGTTCCTGACCTTGGTTACTCTCATCACTCTTTGGCTGGTTGCTCCAAACCCGATCCTTTCTGGGCGGATGGGGAAAGGGAATATTTTTTAAAAGCTGTTTATGGAGAGAATTCCCTGGTGGTTCAGTGATTAGGGCTTGAAGCTTTCACTGTGGAACCTCGGTCTGATCCCTGGTTTGGGAACTGAGATCTCACAAGCCTTGCAGTGCGACCAAAGGAAAAACTAAATGTTCATTGTGGGACTATAAGATGCATACAGAAGTTTCATGTTATAAGTTCAGTGAATTTGCACAAAATAAACACACGCATAGAAGGGTGAAAACACCACTCAGATGAAGAAACAGAACAGACCCAGCCCCGCTAGAAGCCCGTCCCCTACATGGCTGACTATTGTCTGGATTTGTTTTACCGCAGATACATCTGTTTCTGTAATTTTTATCAACAGGCTCCTGCTGTCTGTATTCTCTTATGTCTGGCTTTTTTCAGATATTCGGGAGACTTTGTTCATGAGACTGTCGCAGAGTGCGCTGTGATTTTCGCCTTTCTTGCTTTACTGGGCAGTGTCTTTAAGTCACATCTCCTCTCCTCTGCTGGGGAGCATCTGGGCTGCATCCCATTGGAGCCACTGTAGATAGCCAGCGCTGCTGTGAACACCGGAGAACACATCTTTGGGGGCCATGTGTGTGCATTTCTGCCACCTATACAACTAGGAGAGAGTTCCCAGGTCCCAGACTCTGCACAGAGACAGCTGTAATCAGTCCTGCCCAATGGTTTTCTAAGTGTCTGCCCTGACATCGCCTCCCTCCAGCAGCACGGGAGAATTTCAGTTGCCCTTGGAGCTGTGTTGACTCCTCCCTCCTTCTCCCTTGTCTCCAAGGAGCATTTACAGCTGTCTTAATCTGTGTGCTAGTTTTTTGTTTTTGAGGGTGCTTCCCCTGGGCCCTGAGTCCTGCTGGTTCTATTTACACGATAGGCTTTTAATGCCTGCCATCCTCTCTGGTCCCAATGCCATCCCCTTTTCTGCCCTCGTTCTCTCCTGGCTGGGCTGTCACCAATTCCAGTCCTTCTTTAGGAGTCTGAACTGCCCTTTCCCCCACTCCATCCTCCACCTCTCAGCAGGATGTCCTCCAGCATCGCCACTTTCTGCTCAAGAACCTAACAGTCCCCAGCTTCTACACTTGATCTTTGCCAAAAGGCCAAGAATCAACAGTGCCCAGTGCCTAAAGCAAAGAGGACGTGAAGGAACCTGGGAACGCCTTGTGGGCAGATGCTGGGTCTCCTCACAGCTCCTGGAGCATCCCAGTGCTCAAGACACAGGAGATGCTCCACTTCTCATTCTGCCCCCATTGACCCTTCCAGTCTCACCCCCTGAAGTTCCCCTATTGACCCTGCACCAGAGACGGCTGCCCCCCGCACAGCCACGGAGTCACCCAAGGATTATTACTGCACACCCACCATGTGCCAGGTAGGTGCCCTTCCCTTGACCTGAAATTCTTTCCCCCTTTTGGGGCTTGTTTTAGGCAGACAGCACAGGCAGCAATCTAGTCCTACTTGGGGGTCATCAGTCCCAGAGGTGGTGGGAATGGACCTCCAGTTCATGGTAGCTCACCTCACCCACTCAAGAGTGAACTAAGGCTGCTTTGTTCATGCCCAAGTGGGCTGGGAGGGGTGGGTGGGGCCATTGCCAGGGCAAGACACATTCATCCTAATGTGACTAAATTGTAGTTTTTCGCCCAGCTGCAGAAGGACAGAAGCTGACACACTTCCCAACCATCTAAGCTGCCACAGGCACATGAAGCTACCCATATCCCATAAAAGGGCCATTTTTGGCTTTTCAAAGGCCAAAGAGAATCCCGGTTCTGCTCAGATGGTCTCCTAACCAGCAGCACTCCTTCTTGTACCCAGAGGTCAGGAAATATAGACAGCTATGGGCAAATGCTGCCCAGCCTCCACCTCCAGGTAGCTACCAAGCATGTAGTCTCACGTGAGGGTAACGTGCCCGGTGGTCAGTCATCCTATGACAACCAGGTCCCCCAGTGTTATTTTTCACTTTTGTCCCACAATGGATATTTCATAAGAGAGCATCACATATTTTATCTCTTCATGTAATAGCACTATGAATTCATGTAATAGCCTGAAGAATTGATGCATTCAAATTATGGTGCTGGAGAAGACTCTTGAGAGTCCCTTAGACTGCAAGGAGATCAAAGCAGTCAATCCTAAAGGAAATCAACCCTGAATGTTCATTGGAAGGCCTGATGATGAAACGGGAACTCCAATAGTTTGGCCATCTGACGCGTAGAGTTGACTCATTGGAAAAGACCTTGGATGATGGGAAAGACTGAAGGCAAAAAGAGAAGGGGGCAGCAGAGGAAGAACTGGTTAGATAGCATCACCGACTCAGTGGACATGAACTTGAGCAAACTCCGGGAGATAGTAGCAGAAAGAGGAGCCTGGTGTGCTACAGTCCATGAGGTCGCAAAGAGGTGGACACGACTTAGTGACCGAACAACAACAAAACAAAAACAATAGCCTCAGGATACTGTTACTCTCACCTCCTGGATGAAGCAACAGGCACAGAGAGGTGAAGTCACCCGCCCCAAAGCACACAACCAGGAAGTAGCACTGAGATTAAACACAAGTTGTCGGACACAAAAATCCAGCCCACCCCCAGCACCTCTCCCTGCCTACAGAAACCCCGATCCTCGTCCCAGAGGCCTCATCACTTATTCCCTACAAAGCAGTTCTGGATTTCCCAGTCAGAAGTAACTCATCTCTCCTCTGTGCACTTTATCTGAACTTTTATTATAGTAATTATAGCAGCCTGACTTTTATGATGATCGTTATTTACGTGTCTGCCTCCCTGACTGGGGCTGGGAGCTCATTAAGGGCTGAACCCTGTCAATTTTGTACCTTGAGCCCAGCAGGTGGGTACTGAGCACAACACAAGAATAACATCAGCAAGACAGTTATGAAGGCCTCCAGCCTTCAGGCTTAATCAAGTCCTCAGCTTAATTCACCTGGACTGCAGGTCAAGTACAGAAAGGTGACAGGTTGCCTATGGTTGTAAAAATGCAACAGAACTCTTAAAGGTCTTAGTGGCAGGGTCTTAGGCTCCGACAGGAGGAGGATGTTTCTCAGGGCTTTTAGGAATGTCTTAGTGACCATTCTCTTGGTTCACTCATGGGGCTGTATTTTGCTTTGCGCTCTCTCTCCTCCTTCCTCTTTCTCCCTTTCTCTGTCTCCTTGTCTTTTCTTTCTCTTTCCCTTAACTGGACGAAAAACAGAATCAAAATATATTTTCTGTTGCTTGTTGTACCAACTGAATCTTTTTCTCTTCTCTGCTCTAAAAAAGTATCTGAGTGGGCAGTTTCTACTTTACTGCTCTCTTGCTCAACACACACACACACACTCACACACACAAGATTTCCTTTAAGGGATGCTCAAGTCATCTCCTCTGTCAATTACTGACAACTGACAGGGGGAAAAAAGCACCCTGTCCATCACCCCAGCCAAACTAAGGAAAAGACAGCTTCCTAGATGGCATCAGGTCATCCAGCCAGCACCAAATGCCCCAGGAGGAGAGGACAGAACATCCCTTCTTTGAACAAAAAATAAAAGATCGATGCATGCCCTGGATGTACGGACCCGATGTCCTGATGAAGGAGCCGAGCTCTGCACCTGTGGAAAGTGAAAGTTGCTCAGTCATGTCCAGCTCTTTGCGACCCCATGGACTATACAGTCCATGGAATTCTCTAGGCCAGAATACTTGGGTGGGTAGCCTTTCCTGTCTCCAAGGGATCTTCTCAACCCAGGGATTGAACCCAGGTCTCCTGCATTGCAGACAGATTCTTTACCAGCTGAGCCACAAGGGAAGCCCCTATGGGAAGGGGACTTGCTAAATCATAAGAAGCAGGTTGTGGAGGAGAGGGGATTTGGAAGCCAAGGGTGTAGACCTCAGCATAGCCTGAACTGAGGAAAAAGTGAGAAGGCAGGGTAGATGCAGAATCAAATAGCACCAATGTGCTAATGTTATGATGCTAATATGATGAACAGCCACATTCACTGAGCACGTAGACTCCATCAGGCACTGTTTTAACTCCTTTCCAAGCACTGGCTCTTTTAATTCTTATGTCATAAGTAGTCTTATAACTATTATCCCCATTTTCCAGATGAGAAAACTGAGGCACATAGGGACGAAAGAGCTTGCCTATGGTCACACAGCTGGTAAACGGCACAGGCCAGGCAGTCTGAGCTGCAGAGTCTGAACCGCTTATTTGAGGGGATTGGGAACCCCAGGGCCCAGTATTAGCTTTGTCACCTTGTCGTGTGGACCCTGGATAAGGCACGGCGAGATGGGCAGGCTTTGAAACTGACTGTGCAGCTTCCCTGTGCCTCAGTTTCCCCTCCTGGAAGTGAGCTGCATAATAATAGATACTTCATAAGGACTTTCTGAGAATTCACTGAGAAGCTGCATGTAAAGAGCTTAGGGCATTGCCTGGCACTGAATAAGAGGCTGATATGCACTGGGAATTGCTATTAATACTATCTGAAGTCATTCTCTGCCTCCCTTCTCTGGTCACCCTCCTGGGGACCCTGGACACAGGCTATGGGCCACCTTGCTGGGAAGAAGAAGAAGGGGCAGTGGGCTGTCAGACAAGACCAGACCAAGAAGGATGCCACTTACTGAGCACTCCCAAGTGCCAGGCGCCCTGCCTGCCGCTTCTAAAATCCCTGGGCAAGGGGCCACTACTCCATTTCACAGATGAGGTGCCAGAAGCCCAGCATGATGAAGCAACTTGCCCAAGGCCCATGATGGAGAACAGCAGGGCTGGGATTTGGACTGAGGTCTGTCTGGCTCCAGTATTCCCAGATGGCGCTAGTTTTAAAGAACCTGCCTGGCAATACAGGAGGCATAAGAGATGAGAGTTCAATTCCTGGGTTGGGAAGACTCCCTGGAGAAGGAAATGGCAACGCACTTCAGTATCCTTGCCTGGACAGAGGAACCTGACCGGCTACAGTCTATAGCGTCGCAAAGATTAGGACACAACTGAAAAGACTTAGCAGACATTGACTCCGAAGCCCAGGCTTCAGATCTCCTCCCTGGGGCAGCCAAGGGTCAGGCCTCAGGTCTCTGTCACTCCAGAAAACAGAAAGGGGCCAAAGGGAGAGGGGCCTTGGTGCCGCCATGCTGTGTGATCATAAAAAAATCCTCTCGATATCACTGCGTCTCAGCCACCCTGCCTGTCAGATGCGATAATGGCAGGGAGTGCCCTTTGGCGGGCATCGGAGCATTTACAACAAGGCTGCATGATTAGTGTCATTATCAGGATGATTATGATGGCTCACCCCGAGCAAGCAGATGGACAGCTGGGTCCTGGATGCTCGGGAGAGCTTAGGGCAGCCAGAAAGCCAGGCTGTGACCTGAACCAAAGCTCCAAAGAGGAGGGAGGAGCAGGGCTTGGACCATCCCCGCTACTGCCTTGGTGTCCTGGGGATGGACAGGAACCGCTTGGGGTTGGGAGACATCCCCGCTCCGGCCACTTAGACACCAGCTCTGACGAGAATCCACTAACCACCTGGATCTGTCCTCCCCAATTCGGTCACCCCACCAGCAAGTGGCAGGACTGGGAGCCAGCACCCCACCCCAGCTTGCCTGCAGCCCCACTCTCAGTCCTGCAACCGAGCAGTGGTGGTGGTGCAGGGGGGAGGGGGGACAGGAAGGTGCGAAGGGCCTGCGCTTTGCTGATTATACATCGAGGCTCTCATTATACCCATCTCACCCCTGCGCTCAGGATTTCCAGCGAGTGCAGAGAACCTGCGTCTGTTGATGCTTCGTCTGACGTGCCCAATGCAGAGGAAAAATAATTCGATTAGGGAAAGGGGACAAGAAAGACAAGGAGAGGGAGGGTGACCTGGTTTCGCAGCTGGCTCAGCGATGTACAGGCAGATGGTCTGACCCGAGTTGGGATGTTAGAAAGATTCTGTCCAGGCCCAGGATCGGGGAGTCAGGTGAGAGACGAAAATAAGAGAGGCTGAGGTCAGGTGCCAGCTGCGTGTGACCAGTCACCAGACAACTCTTCAGGCAGAAGCAGCACAGAAAAGAGACGTGGAAGGATCACAGGGGAAGGGGAGAAGGATGAAAAATAGTCTAGAAGGCAGGCAGAACCTAGCAGAGCTCTCACACTGAGGGGAGACACAGCCCTGCCCTCAGGGAGATGTAGTTTGTAGGAGAAGAAATAACCTCTACTGGCGTAAAGCTTCTGGTGTGAAAAAAGTTAAAAGTCTTGCCTTTCCCAAAGAGATGCCCAGGGAATTTACATAGGTATTAACAACACCCCGAGGTCAGGATATGACTCTTGGTGTATTCAGAACTAAACAGAATGATGAGATTTTTTCCTCAGCTTCACTGAATTATGCAAATGAAAAGAACCAAAGTAATGAAACCGAAGGGTCTGTGTCTATGTTTAGATAAACGGAGGTATGGGGAACATGAAGAGGAGCCTGTTCTCAGCTGGGAGCAACTAGGAGGTTGGCAATAGCCAGGGAAACCCAGCCTTGTCCAGCAGAGCAAGAGGAGGGCTGGCCTGGAGGGGCCCTGTGCAGGATGCAGCCTCCACAACGGAACCGGAAGCCCATCCTCTCAGAGGGCAGGTTCCTAAAGGGAGGACAGACAGAGGGCAGCTAAGAAGCCAGAAGCGCAGATCTGGTGGAGCCGCTGAGGCCTTGAATCTCATCTCCTGTCCCCAGGCGAACAGAAAACCCCAGAGGATAATCACACCAGTAATTACCACTATTAGCATAAAGCACCATTTATTGAGTACTTAACCTATATCCGGCACCATTTTCAGGACCTTCCCTGTATAAGCTTTCTTAAACAACATTATGAGGTAGGTTATTACCCTTGTTCTTCAGGTGAGGAAACTGAGGCGCAGAGAGTGTAAGTTAGCACCATAAGTTTAGCAGCTAGAACATGGCACAGCTGGAATTTGGACCCAGGGGATCTACAGTGTGGCTATCCATTTTTTGCTTGATTGCTTCCAGGGACTAGGAGCTAAGTACCTGGAAGACTGCTTTTGTTAGGGTGCCTTCTGTGAATAATCTGAAGCAGAGAGCAGAGGCTTATCACCCCAGACAGAGAAGGTCCAATAGGTCAGTGACCTAAGCTCTGAGAAGAGTGCCTGGTCGTCCTCAGGAACAGTCGTGATGCGAATCTCCTCCAGTAGAGACCTCTAGGGCTACACCCCATCATTCTTGGGCCACAGCCAGGGCACAGCCACAGGTTCCGCAGAGCCCCACACTCAGTGTGGCCAGAAAGAGCACCAGGAACGGACACCCAAACAAGGAAGTTCCCAAGGAGCAAGCACCATGGGAACTGAATGACTGAGCTGAAAGCAAGGCCCATCTCAAGTGCCCCCTCCTCCAGGAAGCATCCCTGATGGCTCCTGCTGCCCCTGTCCTTTAGACTCCCCCTGTCTCCACCTCTCCCCAGAGGTGGTTCTGAGCCACGCCTGATGGGGTTTGTTCCTGTCTGTGTGGGGGACCCACAAGCTCCAAAGCAGGGGGCAGAGACTTGGCATCATGTGCCACCCAGGCCCTCAGTGCCTTGACATAGAGTTAGGAACAGGGGGCCCCCCTTGGTGTTAAAGATGGACGGCTGGGACTTTCCTGGTGGTCTACTGGCTGACTTGGGGCTCCCAATGCAGGGGGCTCGCGTTCTATCTTTAGTCAGGGAGCTAGATTCCATATTCTGCAACTAAAGTTCCCAGGTGCCTCAGTGAAGACTGACGATCCCGTATGCTACAACTAAGACCCAGCACAGCCAAATAAATAAATTAAAAAAAAAAAAAAGATGGACGGCCGTTGTGGTCACGGGGAGCAGCTGGGGCACATTACCCACCCCAACTCCTTCAGTGCTCCAGCTGCAAATATGAGACCCTAGGACCTCCCAGAACCTGATGGGGCCCTGGATGGCCCAGGGAGCCCCCTCTCTTGTGCCTCGTCATCTCCCCTGTGGCTTCAACTTCACCGTGCCCAGGCTTGAGGATCAGAAAGAGAGGGACGCCCTGGAGCCTCCTCCCACCACCTGTCTCTCTGGGTGCCAGGGGGAGGAGCTGCCTCTTGGCTTCCCTCTTTGCTGTTTTGAGAAAGGGTTGCAGGAGAAGCGATTACTGAGTCCTGGGCATTCAGGGCTCTCGGGAGGGGCCAGAAGTGAGGGGCTGCCCCATGGAAAGAAGGGAAGGGGCTGGGGCTCAGTGGGGTGATGGGAAGCCACAGGTCCAAGGACACCCCAGCGTCCAGGTCTCTGCTCAGCACGGCGCTCTCCCCTCTGCAGGGCCCCAGCCGCCCACTGCCCACACCTTCCCTGCTGACAGCTCATTCCAGAGAAGGCCCCAACCACCAACCAGCGCTCCAGATTCCTGCACCCCAACTCCAGTGTGAATTACCATAACCACAATGGGCCCAATTAGAGATTGGCTGGTTTAAGGGAAACAGTCCACCCACGGGCCTCTCCCCTCCCTTCCAGCGCCAGGCAAATTGGCCACTGTGCTCTCTTCCCCGCTCACAGCCTCTCCTAAGCACACCCAGTCACCACGAACCCCAGTCACCTCTTCCCCAAATCACAGCTCTCTACCAACACCTCCCAAGACACATCCCACTCCATCCCCCATCACCACCTTCCACATTCATACTCTCGACCCAGGGCGTCTCCTCACGACAGCCCCACCTCCATCCTGGCCCCCCATTCTGTGACACCCATTCTTCACCAGGCCCAGGACAGGGGTTCATAGGGCAGGGAGTGGGGTCCGTTGTGTAAGCACACTATCAGATCCTGTCTTTTTGTGTTTGTCATAATTGTGTGCCTATTTTTTTTTTTAAAGAAACATTGCATTGAAAGATTCTTCAACTCAACTGCCTGTAGCATCCACTTAAATTTTGCAGCCAAGCTGGGTGCCTCGCCCTGTTCCTGCCCAACACATATTCCCTGTGGTTGGGGGGAGTCTGGGACTCTCTCCAGTCTCCTCCATCTCTAATGACACAGGGCAGCTGACAGCCTGATACTCACCCTAGCCTCTCCCCCTCCCCAGCCTCAAGTCCATCACCCTTCCTGTAGAATGAGACACCTTCCCCTCCATCTTCCCCCATCCCAGGGCCATGCCTGAGGAACAGAGGGCAGAGGCTGGAAGCACTTGCTAGCACAGGTATCTCAAACCTTCCGCAACAGAGCTGAGGCTGCCTTTCCTTTTGGGGGTCACTGACCATCCCCCATCCTGTCCACACTGCCCCAGAGGTACAACTTCCCCAACTTCAATCATTTTGATGTTTCTTCCTCAACCACCACGGACAAGGGTTCGGTGGAAACCAACACTAACAGTTTGGTGCCCAGAGGAATAAATAAAGCTGAGGAGTTCTCACCGATGGAGGCGGCAGCTACTCTGGGCAGCCCTGAGCAGCTTCCAGTTCCATTCGTTCATTTATTCAATCAGCACATCGTGGGCACACCCATTACGTGGCAGGTGCAGTTTGAGGAGCCGCGGATACAGCAGGGAACGAAACAGACTCGCTGCCCTCAGAGCTTCCGTTCTGGGCCCCAGGGGGAGGCACAGCCCCACCCGCACAGACGCCCCACTCACAGACCACACCTGCCTGTACCAGCACTGGATTCACGGGCCCCGTGATGCTGGGCGGCCCGGGAGATCCACTGGATGTCTCTGTCTTGAGCAGAGAGTGCAGGCAGCTCTAAGCCCCTACGTAGGGTGGAAAAGCGTACACAGGTAGGAGGCTGGGGTCTCAGGTTTCGATCGTGGCACCTGCCTTACTCACCGTGGGTACAGCAATTCCTGACTCCGTTTCACCACCTGCGACCAGGACAGGCTAATCCTCACTCCTCCTCTCCCGTCCCCATCACCTCTCTGGGATGCTGTGAGATACCAGGAGAGGACAGGTGCTGTGATGTTTGAAATCTTGCAAATCTCCCCCAGTGCAGAAAGAGTGCTAGACCCAGAGTCAGGGTCATGTTGCTGGTGTGGCCACAGACCACGTGTGCATGCTAAGTCGCTTTGTGACCCCATGGACTGTAGCCTGCCAGGCTCCTCTGTCCATGGGGATTCTCCAGGCAAGAACACTGGAGTAGGTTTCCATGCCCTCCTCCAGGAGATCTTCCCGACCCAGGGATCGAACCCACATCTCTTATGTCTACCTGCACTGGCAAGCGGGTTCTTTACCACTATCACACCACCTGAGAGACCTGGGCACAGACCACAGAGCACTGGCAAATGAGTGAACGGGTGCTGAATTTGACTCAGTTCAATACCAGCTCCAGCCCACCAAGTCCCAGGAACTTGGGAAAGGCTCTGTGCCTCAGTTTTCTCATAGAGTGGGAGGGGAAAACACTACCCCCACACCTGATAGTGTTACTACAAATAAAAGATCCAGAATAGTCCCTGGCACTTAGCAAGTGCTGCGGACATGCGGACGATCAGGAGCTTGCTGGGTGACCTTGGGCCAGCCTGTGCCTCCTCTGGGTTGCAGGTGCTCCATCTGGTGAATGAACAGGTTGGACCTAAGCTCCCCTCTGGACTCCAAACTTTGGTAAAGCATCTTCCCTCTGGATCACCAGCCCTAGACCCTTAGTTGGGGTCTGCCCACTCCCCATCTCCGATGGCACAGAGGCCTGGAGCATCTCTAGGTGCCGTGGCCGGGGAGGAGGATACAGCCAGAGAGGTCGCGGGTGCTGCAGTTGACTTTGTGAATCTGCTGTGACTGGAAGCATGGGGAAGGAAGATGTCACCCAAAGGGCGGCCAGCTGCCTCTGCTGAGATATTGCTGAGAGCAGAAAATGTAATGGTATTTTCATTATGAAAGGGAAGCTCGGAGTGGGGCTGAGCCTTCTGCAGAGACGTGTGTTTCTTTCCTCCCTCCCTGGAGGGCAGCTCAGCCCAGTGGTGGAGATAGCCCATGGGCCTGGGGACCCAGAGACAACTGGATCTGCAGAGGCCCAAGGGGCATAGTAGGGGCCTGTGGTACCCAGAGAGGCAAAGCTCTCCTTGATGGAAGAGGACAGCTGGCAAATGAAGTCCTTCTCCAGCTTCTTCTTGGGGCTGGAAGGAGCCTGCCTGGAGGGTGCAGGAGGCCCCTGGGAAAGAGGGAAAAAGATTTCTCCCCAGGAAAGGAGGGTGGGAACCTTAGAGCCTTGTACCCAAGATGTGTCCTGGAGGCTCACTTCACCCCATCATCTTGCAGCAGCAGGACTGTGAGTACCCAGAGCCAGTAGGCACAGGGTACATGTGCCCTAACTCTGCCATGGGAGCCCCACTGGAAGAGGCATCATCATGTCCTGACCCTTGCCGGGGTGACCAGCAGCAAGTTTCAAGCTTCCTGCGATGAATGGCCACTTCAGCCTGGGGTGTTTCTGCCTGGCCTGGACTCTCCCCATTAATGCTGCTGCACACCCAGTAACCTCCCCGCTCAAACCGTGCGAGATGGCACCTGTCCGCACATAGGTATGTGTCTGGCGTGCATGCGTGCTAAATCACTTCGGTCGTGTCTGACTCTTCGTGACCTTTTGGATTGTAACCTGCCAGACTATGCAGCCCATGGAGTCGCAAAGAGTCGGACACAACTGAGCGACTGAACTGAACTGAACTGAGGCTATTCTATGGGAATGAGGCTCTTCCGTGGGACTCTCCAGATAAGAATACTGAAGTGGGTTGCTGTGCCCTCCTCCAGGGGATCTTCCCAACCTAGGCATCGAAGCTGCATCTCCTGAAACTCTTGCATTGCAGGCAGCTTCTTAACAACTGAGCCACAGGGGGAGCGCATGTGTCTGGCACCCCTGTCCGTTCATTCATTTAACCTCATGTTCCCCCAAAGGACCTGTCTGTGCCAGGCCCAGCCGCCAAGGAACACGTAACTGAGCCCGGAGGCAGAACATGTCCCCTGGGGACAGCTGGGGACCCCCGAGGTCTTTGTTCACCATAACCCCCACTTTCACTGAGGTGTCAAGAAGGGATAGGGTCCCTGAGATCCAGGATGGACTGTGGTGGGGGTGAGGCAGTGACAGAGGCAGACACCACAGTGCTGAGGGCTTAGAGGTGCCCTCGGGAGCCTTCTCTGCCCAACCAGAGAGAGAAGATGACCGCGAGAAAGCTCAGGGTTGCAGTGGCTGGGCAGCAGAGCCCAGGGAGACAGTGAGCTCACTGACAAATCCCCGACACGCTGACCACAGGTGTCGGTGACAGGTCTCACATGCAGAGGATGCTGGAAAACACGGCTCGGCGGGACAGGGGCCACGGCCAGGACAGCCACAGCCCCCCAGCCCTCTAGCACCACCTCCCCCGTAGACACACATCCGACAGTGGACTTCCGGCCCATTGAGAGACGCTCATCATGTTACTCAAACACACACACATATCAGACACCATAGCAGTATGTGTCGTCACACGGGCACCCAGAAGATCACCCCTGCCCGTGCATGGAAGACACATCTACAGAGACACAGACAGCTGAGGATGCCTGCGTGCCCAGACGCACGCACACACACAAGGCAGTGCCCCGTGAGGCACACACCACCGTGCCCCGTCCTCCCAGCCAGCTGCAGGGACTTCGCCATACACAAACTTGGTCATTCAAGAGAGACTTGGTCATTCAAACACCCGCATGCACGCATGTACACACACACACTCCATTTCCATGCAGGCTGCTGTTTTGGCCTGAATGCTTGCTGCAAGGTGTGCTCCCATCATTTCTGCCAGGAGGAGCGAGAACATCGTGGCCGGAGGAAGCCCACATTCTCCACCTTGAGCCTCCTAGGCCCCTGGGTGATTGCTTCTTCCAGGGTTGCAGGCTGTGAGTTTTCCAATTAGGAAACCTGAGCCCTGAGAGGCTCAGGGGCGGTGGGGGTCATTAAGGATTCCGCTCAGGCAGAGCTGGTGGGAGGAGGCAGGAACCGGGGCAGGCAGGCGGATGGCTGGGCGGGAGGCGCTGCAGCACAGCCCAGCAGCCCCAGAGAGACTTTCAGAGGCTCTGCCCACAGGTTCAGAGAGCTGAGCCCCTGTCCCCACGCAGCCCCGCCTCAGCCAGCAGCTTCCTCATCTCTGCCCAGGACATCTGCACCACCTGGCCTCTGAGCCTGGCTGAGCGCAGAGAAGTAAGATGCTCAAATAACCCTCTTCCTCATTGGCTCTCTATCCAGCCCCGCCTCCAGCTGTGACCACACCTTGCCTCTTCCCAGAGGCAGTACTCACCTTGGTCCCCCTGGCCCTCCTAGCTCCAGCCAGAACGCAAATTCCTCAGGCACTTGACTTGAGCCTGCACCCAGAGGGCTGGGCACCCCCAGCTGCCCTCTCCTCCTGGGAGGAGTCCTCCATGCCTCTGGATGCAGCAGGAGCTCTGAGTCCCCAAAGCCACCCATCTACATTTTCCCCAAGATATCTAACACCAAAGCACTCCATAGACAAAGGCAGGGTTCCAAGGTGAACAGGGGCTATGGATCAGAGTGCGAATTCCTGCTCCCCCATCCTGCCACCCACGACTTCTCTGCAAAATGGGCCACAAACCATTTCCAGAGTAAGGGATTGGGCCTGATGACTTCAGGAGCCCCTGCCAGCCCCCAAAGCTGGGGTACTCTCAACTGACCTTTGAACGGTGGAACTTTGACATCGTCAGGCACACTGATGGACGTCTCCCTGGCTTACCCGGTCCCTCCTTAGCATGAAGTCCAGAGGAGGTTCATCCGTCTCCTTCTGGCTTCTCTGTTCCTACCAGTCCCATCGAGCCTTTAGATGGGCGCCTGGGGCGCCTGCTTATGACACCTATGTCTGTACGTATGTACCTTTCTCATTGCCACCAGACACGGTGAGCTAGGCTTTTGGCAGCTGAGTCATATTCTTGGCTTCCTTCAGCTCTGGTCCACACACACTCAGGTGTCTTGCACATCTGTATCCTGCCTACTCCCACCTGTGACTCCCCTCCTCCTGGCCTGCTGTCCCCTCTCCCTTCCTCCCTCCACGCACCTAGGGAAACCAGCTGCGGGAAAAGAAGACTGATTTTTCACCGTGTTTATAAATCTCTTAAGCTCTGCACGGTGCTTTTTTTTTTTCTTTTTCTTTTTTTTTACAGCTCAAAGCCTAGCTGGAATGTTGCTGTTTTCACAGAGAAAAATCAAAGGAAAGGGATTATAATTATGGGTCAAGTCCTGAGTGGGAAGCAGCTGCGGGCACTGGGAGCTCCCCTTGCTCGGGCATCTTTTGTATCAGCAAAGAGCCAGGCATCCTAGAGGCGGGCTGAAAGGGACGTGACCAGGGATTTTTTTGCCTCTTTCCATTTCTCCCATTTCTTGCCCTCATCAAATGCTGGGCTCCTGTCATCTCCTGAATTGTTCTTGGTGAAGCAAATGCCTACAGCCAGGTGTGAAATGCCCAGCTCATCAGCCGCAGAGGACCCTGGGCCTGGCCTGTTCACCGTGTCCTAGCCCCAGTGGCCCCCAACTTCCTTACAGGACCGGCATGGACCAATCCCACCCATGACCACCATCCCCACCCCAAGATTCTGGGCTATCCAGAGACTCTCATAGTCGGGCAGCATTCATCAGTCCTACCCAAGCCTCAGAAGTGCTTTTCCAACCTGGCCAGGTGGGAGAAGGAAAGAGAAAAGGAAGAGAAAGAGAGAGAGAGAGAGAAGGAATAGCAGCCCTCTCTTTGAGCTCAAAGTCTCCTTCCTTCCTTGCAAGCGCAGCAACCTGCCAAACCCACAAAGTCTTCAGAGTCTCATCTGCCTCCACTAACACCAGACTTGAAAGTCCCACCTGAGGCTCATGTTTTCAAATTTCTCTCTCTCTCTTTTTTTAACACAAACTTTCAGCATCAACTTGAAGTTGCCATTAAAAACCCCAGGCCTGGCGGTCCTGCAGTTGAACATTTCCACCTAGATTTGAGTAAACAGCCATGAATAATTCAGTATTTCCTGCAGGGCCACATACCCTGCCCAAGCCCGTCCCTCCCCCCACAAGGGTCTGGGAGCCCAGAACTCCCTGTGTCAAACTGCTGACTCAGAACATGTGAGCTGAAGAGTGCCGAAGTCACTGGCTCCAATGCCCTGCTGTGATAGAGAGAAGAAGAAAACCACACAAGCTCAAAGGAGGGTGAGCAACAACCACCTGCCTTCCCTACTCTTCACAAAACAGCCTGGCAGCTCCAGGGATGGCCCAGCGCCCCAGTTCCTACAGAACCAAGGGTAACCTGCATGTTTACGGTCCTGCCCAGAAACAGCAAGTCCCTGCTCAGTACTGGTCCCATGGGTGACCTCAAGCGAAGTGTTTTCTTTCCTTTGACCCTAAACCCACGTCTTTCTAAGGAGGAGGATAGAGCAAGTGGGTGGCAGTGCCCTTTGCAGCTTCGGACACATTAACGGAACAAGTGCTGCCCCACAGGAGGGTGGTTGGAAGCACGGTGTCCCAAATTCAAATCCAGCTCTCCCAGTCAGGGAGCGGATGAGCCAGGATCAGTCACTCCTCTTCACTGAGCCAGGGTTTCTGCACTGAAATCAGGGGTAACAAGAGCCCACCTGATGGAACTGTGGGATCCAATGAGCTGGTTCATGCTAAATGCTCAGCACAGAGCAAGGTTCACAGTGGGTGCTTAGCACATGGTATTATTATTTTCTTCTCTTGGAAAACTAATCAGATAACAAGGCAGTCAGTCCTCTAATTCTGGAGAACAGTGCATGATGGAGCCCTGGAGGTGTGGGAACACGGATGAAGGCGAGGTCACTGGGCAGCACGGGATACCAGAGGGCTGTGGTCCTTGCAAGACCACTCACTCATTCCTGCCGCAGAGCCAGACTCAGCGGCTGCTACAGTGTGCTGTTGGTCAACAAGGGGGAGAGCAGGAGCCACCCGTGTCAGAAACAAATGGAATGATTTGCATTCCCCCAGCTCCCACACTCAGGCACTGGGGCCACCCCTGGAGCATGTTAAGTGGGTGACTGTCTGCAGAGGTGGAGGCAGGAGGTGGGGGAGGAAAGAGGGAGACACAGGAGGCCCCAAGGTGAGGAGAGGAGGAAGGGGTGGGAGAGAAGGGAGGGGGAGGAAAGGGAGGAGGTGGAAAAGAGGCACGGGGAGGCGGGAAGGGAAGGATGCTGGGAGGAGCAGAGGGCAGGGCGGCAGCATTGAGCCTCAGGGTCTGGACTCGGTGAGCTGAAATGGTAACTACAGCACAATTACAAAGCCTGCAGACATCCTTTGGCCTGTGAGTAGAAAGGAATTTGAAAAGAAAGCTCCATGAGGGTAGGGACTATTTTTAACTGCTTCTTTTTTAACTCTTTGTTGAGTGTGGTATCTTCAGGCCCTAGACTCCTGCCTGTCCAGGGAAACATACAATCACCACTTATGGAATGAGAATATATCCATGCAGGCTATCAACCAACAGTTTGTGGCCCAGCAGCTTCTGCCCTGAGCTCAGGGAGAGACAGGGTGGGGGACACAGAGAATCCCAATGGCTAATTTTGAGGATCTAAGCTGGGCTGAGTCAGGGGGCTGTGGTAAAGAGAGCTGAGCACAGCTGCCCCTGGATGGTGGGCGACAAGTGGTTTTGTGGATGGGCAGCACAGGACAGGCAACACGGAGCCAACATGGAACACAGCTGAAAAGGCCGGTCAGGTATTGAAGTTAGGACGTGTTCCAAAGGATTTCATGCCAAATCCTGTGCATTGCAACTCTTCCTTTATGGAAAGAAGGTGGCGTCATCGACTCCAACGACCTGCTGATACTGACCCCGAGTCTCCTTACAGCCTCTGTAAAGCCCCCAACTGTTAGACCCCAATTCAGTTGTGACAGAAGTGAGTAGCCAAGTCCAAGTACATTAACTACCTCCTGGACGTGCTGGTGGGAAGCCCAGGGGAGCCCCTGATGACAGGCCCTTCCTCACTGGCTTGGCCAACTCTGTGATATGGGACCACTCACTGGCTTTGGAATTGGAATTCAAACCGCAGCTCTGCAGCTCGAGGCACTTGGCAAATAGGATAAACTCGTGTTTATTGAGAATTTACTGTTCCAGGTGTTTGCAAGTACATTCACTACCCCATGTGGCAGATACTACTGTTATCCCATTTTTCAGATGAGGGAACTGAGGCACAAAGTCACAAGACTGAGTGGTAAAGTTAGGATCTGAACTCAAGCAGTCAGCCTCCCCAGCCCTGGTTCTCACCTTCCATGACACCTGTGTAACCTCTGCAAGACTTTGTTTCCTTATTTGTCAAACAAGGTTCATCACAGTACCTTCTTTTTAGAGTTACTGAGATTTGAAATAACATTATATAAAGTACTTGGGAAAGGATAATGTGTGTTCAAGAAATAGCACCTGTTATATTTTACTGATTTAAGAGTATATTTCTGTTGTAAAAATGGCAATAAAGTATATCTTGATTCATGTCAGTAAATGGCCCCAAACCATGGTTGCTCTTCTGCCCCATAAAACCTCTTCTATCTAGTACATTATTCAGCTTATTATGAATTAGTGCCGCCCTTTGCTGAGAATCTTTTGTTTCCCCTCCAGATCCACCGTCCCGCCTTCTCCACCCTCATCACTGCCAGGAGGCTAGTCCATGTGTCCAAAATCAATGGCCCTCATGCTCTCTGCTGCTGCATGTGACAGGACAAAGAGGGAAGAGCGGGAGAGAGAAGAGGGAAAGCAGCGTGGATTAGGGTTATTTATCCCCACCCCCAGTGCCTCCATGTGAGTCTCACTGTGACCTTCAAGCAAAGGTCACGCTCTATGGGTTTTAGGAACTACCCCCTCCCTTTATCCCTTCAAGTTTAGGAGTACTAACAAACCTCACTCTACCTAGCCTTATGGTATTTCACCATCCCTGTGGCTTCTTCCCATTACCATACCTGCACCTTTGGAAACAGTTCCTTTAACCCTTTCAAATAACTCATTTGAGTGCGTCATCTGTCTCCCAATAGGGCCTGACCCGTGGACAGCGTCAACTAGATGAAGCCTGAAAGCATCTTTTTCACTGAAGTTTGGCAGACTTTGGGTCAGATCTTGTTCTAATACTTACCATGTAACTTAGGTAAGAACTTCAGTTTTCTCATCTCTTTTCACATGGGAGTAAAATTCAGGGTAAAAAGTAGTACCTACTTTACAGGTTATTTTGACCCAATGCACATAGAAGGATAATAAATAACAGCCATCAGCATTATTGGTGTCTGATATATCAGGAGTATAATATGGCTATCTTCCCCAAGTCCCTGATTCTGCTTGGGGAGTGATGTGGTTCTGTGAAGTAGACTCCACCCACTCCCAGTAGCAATTGGTACATTTAATTCCAGAGGACATGGTGATTGGTTATGACAGGAACATATAGCTCCGGCAGGTCCAATCAGAGTGGGACTCAGAACTCCTCCCAAGACTGTTGGGAAAATGTATTTTCTCTCCTTCTAGATGGCCTGATCTGTGGACATGAAGCTTATACCTGCTACAGCCATCTCACTACCCCCAAGGAAAGCATCCTGAGGATAAAACCAACTCACAGAGGTTGGGGAAATGGAGCCAGACTCTGGTGAATCCAGCCTAAAGTTCACACTGCTTTCTTGATACACAAACCAATAATGTTCATTTTTAGAAGTCAGGTTAAATTGGGTTTTTGTCTACTTGTCTTAAATTGCATCTAGTGGATTGAGACTTTGTTACCAGAAGTGGAATGTTGACATAATTGACCCTAAACATCAGGCAAAGTGTTTACAACAAGCCAAGAGATTTGCTGGCAAACAACAAAGATGCTGCCGTCTAGGGCCACCATGGACAGCGCCCTACACAGCCCCAGGCGTGTTCACCGAACCTTCATAGCCGTCAGAGACCTGTGGCTTCATAAGACAGCTTTCTTGCAAATGGCAGTAGAATGACTCAAAGAAGGGGAGGTTTTTTAAAAATTGGCACAGTGATGTCAACTGGGGAAGCAGTGGGCTATCATCACCCAATCTGGCAAACTGTCAGCACTTGTACATAACAGCAAGGAGGGTGGTTAAAGTGTTGCCCCAGTCTCCTGGGGTCTCAGACTTGTGTGCCCAATAAGGCTATGGCAGGTAAGAAAAATTTAGGATTCTGGAATATACTGACTGCTTCCTGTGGCCTTCAACAGTGGGGTCCCACAGTACAGAGACAAACTATGGTTCAAGGTGGCCCTTTGACAGCAGAAGGAAAAAAGAAACTATGGCTCTGCTCTGAGAAGCTGTCATTGCCACCTGTGGTTTATAATCCAAATTTTCTTGAGATTATGATAATCTGGATCCTGGCAGGGATGAAAAAGTGATGCTGTGGTGTGTGAGCAAAGGAAAATGTAGGTACCATAGTGGCATATAAGATTGAGATCCATAGGCGGTCTGAATCCCTGGACCACACACAAATATCTCTTGAAATAAACTCCCTTCCTGTAAAGGAGGACAATCTCTTCTGCTGTAAGGAGGCAGCCAAGGTGTAGGCAGTGAGCAAAGGGCAGATCAGTGGGGCCTCCCTTACCCAAAGAACAGGCCCCAGGAGGTAGAGTGTGGAGGCAGAAGCTATGGAATTAAGGACTAGGGAATAAGCAGAGCAAGGAGGTCTGTTGCTAGGAGACAATTCTCAGACTTAAGACTTACTCAGCAATATCTCTTGGCTGCTGTTATTGGCACATGGTATTGACTGGGAGGTAAACAGACTGGAAATCTAAGGTCTTTAGAGAGAGTTACATTGTCAAGTCGGGCTGACAACGACCTTTGATTACTCCAACTTAAGGCGATGCCCGAGTTCTAACTGCTAACATAGTAGAAAAGAGAAGCCCTCTGCCATATCCACCTTAGAGGGGTCTTGAGAGGACAGTGGCCCAGGGAAAGCCTCCCACCATGACTGGCTAACCAAGGAATGTGCACACTGCCACAGAAGATGCTAGGGACCACACACCAGTGATAGCAATGTGGCTTTCCAGCTTTATTGTTTTCCCAATGGAAGGAATATGTTTTTATTTGCTTGATTTATTTTTTTGCAATTCTCATATACTTTCTCCATATGTGCGTTGAGACATAGATAGCTTATCATTTAACAAATCAAGGCCTGAAACATCAGCAGATTCATCTGGATTGGATGAAGAGAATTTGGAGCACTGAAAGACGCTGGACTAGGAGCTGTAAGAAGCACCTGGGTAAAATCTCATACCTTGCTCTAGACATGAGGTGAGTCCATTGGATGCAAGTGGGTGTTCTGTAACTTGTACATGTTGAACAAGAGTACGTGTTGCAACCAAAGAGGTGGACTGCAACAGACATCTGTGGTTGCCTTCCAAAGATCTGTCACTGAGGCACACAAATTCTACAGGACCTCCCATGGGTCAGTCTGGGGAAACTGATTCAAACTCTAGCTCCATGTACATGGAGTATGTGCATGACACAAAGACAGACAGTGACTGCTCATGACCTGAGCCAAAAAGACTATTTCCTGAGGAAACTGTGGGCCAAATCTGTCCATTTAGAGTGACTCTCAGGGACACGGTGCTCAGCAATAAGTGACTACAAAGGCCATCTGCATCCCAAGCACTGTTCTAGACAATGGTGGATCCTACAGAGAATAGAGCCGTGGTCTTTGCCCTCCAGAAACTCCCATTCTTCAGGAAACCACAGGATACAGATGCGAGACCAGGAAGGAAGTCAGGGAGGAAGACAAGGCTGGCACACAGAGGACAAGACACAAAGAGCCAATGAGAAATGGAGCCCGCAGCCTGCTCAGGCTGCTCCTGAAGTCCATATTATTGCCCAACTTTTCAAGCACGTGAACCAATACTACTCTTGATGGCTTTAGCTTTGAGTTGGGTTTTCCATTACTTACATTCAAAGATATGCTGTGTATGAATTTCTCAAGCTTAATCCACTTCTCTGGATTTCATCAGAGTACCCAAACCCACTGGCAGGAGCCCGGATCATGATTGATAAATATGTGTTGAATGAGTCAATAACTACGACAACCATGAAACATGGGAGAAGTGGCTGTTGAGGGCTTATTCCAAGGCAGAACCATAGAGGCCTGTAGATGCTATGATGCTATCGTAGTGCGCAGTCAACCCAGCAATTCAGGAGGGTGGCTGAAGAATGAACGGAGCATTCTCCATGCAGACAGCACGTGTGCATGCCTAGTCGTTCAGTCGTGTCTGAATTTTTGCAACCCCATGGACTGTAGCCTGCCAGGCTCCTCTGTCCATGGGATTCTCCAGGCAAAAATACTGGAGTGGGTTGCCATTTCCTTCTCCAGGGCACCTTCCCGACCCAGGGATTGGACCTGGGTCTCCTGAGAGGCATGTGTATTCTTTTCCATCTGAACCACGAAGGAAGCCCCAGGATGTCTTAGAAAAATAATTACTCTGATCAACTTTGACATGCAAATTTGACAGAATCGAATATTAAGAAAGATCAGAGGCAGATGGAAGATTTTAGTCCATCACATCCAATTCGTCCACTTAACTGATGAGGAAGTCGAAGCCAAAAGAGAAGACAAGACCCACAGACGGGACAATCCATTTACGCAGGTGAAGGGCACATCAGTTGCCATACAGTTCCCTCCTTGCGGGCCAGGGCATTTCACTCCATCCAGAGAAGAGTGGTTTTCAAAGTCTGATCTCCAAGTGCAGCAGCAGCCTCAGCAGGGAACTCAGAAGAAATGCAAATTCTCTTTGGTTCCACCCCAGACCTTCTGAATCCGAAGCTCTGAAGTGGGCCCCCAAATCCTAGTCTTGCCAAGCTCTCCAGGTGTATGCTCAAGCCTGAGAACCACTCTTCTAGAACAGTGGTTCTCAAATCTGAAGGTGCATACAAATTACCTGAGGATCTTGTTAAAATGCCAGTTCAAATTTAGCAGGTCTGGGGTAGGACCCAAGAACTGTCATTTCTAACTAGTTCCCAGGTGATACCGATGCTCTGTGAACCAACCACAGTTTGAATAGCAAAACTCTCTGTATTAAAGCATTATCTTGCATCTGCTCCCCATCACTTGTACAAATTAGAACTTCTTACCAAGGTAGCTGAGCAGACACAATCATGGGGACTTGAAAAAAGTAAAATCCCAGAGAAGTACTACATCATGTAAAAGAAGATCTATTTATAGCTAAAGACATTAGATAATTCAAATATAAAACATAGGCCACTCAAGTCCCCAAACCTATTTTTCTTGTCTTTCTCACTCAAAAAAAAACAAAACAAACAAAAAAAAAAAAACCTTTCATTATAAAAGCAATATCAGTAAAAGGCTTTTAGAAAGGAAAGGAAGAAAAACACTCATACTCTAATCACCCCAGCAACTGTTTTATTTTATATTTGCATAATCCTTCCAATCTTTGTTCATACATATCCATAAAAAAAAAATAAAATAAAAACCAGCTCCTATCATGTATATAGAGTCTTCTGAACTAGAATAATTCTATACTGGAGTGCTCTTATCCAATTCTCATTTATCTTAATCAGTAAAAACCCTTAATCAGTCCATTAATATACTCAGCTATTCAACAAGTTAGTTAATTCTCTGGGCCATAGAGGTCCATCTGCCCTGGAGAGTGTTGTTCAAGGACACAGGGGTCCTTTGTGTCTCCCATAGCTTCAAGCATGGGAGACCTCCCCTCCCTCAGCTGACCTTTCAAAGTCTGCAGAGAAGGAATCGTCCTCAACTTCCCATTTCTTCCCTCCTCCCTACTCACTTGGGTCCCTTCATCCCCACCATCTGAGAATAAGGGCTTCCTTGTTGTGTACAAATTCCTTCCCCTTATCCCCATCCTCTCCTAAGAGGGAGAAGAATGGTCTGTGTGATATATGAAAGCAAAGGGGAGAGTTTGTGGAAGAGCAAGCTGCCCAGAGGCTGCCCACAGGTCTGGGTTGTAGGAACATGTGAATGAGTCTGGGATTCAGTTATGAGATCACCTCACTTCTGGAAGCTTCTGCCTAAATGCACTAACCTCAGACCCTCCTCAGGGTCTTTCTTCTTGGGCCTTCCGAATGCTGTCTTTCCTATTTTGGTTCCACCAAAGAGTAAGCTAGAATTCAAGACTGATAGATGAATGGACTAACAGATGGATGAATGAGATAGATGGACAGGTGGGTGGTTGAATGGGATAGAGGGAGGGTGTGAGTGGATGGAGCCATACAGAGATGGGTGGGTGGAGAGACAAGTTGATAGGAGATAGCTTGGATGGACAAACTGACAGAAAGCAGGAAGGTCCCAAAGAAATAGGTATTTATCTGTACTCTTTTCATTGTCTGTTTTCCAAGAGCAATGATTAATTCAAGGTAAAGAAGACCCAAAAATTGGATGTCAAATCATAATCACACCTCCATAAAACCACAGACTAAGCTAAAATGGGGCCCCCTTTTACAGATGAGCAAACTGAGGCCCAAGGAGGTCCAATGATTGGCCTGAAGTCTCAAACACTATTTATTTTTCATGCTTTTGTTTTCCAATCTCTCAATCTCTCTCTCTCCCCCCACTCACCCTCTCTTCCTTCTTCTCCCTCCCTCCTTGTCTCTGAAAAAAATCACTCTTACCCTTTCACCTGCATATCTTCCATCTATCTTTTATCTCTGCTCCCAGCCAGTTTCCTGGTTCAAAGTCACCCCACAGCAAATCAACCTACAAGCACAGTGGTTTCCACAGCAGAAGCAGGAGGTGAGACCACATTCTGTTTCTAACAAAGCCATTTTCAATGATGTATAATTAATTATAAGGTGTAAGAAAGGCCTTTTCCTTGCAGGCTGGTGGAAAGTTCTTCCTGACATCTAACACATCTCCATCCTTATCTTTACTCTTGATTAAATTATCCCCCCCCCTTCTCTTTTCCCTGAGAACATAAGGCATTGTCTTTGCCAGCCTTGGAAAGACCAGGACAATGGAATGCACTCTGCTGGGGGCGGGGGGTGAGGGGAGGCGGGTGGAGATGAGCTCAGCGTTGCTTAGGAGAGGAGACCCTCCTGGCTCTTTCTCTCCCCTCTGCGTGCACATGAAGCTGAGCCGGCAGGATGCAGGAAACCTTTCTCAGAGTATTGATCACAGAGGCACGGGTGACTGCCAAGGGCTGCGCTGTCTGTCGGGGCCCCATCCGGGAGGTGAGAACTGCGTGCAGAAACCCCTCCTCACAGGCCCTGCTCCAGGGGGCAGGGCTGGAGTCTGCAGCTCCTGGCCTTGTGAAACACATCCCTTATTGTCAGCCCCATACCCCTGTACTCCCTCTTTGTTCCCAGCCAGTTTCTCTCTCATCCTCCGAAAGAGCTAAAGAGCCAGGCTTCCCAATCAGGAAATCTTCGCACCTAGAACAGATGAGAGGCGGTGGGGATTCTGGGCCAGCCCTCTCTAGCTGACCTGGAACCCCACCACGGAGCAAGCACCCCACCTACACGTGTCCCTGACATGCATGCTGCCCAGAGAGTTTCCTACCTAGAAACTACGGATGGTTTTATTGCACCTTGTCTTTCTTTTTATGCCTACATCTGTGTCATCTCAGACTGGGAGCTCCCTAACAACAAGATATGTATTAAAAATAGATAACCTTAACAATAATAATAATACCTGGAGAATGTACTCTGTTCCTGGCTCTGGGCCAAGCATGTTCCAGGCACCGTGACCCTCGCTGTCAGCAGACCTGGCCTCCTCAAGATCCACCCACCCCACCCACCTGAGCCACCTGGGAAGGGCCCCACCAGCTGCTGGGTCTAGAACTGGCTTGGAGTCTGAAGAGCCTGGGAGGAGCCGTGGCCATCAGAGGGTCCTCTGAGGCCCACCTCCCAGGCGTTGGCCCAGGCTTTGGGGCCAGCTCTCCAGTCTCCCGATTCTGCAGCCTGCAGGAAACCAGCCCTTCTGGTCCTCATCTGAACCCTGACACCCTGTCGTGTGTGGGTGCTAAGTCGCTTCAGTTGTACCTGACTCTTTGAGATCCCATGGGCTGCAGCCTTCCAGGTTCTGCTGTTCATGGGATTCACCAGGCAAGAATACTGGAGCGGGTTGCTGTGTGGGCCCCTCTGACCCCAGGGCAAGAGCCCTTCTGCCCAAAAGGATGAATGTAATCTGAAGCTGCTCTGAAGGGGCAGAGCAGTAGGGAGGAGAGAGGCCAGGCGCTGTGCTCTCCGGAAAGGGCAAGAGGAGGGTAGGAGAGAGACACCTAGAGTGTGATCATTCTCCTAGGACGCCCTGGCCCTGACTCTGCAGGACATCCCCCCACTGCAGCTTCAGAAAGCCACTTATCCTTAGGACGGCATGCAGGTGGTGGGCACAAGGTCACCCAGCTGGTTAGTGATAGGCAGCTAAGACTCAGCGGCTCTCTTACACACACACGCTCCCCTACTAATGTCCTAGGCCCACTTCTGAATGGCTGATTTCTTGGACTCCTATCTCCCTGTCTAAGTCATCCCCAATCTGGCCCACTCCAGAATTCCTGAGGCCATAGCCACCAACACTGAGAGCACCAAAGATACAAATCCAGCTCAAGGAACTCTTCAGTTTTGTGTGATTTACGTCACTATTGATGGAGAGCTCCTAAGACAAGGGGCATAATAATACCCAGGACCATAATCCACACCCAACTGCCCCGTGCCCCCCCCCAGGCACTCCTTCCCGACTGGCACACCTCCAGCCTTTCTCCATCAGGGGCTCGCTTCATGCTCTGTGGGTCCCCCAGCCTAACACCCTGGAAGGGTTTGGGGTGGGGTGGCTGTGAGCTCACAACAGAGGATGCCCCATGATCCTCCTCCAGTCAGGGGCAAGGCCCCCACTGATCCAGCACGTATCTGACCTTCGGAAGACATAAGCCTGCCCTCAAAGCACTGACACGTGGCCAGCAGAAGTGATGTCCTGGCTGTCTCACAGAAATGATACAGAAAGGGAGGAAAAGGTCAGGAAGCAGGGGTTCAGAGAAGGGACGAGAACGGTGGAGATGATGGTGGGGCCAAGGCTGCCACTCCTGGCCTCCACCCCGGAGAGCCACAAAGAGACAAGATCCCCAGGCAAGGGTCTGTGGAGGCCTTGGGGTCAAGGGCCAGGCTTGGCCTTGAGGGCCCAGCAGGACGTCGACAAGTAAAGATGAGAGTGAGGTGTACTCACAGGGGAAAGAAACTGGGGCGGCAGAGGTGCCACAAACCATTGCATCAGAGATGCTCCTACACACCTGTGATTAAGTATGCAGATCCTGGCTCTGCTGTGTGACCCCGGGCAAGTTCCTCACCCTTTCTGCGCTTCATCTATGAAACTGGAATGAGAGCAGCACCTACTTCGTAAGATCCCTGAGAGATTTAAATGAGTATTTACAGTGTTATGACAGTACCTGGCGTGCACAAAGTGCCCTGTGAGCGATAATTATTATTGGTGTGGATGATAGTGATGTTATCTCATTGCATGGGAGCCTTTTCTAACTGAATCCCCAGAGGATTTGCTGTTACCCGGTTTCTAGACTTTGGGTAAAGGTTTGTTTGCCCATTTAAGTGGAAAGTAACAGATGTCAGGACTGAGCAATGGAGCTCCGTGAAGGGGTGCCCCGTGCCCGCTGCCTCCCCTCAAGAAGGGGAGAGGGGAGGAGAAGAGGTGCCTGCTGGTTGATGGTGCTTTCTGGGATTCCGGGGCCTCAGTAAGCAGAAGTCTGCAGGGAAGCTGTCTTGATCACCCAGAGGGATCCTCCAACACCATGGCTCCTCTGACCCAGCTTGCCCATGGATCTAGGCAGGAGCAGCCCATCCAGGGCCTGGGAACGGGAGGAAACTCCCATCCTGCACCCTTGGTGCTCCCAAGTGAACCACGTGTGGCTTCTCTGCTGGCCACTGGCTCACGGCCACGGGAGAAGCAGCCAGGACTTCCTTTCCCTGGATGGCTGGAGGCCTGGGCCAGCACTCTCTGCGAAGGACCTGCCGTTCTGCTCTCCAGCCCCACGGCCAGGATCAGCACAGACAGTGGGAAAAGGCTGCGGTCACGTGGCTCCTATGGGGTTTAGACGGTCAGTGAGCTGAGCATGAGAGATCAGTGGGTCACAAGAAGGCGAGGGTTGGGGGCACAGTGGGAGAAGATGCCCTCCATCTGATAGGGAAGATGGTTCCTGACTTCTGGAGTTTGGGATCTAGTGGGGAAAGGTGACGGCTATACTTACACTAGAATCATTCAGTAATAAGTATTATTATTTGTATTATCAGCTCCTACTCATATTACTCAGACCTCCTCCTCTGCTCCTCCAAGCACTTTCCTTGCATCCTGTCATTTAATCCCTACAAAGCGCCCTGGGAGGTGGGTGATGTCATCATACAGGTGAGGAGAAGGAGGCAGGGGGAAGATACGGAACCCGCCCAATGTCCACAGCAGCCAGGGGCAGCTCAGGGTCCAGAGGCCTGGCTTCACCGTGACCCTGAACTGTGCAGGAGACAGAGGCTGCCAGCGGCACGCGCCCAGGGGAGGGCCAGCTTTGGGGGAGGTGGCCGCCAGGCTGCTTTCTGAGGACAATGAGGATGAATGGGGGGTGCTCGGCGAGGAGCTGTGTTGGGGTGCAGGTCCCAGCAGCAAAGCGTGTCAGGATGGTGAGAGGAAGCTGCTGACTGTGATGGGCGTGGGGGTGGGTGAGGCAGGGCTGGCCTGCTCTCCAGAGGGTGTCCTGTGCAGAACGGGGTGAGGGGTGGGTGGTGGGGAGGGTCAGCCTCTGAATGCTCCCCCAGCAGAGGGCAGGGCTGCCTGATGAGGCTGTGAGTCAGCGCTCCCCAGCGAAGTGTCCAGTCTGTTGCCAGATGCCACTGTTTGAGTTGCGACTGGAGTTTAGTTTATGACTCCGGCCTCTGTAAACCCTGCCTAGAGCACAACAGGGCAGGGAATGCGATGCCTCCGCACCCTGGGCATCCCTGGTCCAGCTGGGACTGTCCCAGGCCCGAGTTGGGGAGGCTGTCTGGGACTGTCAGGGGAGCCTAGCACTGTCTGGGGGAGAGGAAGAGAAGAGAACCCAAGGGGTTACTTAGTCCCTTCTGTTAATTACCCATTTTTTGATTACCCTGAGAAGTGAGGCTTGAGATTAGTGAGGGATCAGAGATCCAACACGCTTCCCTGCTGGGATCTGCACCCCAACAAAGCTCCTTGCCAAGTCCCCCCGTTCATCCTCATTGTCCTCAGAAATCACTCCTGCAGGCTCCTTCTCTAACGCTGGCACTCCCCTGGGCACGTGCGGCTGGCACCCTCTGTGCCCCACATGGTTCAGGGTCAGAGTGAAGCCCGGCCTGTGGAGGGATGTGACTCAAGCCTGCCCATCCTCCCCGCCTAGTATCCTCCCAAACTGGGCTGCGCTGACTCCCCTTCTCCCACCCTGAAGACCCCTGCCTCCCCACCCTGGTCAGTCTCCCCCAGGCTGTTCACAAGTCCTCACTTTTCTGCCACTCTCCCCAACCCCACTCAGCCAATGCACAAGGGCTGGTCTGTCTCCCTCTTCCATTTCCCAGACTCCATCCTAATTCGGCCATCCCAAAGCCAAGGACAGCTTTAAGCAGCTGTCCACACACACACCCCACCCTCCCCAGACACCAGCTCCTGGAGAGCAGGACCGCGTCTCCTTCATCTCTGTCTTGCCTTGTCTAGCCCTGGGGAGAGCGCTCAGAGGAAGCTCAATGAACATTTGGTGAGAGATCTCTTTGTTCCTGCGGCCTTAATGTATCACAGTGTGGGAAAGGGAAAGTCGCTCAGTTGTGTCCGACTCTTTGCAACCCCATGGTCTACACAGCCCAGAGAATTCTCCAGGCCAGAATCCTGGAGTGGGTTGCCTTTCCCTTCTCCACAGGATCTTCGCAACGCAGAGATCGAACCCAGATCTCCCACATTGCAGGCAGATTCTTTACCAGCTGAACTATTAGGGAATCAGTGTGGGGGACACAGGAAATGTGAGATGAGAGTTTGTGGGCTGAATCCAGGCCAGGAGGCCCCTCCCACTGGGACAAGCCTCCAGTCACCGCCACCTCCCACCTTGCAGAAATCGCGTACTCCAGGCTCTTTGGGCTCTTCCCGTGACCAGGCTGGGAGGCCGTGATGTATCCCTGGGCAGGGGAGCCCTTGTGAGGCCAGGGATCCTCACATGTTCAGGAATGCCTGGGCAGCACCGCAGAAACACAGGGGCAGGGGTGGCGGGTGGAGGGCCCCTTCCTCCCGCAGGGAAAGGGTCTGTGGTTGCTGGCACACTGCTGAGTGAAAGCTCTCTGTTGGGATCGGTCAGCCGGAAGATGGTCCAGGAGGAAGGCTGTCCTCACTAACACACATTGGAACAGACAGACGCTCCCAGCATCCATCCCAGCAGATCTGCCCAATCACTCCAGGTCAGTGGTCATCAAATTGCGGTTCAAGACCCACTGATCGGTGGTGGAATCAATGCAATAGATCATGACCAGTGTGCTTAACAGAACAAAACAGGGTAAGGTAGGATTAGATGCAACAAAACAGAACAGAATAACATAGGGCATGGTACTTAGTAAGAATATTAGTTCACAAAATTTTTGTTTCTGTTTTAATTTCCACTATACACACAGGTGTTTGTATGTGTCAAACGTACCTACTAGGTTGTGATGTAAAATATATTTCTTACTCTGGGGTTCCAGTCAAAAAAAAAAGTTTGAAAGCCACTAATGTAGGTGACCTAGATTGCTCACAAATCTACCAAATCTACCTGACTTGTGCCCTCTCCTTATCATTTGACTCAGCCATGAAGTAGCATGTCCATCTGCGTTAGCGATATTTTGAACAGACTCTCTTTTTTTTCTTTAAAAATATTGTAATAGTCTTCTGTCTTTTTTCCATCTATAACACACTGTTCCCCCTATTCTTGGGCATTTCCATTCTAATTTTTACAGATAACATTTTTTTTTTTAATTTATCATGGTATACCTGATTTGACTCTATGGAGCTCCAACCAGTCCATTCTAAAGGAAATCAGTCCTGAATATTCATTGGAAGGACTAATGTTGAAGCTGAAACTCCAATACTTTGGCCACCTTATGTGAATAAGCGACTCATTGGAAAAGACCCTGATGCTGGGAAAGATTGAAGGTGGGAGGAGAAGGGGATGACAGAGGACGAGATGGTTGGATGGCATCGCTGACTCATTGTACATGAGCTTGAATAAACTCCAGGAGATGGTGATGGACAGGGAGGCCTGGAGTGCTGCAGTCCATGGGCTCACAAAGAGTTGGACACGACTGAGTGACTGAACTGAACTGACCTGACTGACTGGCTGGAGCTGTCCTCTCCCCGGGGTCTTAGCTGGGCATGTTCAGCATGGATGTGTGTTCTACACAGTTACCAGGCCATGAGGCAGCATCGTGAGTTGAGGCCCCAGGGGAAGGGCAACGGGGACAACCCCCTTGAAGCTCTTTGCAGCTCCCCTGCCTCCAGAGAAACAAAAAGTAAAGGACAGGCTTTGTGTGGCTGCAGGAGAGATGGCCTGCTGGAAGGGACCCCAGGCGGTTTTTGCAGCAACCCTCATTTTGTAGTTGGGGAACCTGAGGTCCTACAGAGGGAGGCCAGTGGCTGGGGGCTGCCTGGAGTAGAACCCACGTCTCCTACAACTTCCCCTGAGCACGGCTCCCACTGCTGCCCAGGCCTGCCCCAGGGGCTGGCACACTGTGCCACAGACAGGCCACAGTGATGGTGCCCTCTCCCATGCTGGGAGCGGGGAGCTGGCTGCTATAGACCCTGCCGGCTCAGGGGGCTTACAGTAGCAGCTGGATCCACAGTCCCCAGGAAGGCACCTTCGCGCAAGGATTTGACAGGAAATTGCTCAGAAATGAAGCAAAGGGAGGCACAGCCATTTCAGATACTAGAAAAACAAGAGCCCTAGCTTTCCCGCACTTAGCCCTGATGGGAAAGTTGGGATGAGGAGGGAATGCCAATGAGGATATGTTCCAGAAGGGCTGGAGGCAGGGGACGGGCTGCAGCAGGCCTGGGAGGTCTACCCAGGCTGCTCTCTTTCCTGGGCTCAAGGTGAAGACTCCCTCCAATTAGGCCCCCTCCACCCTGCTCTCCAACCTCAGGCTTCAGAGAACCCCAGGGCATCCCCCTCCATCTGCTGACCTGGAGTCAAGGAGCCCCAAAGCCGAAAAGCGTTAGTCTCCCTCACCTCCATAGCCCCAGGGCCCAGTCCAGGGTCTGGCTCATAGCAGACAGGGAGTTCATTGAGTGTTTGAGGAATGAATGAATGAATGAATGAAGATGAAGTCCAGCTAGGGCATGAGGACAGTAACAAAGAGTAACAAAAATGAACATATGATGAGAGGCGGAGGAGGGTGCAGGGAGGAAGGAGGTGGGTAAGGCTGGGCTGGAGCAACCACAGGAGGCTTCCTGGAGGTGGGGGTTACAGGCCAGCAGCAGGAGGCATGCGGGCAGTGGAGTGCCGGGATTGGAGAAGTACAGGGCACCCGAGGGGACAGAGGAGGGGTGTCAATCTCCTGTTCAGACCTGGAAGGTGCTGGGGGGGCTCCTGAGTGCGGATGAATAGAAACAACTGGGAACTGGCCCATGGGACGCCAAGGAACAAAGCGAGGAGGAGGAAAGGGCCTGGAAAGAGACAAGGTTTCCAATCTCACAGCCCCAAGGGGAAGCAGGGTCCACCTGGGGCATGGGCCACTTTGCCAGGACCCTGTGGCTCCAGCCAGAGGCAGAGCTTGTTGGATCTCCCGCTGCCGCCCCCAAGCTGAAGGGCCTTAGCCACTGGAGAGCAGCAGGAAAGCGGCCCCCCGGTTCTGCCATCACTCGCATGTCAACCAGCAAGAGAAAGCACTCCAAAGAAACTCGGTCTATTTCTGTCACCACTTGGAAATGAAGACTTCCCTAGAAACTGACTGTTGAGGTTCCATTGTACGTGTAAAGGCACTTGTGTGCGTAGGTGTACACACACACATACTCATACTGCATTATTCCCGGGAGGTCCGATGTGGGGCTTGCCCATGGCTGTGAGGGCGGGGCTGGCCACAGAGGACGCGAGGGTCAGGACCTGCGCCTCTGTCTGTGCGGGAGTGTGCGCCCTGTGAGGGTCTCCCTAAGGCAAGTCCAGATTTTGACCCAGGTTGGCTTCTGGTCCCACCCATGTCTTCCCAAGCATTGATTCAAAGCTGACAGAGGGCTCAAGGGGCACCACGTGCAGAGACCCCTCCCTGCACCCCTATGTGGTACCCACAGAAGACTCAGGTGTGGATGGGCACCTCTCTCTGCCCTGCTCTACCTGGCTCTCTGCATCCAGTCAGTAGCTCAACATCTGGGACTTCCATCTCCACTTCTCTGCAGTGTGGACGCGTGAGGACAGCCACAGGGGCAGCGGCTGGGCCAGTGAGCTCCCTCGCCTCCTGCTCTGGGATGCCCTCGGGGTCCTCAGGCTCGCAGAGTCCTCATTTTCCCATCAAAAGGAGGAAAGGCATGGAAAGCAGCGCCGCCAGGGCTCCCTGTCAATCCACACTGCTCATCATGGAGCAAAGGCCTTTAGGGAGCGGTGGGTTTGAGAGGCTTCTGTCTGGATGAACATCACCTGTTGCTATTTTAAAAACAGCTTTCTTTGTGACTTGGCTGGAATTCAACAGAAGCAAAGGTCGAGACAGGAACAGTGGAGTCCCCAGACATTCCGCCTTCCCCGTCGGCACTCAGGGCCTATCAGAAGCCTCGAGGGCGGTGTCACAGTCTCATCTCCTGGACTGCTGAGCAGCAAGAATAGAGATCAGAGTGGAAGCGACGCGATGGATGTAGAAGGTGCACCAGTCTCCCAGCATGTCCAGCCCTATCTCCAAAGTCTTTAACAGCTTCCCCGGCTCCACTCACTTCCTCACTGTCACCCCACAGACATACCCTCTGCATGCTGACACAGTGTTGGATGCGAGACACGGATGATTAATTTCTGTTAAATGACTACCGCTAACAACCACGGTCCAGGAACTGGGCTTAGTGCTATACAACATTATCTCATTGTATTACCTTCTGTCATCGGTGCAACAACCCTGTCAAATGAGCACTCTTTTTTATCCCCATCTTAGGGGTGAATGCTGTGGCTTCCCTGGTGGCTCAGATAGTAAAGAATCTGCCTGCAGTACTGGAGACCCAGGTTCAATCCCTGAGTTGGGATGATCTTCTGGAGAAGGGAAAGGCAACCCACAACCCACTCCAGTAATCTTGCCTGGAGAATCTCATGGACAGAGGAGCCTGGTGGGCTACAGTCCATGGGGTCGCAAAGAGTCGGACACGAGTGACTAACACACTGGAGGTGAACATACTGAGGCTCAGGGAAGTCAAGGAACTTTCCCCAAATCATTCAGCCAAAGGAAGGCTTTGGGATTTAAATTCAGGTTCATCTGAGGTTCAGCTCTAAACCATTCAAATATTAACCGTCTGTGGGCCAGCTCCCAGAGTGTTTGGTGTCCTGTGGAGGACACAGGCATTGGAACCAGAAATATACACTAATATACAGGGCCTGTTATGATCGGGTCCAAGGGTCAACAGCAATAGTCATCCAACCAACTACACTGAGGGTCTACCATGTGCCAGCTGCTGCTTGGGGGCCTGGGAGGACAGGTGGACACAACAAAGTCCCTGCCCTCGTGCAGCTTACAATCGAATGATCCGTCCAGTTTCCCAAGCCAGAAACATAAGGTTCATTCATCTTTAATAAGGTGAACTCATCTCAGTCTTCTGTGATCAAGGTATTATTCAATCATCACCAAGTCCCATTGATTTAACTACCTAACTAGCTCCAGCACCTGCCCACTTCTCTCCATCCCACCTCTCCCACCCTAGTCCAAGCCACCATTGTCTCTCTCCTGGACCACTCCAGTGGCCTCTTAACTGGTCTACATTGAATTACTCTTGTCATCTTCCAAGGAGTTTCCCACCGTGCAATTAAAATAAGCTTTTCAAAAAGTAAATCTGGTTCCCCTTCCTTTAAATTATAATCCTTCCATATATATCCTTCCTATTATATATAGAACTGATAAACAACAAGGTCCTACTGTGCAGCAAAGAGATCTATATTCAATATCCCATGATAAACCATAATGGGGAAGAATATTTTAAAAGAATGTGTGTATGTATATGTGTTTATATATACACATATATATAATTGAATCACTTTGCTGTATAGCAGAAATTAATACAACATTGTAAATCAACTATGCTCCGATAAAAATAATAGCAATTGTTCAATGCCTTTCCATTGTCCCTAGCAAAAATACTTCTTACCTACTTGTGATGCCCTATCTCTCCAGCCTTTCCCTACACCATGACCTCAACAACCATCTCCACCATCACAGTAGCCATGCCCTTCATCTGCACGATCACCCCAACCTCCTCCACCACAAGCCCTCCACCACTGCAGTCCTCAACATCCCAGAAGCCTGACTCTTCACAAAGCATCCTTTCCACATGTGTGCCTGAGCTANCCTATTATATATAGAACTGATAAACAACAAGGTCCTACTGTGCAGCAAAGAGATTTATATTCAATATCCCATGATAAACCATAATGGGGAAGAATATTTTAAAAGAATGTGTGTATGTATATGTGTTTATATACACACATATATATAATTGAATCACTTTGCTGTATAGCAGAAATTAACACAACATTGTAAATCAACTATGCTCCGATAAAAATAATAGCAATTGTTCAATGCCTTTCCATTGTCCCTAGCAAAAATACTTCTTACCTACTTGTGATGCCCTATCTCTCCAGCCTTTCCCTACACCACGACCTCAACAACCATCTCCACCATCACAGTAGCCATGCCCTTCATCTGCACGATCACCCCAACCTCCTCCACCACAAGCCCTCCACCACTGCAGTCTCAACATCCCAGAAGCCTGACTCTTCACAAAGCATCCTTTCCACATGTGTGCCTGAGCTATGTACCATGATGGAGGCAAACAGCTCTGCCATCAAAGCTCTGACAACTTGAGAGAAACACTCAGAAATATATCATCATGGAACCTGTGTGTTCAAATAAAAGCCTTAAGACTGCTGTGGAATTCCTAGTCTTCCCACATCTCTAAGAAAAGTTCTCAGCCCATAATAGAGGGCACTCTGCTCTTCCTGCCCTGAGGCAGGGTGTATAATAGCCAGGATCATCTGTAAGAGAACTGGGACCGGAAGATCAATCACTGTAGGACCCCTAACATTTATATTCCAGCCGAACCTCAGGACGATGACCTTTGAGAGCAGCCTTAAAGAGAAGCACAAAGACTAGACGTAAAGCAGAAAGAGGCGGGCTCGTTTCCTTAGAGTCCTTAGGATATTATGTCTGTAACTCTTCTATCTCCCAATGTTAAAGATGAGGAGACAGATTTCCCATTACTTCATGGCAAATAGAGGGAGAAAAGTGGCAACAGTGACATATTTTATTTTCTTGGGCTCCAAAATCACTGCAGATGGTGACTGCAGTTAAGTTAAAAGACACTTGCTCCTTGGAAGAAAAGTTATGACAAGCCTAGACAACATATTAAAAAGCAGAGACATCACTTTGATGACAAAGGTCCATATAATCAAAGCTATGGTTTTTTCCTGTAGTCATAAACAGATGTGATAGTTGGACTATAAAGAAGGCTGAGTGCCAAAGAATTGATGCTGTCAAACTGTGGTGTTGGAGAAGACTGTTGAGAGCCCCTTGATCAAACCAGTCAATCCTAAAGGAAATCAACCCTGAATATTCATTGGAAGGACTGATGCTGAAGCTCCAATACTTTGACCACTTCATGCAAAGAGCCAACTCATGGAAAAGACTCTGATGCTGGGAAAGATTGAGGGCAGGAGGAGAAGGGGTAGGCAGAGGATGAGACAGTTAGATAGCATCAGTGACTATGGATACGAGTTTGAGCAAACTCAGGGAGATGGTGAAGGACAGGGAAGCCTGGCATGCTACAGTCCACAGGGTCACAAAGTGTCGAACACAACTTAGCAACTGAACAAAAGTAACAACAGAAGAGGGCTGGAGAGGAGACCCTCTTAGTCATACTGCAAGTCCCTGGGACAGCCAGGATCCTAGTCAGACTGAGACTCTGTCCCTTTAGCCCATCTGGCTTCCTTGAGAAAAGGAAGTACACAGGGGAGCCCCTTAGGGCGGGATCAGCCTCCTGCTGCCAGGATGCTCATCCTTGGGCCCCAACAAGGACAGAACAAGATGTGCTTTCTCTGGGCTCTACTGATCCTTCACAGCTGAGAGAAGAAAACAAAACGGTGCCCACAACTGGCTCCCCTCCAGCAGAATGGAATTACGGTGGACGGGAGAGGAGCTTTGCTGGATGCCATCTTGGTTAAAAGAAGAAAAAAGAAATCCCTTGACCCCAGACTTTAAAGAATCCAAGGCGGGCAACCTGACCATTTTATTGATATGACTTGAAAGGCTGAGCAACAAGCATGACAGAAGTTTCTAATGTAGCTGTCGGGCAGCGTGGAAGGAAGCATGCTGCTCTGTCCAAGTTTCACTGATCAGACATGCCAAGGAGGATTAAGTAATTAAACAGAGAGCAAACAATTCTCCTTCTCTGTATGAACCAGGCCCTGAACTGCTCTTGTGGTGGCAGAAAGGCTTCTGTCCTCTGACCTCCAAACCTTCGATTTCATTCACAGTAAACCATCGTCCACACATCTACCCAGGCCAGTTTCCTTACAGGCAAATCAGACCATATCATTTCTGCCTTAAAAGGCTTCCAGGCTCCCCACCAGCTTCCCCACCAAGCCTAAGCTCCTTAGCATGGCACATAGCGACCCTGCCTGGCTTGGCCCTGCCTTCCTGTGCCACCCTTCAGCTCCCCTGCCTTAGCCTCTTTCTCTCTGCTCGCTCCTCCAGCAAGGCCTTCCAGCTGCAGGATGTTCTTGGTGTTGTGAGCACCTGCCTTTCCCCATCTCCCTGGTTCTCAACCCTAGAATCAGAATCCCAGGAGAGCTTTAAAAAAGAAAAACTCCAGTGCCCCAGCCACACCCAGAACAATTAAATCAGACTCTCTTGGAATAGGGGTCCAAGCATGACTGGTTTTTAAAGCCCCTCAGGTGATTTCAATGTGCCCCTAGGCCCCAGAACCACTGTTTTCTTTAATCAGCCCCAACCTAGTCCCTTCATGATTCAGCCCATGTGTCTTATTTAATCATCAACTATTTCTTCTTTGGGCACTATTCTAAGCATGAGGTATAAAAATAATAATGATCACTAATATTTATTAAGCATCTGCCATATGGCAGACCATGTCCCAAGTGCTTTACATATGTTAACTCATTAAACTGGAACAACACCTTGATGGGGTAGGTACTAGTATTTCCCCCATTTTATACATGGGAAATCTGGGGTACAGAGAGGGGAAGTGACCTGCCTAGGATCACAGCTGGTGAGCATTGTTGCAGGATTTGCATGCAGGCAGCCTGAGCATCCATCTGGGCTTTGAATTCCTGCCCCCGTGCCATTCACAGGTTGCAAGAGTAAAGCCACAAACAAACTAATGAATAGAGTAGAAAGAGGGATATGGACGGCGGGAAGCTGCCTGTGTGAGCAGCAAGGGGCTGACTTTGGGTGGCCAGGCCATCCCCAGGAGCGGTATTTAATCTGGGTCCTGCAGGATGAGAAGGACCCAGCCAAGCAGAGTGTGGGAAACGGGGTTCCAGGCGGGGGTCCAGTGAACATGACACATGCTAGGAACTGTGGAGGCCCAGTTGGGGGTGGCGAGAGGCCACAGATAAGTAAAGATGACGACAGGGCAATGCCTCTGCAGGCCAGCTAATGAGAGCAATCAGCAGGGCACACGGTGCCCACCTCAGGGTGGGCCGGAGATGTCCACTGCAGCCATTTAGCCAGAGGCATTTCCGGGACCTAGAGAGATGTGCCTCCTCCAGGAAGCTCTCTCGGTTCCTCCCCTCCAATCTTTGCCCCATCACAGTGTGTTGTGGGCTTCCCAGGTGGTGCGCGTGATAAACCACCTGCCTGCCAGTTCGATCCCTGGGTCAGGAAGATCCCTGGAGGAAGGAATGGAAACCCACTCTGGTATTCTTGCCTGGAGGATCCCATGGACAGAGGAGCCTGGTGGGCTACAGTCCATGGGGTCGCAGAGTCAGACACAGCTGAAGCGACTTAGCACACTGTGTGTTATAATTGCCTGTTTACCTCCCGGCCTCCCCTCCTGGCCTGGGAGCGCCTACAGAGGCCAATCTAAGTGGCCTCTGTAGCCCAGCTGCTGACCAATATTAGGCGCTTGGTGAATATCTGCAGCAGCTCTGGATTCCTGACAGTGAAGGCAGGGCCAGGCCTGAAGCTGGAGCTTCTGTGATTCTTCTGCTGCCACTGCCGTCACCAGCTGGGGCCCCCAAACCAAGGGACGCCCCACCTCTGTCAAATTAGAGGAGAGCAGAGGCAAAGGGGCAGGCAACTCAGAGGGATCACCCAGGTCGCATGGCCCGTTGGTGGCAAAGCTGGCCAGGACTTAGGTTTCCAGACCCCCAGCCCAGAGGTTTCTCCACTGGCCACTTCTCCACCAGCCTTCTCGCCCCTGCCTCTGCTCACCATTCCTTTAGGAATGTCTCGATCTGTGTGCTGAAGCCGCACAGAGTCAAGAGCACCCAGAACAGAGGAGCCCGCCTGTCTCCTGGGAAGCAGCAGCCAGCCGGGTGCCCCAGGGATGGCAAGGGCCCCTGCTCACTATCACGGGCCATTCGGTTTTGAGGTCGTGCTAACAACATGATGGTTAAGCATGTAGGTTCAAAGCACAGTCCTGCAACTTCCCAGCTCTGTGGTCCTGGGCAGGTGACTTCAACTCTCTCTGCCAAGTCTCTTCACTATAGAGTGGAGATGACAGTGACAACAGTAATCCTATGTCCTAGGTGGGATTAAATGAGTTAACAGGTGTAAAATGCTTAGAATGATTCCTGGCAGGAAGTGCCTAATCAGTAAAATGTGTCCAATAAATGTGAGTGAGAATTTCCCAGGACAAACTCAAGAGACTCAGGTGAGCCTGAGCTATTTACCAACCCACTGTATGCCTCAGTTTCCCCACCTTTTAAATGGGGAGTCATTCATCTCTATGAGTGGCTGGAGGACATCCATAAAATGCCAAGAATCCTGATAAGAGTTTAGAGGTTAAAAAGAAAAGAACCTTAGAAGTGGGAGGCCAGATGAGCAGGTGACCCTGTGGCAGAGGCAGGGCCCCATAATTCACCCTCAACCCAGCAGGCTGCCTGGGTTTTTATGGGCCCTGGGGGCCAGGGTACTTTCCTGAACATCATTCAGAATTTATAGACTCTTGTCACTGTCCTTACCCAACTCTTTTTATGTCGTTGCCTTAGAAGGAACCCTGGTGTTAACAGAGCCTCTGCTGCCCTCCCAGGAAAATGCAGCCCACCCTGCCTTCAGTCCCCAGCTGGTGGGAGGAGGGAGCTGAGAGGCCAGCAGGCATGTCCACTGCAGCCAGGTGCCCCCTCTACCTGCCGAGGCCGGAGCACAGGAGGGCAACCCTGGAGCCCGAGTCTAGGAACCAGCCTTCTGCATAAGGGACCCCGTGATGACCGAGACCGCAGGCCTCAGACCTCCAGGAATTTGAACAGGATTGGGCCGGGCTGGGCCGGGGGCCTCCTCTGAGTTACAGAACACGGAAAGCACAGGGGGAAGCACCAGCTGGGAACACCTGACGCAAGTGCTCCGGCTAGTATCACTTACAGGCCGTGTCATCGGCTAAGTACCTTGGCCTCTCTGCGCTCCCATTCTCTGACCGGTACACTGGCTAAAAGTGCCTGGCCCTGTCTACTCCATAAGCTACCAGGATGAGGAAAGAAGACCATGAGCGTGGAGAGGACTGGGAAGAGATACAACGGGAGCTTCAGCAGGCTGCCAAACCCCCACCTCCTGACTGGGGGACCTGAGCGAGTTACCTTCCCCTCTCTGCTTCCTCTCCAGGAAACTCTGAACGTCTAGTTCCCAAGGTTGCACAAGGATGAAATAGCTTAGCATCCCTAAAGCCAGCCAGGGCTCAGCAAACACGGGCAGCTATAGAAGAGGCACCACCCCCGAGGGAATCAAGAGCAGTGGGTAAGGGCACAGAGCAGGAGTCAGACGCGGTGGGGCTCAAGTCCTGGCCCAGCCACTCAGTGTCTGTGTGACCTGGGACTTCTCTGGTTTCATAACGGAAAGTCTTGCATTCCAGAATCCCCTGGGTCCCAAATAGGGTCAGTTGGTCACCTTAGACCCAAAGAAAATCCCATTGCTGTTCTGAGCTCCAGCTTCCGCGTCAGCACAAAGGGAGGTAACACCTACTTTGTGAAGGTTGTAGGGGAACGAAATGAGAGAACACATGTCAATTACGCCAGGCACAGCGGCTCTTTAATAGATTTCACTCACTTCATCCTCACCACGACCCACCCGTGGGCAGGGAGGCAGTGCTCAGCAGGGGTTCCCCAGGGAGGGAAGGGGCTGTGCCCAGCATAACCTGAGGGATCCCAGGTACTTTCAGCTCCTCCTTTGATGCCCACTGGCCTGCCGGGGTCCCTGGGAGCCAGTCCAGCCCTAAGCAGCTCTGCCTGTGATCAGAGCTGAAATCCCCCTCTGGGGGCACATCTAGCCACCACGAGGTTCCCCGGGCCTTCTCCTTGGGTGTAGGAGAACTTTGCAGACGTTGAAGGTGTGCAAGAATAAGAAAGTCTCTGAGGAAGAGGAGATATATGTATGTATATATATACACACATATATAGTTATGACTGATTCATGATGTTATACGTCAGAAACCAACACAATATTGTAAAGCAATTGCCTTCCAGTTAAAAAGAAAAAAAGAAAAAAGCCTCTCACACATCGGGAAGCTCCACCTCTATTCCCATCTCTCACCCTTACACATATCACAACATGTGACAGCTTGAATCACAGATAAGAGTGTGGGCTCAGGAGCTGAGCTGCCCGGGGTTCACATCCAAGCTTTGCCCTCTGACTAGCTGTGTGACCTCAGGCTAGTGACTTAACTTCTCTGGGCCTGTTTCCTCACCTGTAAAAATGAACTAATCAGCACCCACCCTACAGAACTAATGTGGGGATAAAATCAGTATATAAATCTTACATTAGAACAGCGCCAGGCCCACTATAAGCAGGCAATACCCAGGAGCCATTATTCTGATGATTTAATATAATGTAATTCAATCCAAGCCTGACCTGGTCATTCCATTAGCCTCTTTGAGCCCATTTCCTTACCTTTAAATGGAGGCGACTCCACTCGCCCCTACTTCCTCACTGTCACGGGATCCAAAGTAGATAAACGTGGTTGTGAGTTACGCTTTAAAAACCATCAAGAGCCGTATATGTGAAAGGGCTGAAAATAACGCATCCTCTAATAAACATAAGGTAATAGAAGCATAGTACTACAGGGTAACATGAGCCGACGTAAGATAACACTCTGCGTTAAAAACTGAACTGCGAGAGAGAGAAGACAGATGGAGAAAGAGGAGGAGAGGCAGAGAAAGGGCAAGCGAGACAGGGACAGCGAGTGAGGGCTGAACTTGGAGAGTAGGGAATCAATGCCGTACTGTAATTTAAAAACCAATATACAGTAAACATCAGCCCGGCGCAGAGAGCAGCAGCATGGCAGGTGGCCCTGCCAGAGATAACTCACAGCCCCAGCTGGGCCAGCCCCCGGCTCCCCACCGGCCTCCCCGGTAACTCACGGGCCACGCTCTCTTCCTGCACCTGGGCGCCACCCTAGAGCCGCAGGTACCTGCAGGGCCTCCTCGTTAGGTACCGTATTCACACGGCCCAAGATCTATGGAACCTGCTAATCGCGAAGTCCTGGAAGTGGGCTTGGGGCCTGGACTTCTCCCCTCAAGAGAGGAGGCCTGGGATGGGGCTTGGGTTCCCAGCAGCCTGGCTTTGTGCTGGGGGTAATCTGGAGGCTCAAGCCCCAGGGAGCGCCCATGGCAGCTCTCCTCTTGTGGCTTCACTGCCGGAATTCTGTCCCCTCCCCACAGTTACATCCCATCCCCCCATCATCACCCCATGTCACACCTGAGACACAGACCCTGTGATGCATCCCTACACCTGACCCTCCCAGTTCCTGAAACCCCGCCCCCACCAGCATGCCTCTAAATCTGGTTTCTCCTGCTGGGGAGCTCATGCCCTCTTCTGCATCCTTCTCCAAGGCCTATTTTCTTGACCCCCAGAGGCTTTTCCAGCTTCTTCCAACCAAAATCCCCAGGAAGTCCCCCTTCCCACCACCTGGCTCAGCCCTGGGGAACGTGTTCTGGGGCGGGGGTGGGGACAGGAATCACGGCCCAGGGAGATGCTGCTCTCTGGCCTTCTCTCCACATAAGAGACCAGGCTGAACCAGATGCCTCCTTCTTTGATAGAAAGTTCCTCAATCCAGGTTCCACATCCCCATTAGAACCCCCAGTACCATCCCACCCCCATCCAGTGCATGCACAGGGGTTTTGAAAGGACCCAGAGCAGCATGTTCTATGGCCCCGCCACTAACTCCCATCCCCTGACCGTTGTGCTTTCCCGTGTGGCATGTCCTATAGACACCGCCTGAGCCTATAGACTGTAACATCCTCCCACAATGTGGCTTGATTGCCCTGTAATCTGACCCCAAAACAAAGAAGGCCCACGTGTGAAGTCCAATTCTGAATCCACTAGCCATCTTCAGACAAACCTCTCCTCCACAAAATTCCCCAGCCGCTAAGCTGAACACAGTATGGTTACAAGGTATAATAAGAACCCAACTGCATCAGGAACTACTCAGTGACCTCTGTGCCTCAGCGTCCTCTTGTGTATAATGGGTGTAATCATAGCATCTGTCCTTCCTGCTTGCCTGGTAGGAACTTCTGTAGAATCAAATGAGATCACGTGGAGAGTATTATGAAACTCCCCCAAGGTGCTGGATGATTTAGTGGGTGGTGGTTGGAGAGGAGCCTCCATTAAGATGATCCACAGTTGCCCCCCTCTACGCTTAGGAACAATGCCGCTAGTCTATCTACCATGAATAATAGGGCTTCCCTGGTGGCTCAGACAATAAGGAATCCACCTGCAGGATCTGGATCAGGAAGATCCCCTGGAGAAGGGATGGCAACCCCCTCCAACATTCTTGCCTGGAGAAGCCCATGGACAGAGGAGCCTTGCGAGCTATATAGTCCATGGGGTCTCAGAGAGTTGGACATGACTGAGCAACTTAGCATGCGCGCGTGCACACACACACACACACGCATGCACGCGCTACACAGCATTCGGCACCTGCCGGGCACTGCTCCAGCCCCTTACATACAGCAATTCATCAAGTTCTTCTAACAGCCCTATGCTGTGGGTACTATTATTATCTCCATCTTGCAGATGAGGAAACTGAGGCCCAGAGGGAGTAACCTGCCCAAGTCCACATAATCAGGAAAAGAGAACATGGTATAAGCCCTAGGAATGGGGGCCCCAGTGTACCCAGGCTCCCTACATAGGAAGGAATTCTGTCCACATATTTCAGTACCTAAGCATTCCGGGATAATGTGTATGTTTCTCTGCTCTGCACTCCTCTTAGACCTAAACTTCCCGAGGACAAGAAGTGGGCCTTTCCCCACCCAAGGACGGCTTCTCAAGAGTAAGGAACCCGCCTTGCCCACTTGCGACCTCTCTTTGCTCACCCTCCCCCTGCCAGCAGCTCTCTGCCCAGATTGTTGTCCGTTTAAGGACTAGAAAATCATCCTGCCCCGAGTGCGATGGCCCGCATTTCTCATGTGCTTGGAAGCTGTGACCAGACAGAGGGGCCGGGATTTATGTCTATTCTAGGGTTTCCCCTCAGTTCCCCTTCTCCCAGCTCAGCCTCTGTGACGTACATGCCCGAGCTGGGAGGAAGATTAAGTGGTTCCTTTAGGGTCAGCTGCCCCTAAACAGGGACCACAGCCCCCACATCTCTTCATCCAGTCAGCTCACATTTGGGTGAGAGGGTGAGAAGCCACTTGAGCAGTGGGGCAGGGAGGGATCAGGGAAAGCAGCTTGAGAGCGCATTTCTCAAGTGGCCCACGGCACCCCTCCACCTCCAGCATTGCCACCACTCTTGTCAGCGTTACATCATGTGGTTAATCGTGCACGACCTTCAGCTGAGTCCTGAGCACATGCACACACACACACACCCACGTGCGTGCACAGGAACACAGGTGAGGGGAGGCAGTAGAAACAAGCCAGGGCTGGGCACCCCCACCGCCATCCCAACCCCAACCCCCAGCAAGTCCTGGAGTCCACATGCAAGGCTGGAAAAAATACAGAAGGGGAAGTCAAACAATGGGGGTGGTGGAGGGCTGCGTGCAGCACAGTAGGTGCTCGATAACTGCGTGTTGAATTAAACTGAATCAGTGAGGACTGCTGACCGGTCAGTCATGAAAGGGAAGGTCTAGGGAGCATGAGCTTGATCACCAAATCCTGAACACTCAGGCTCTCCTGACTTTAAAGCTTGGTGGGCTTGAGGGCTTTCCGGGTGGCACTATTGGTAAAGAACCCATCTGCAAGGCAGGAGACGTAAGAGACATGAGTTCGACGCCTGAGTTGGGAAGATCCCCTGGAGGAGGGAATGGCAACCCACTCCAGTATTCTTGCCTGGAGAATCCCATGGACAGAGGAACCCAGCAGGCTCCAGTCCATGGGGTCACAAAGAGTCAGACACTACTGAGGTGACTTAGCATGCACGGGGTGGAGGGGACACTTTAGAACAAATCAAAGGAGACCTCACTCTCACACTGGCAGCAAAGTACAGAACTTTGCTCAAGAGGTGAGGTGGATTGAGACCATGAAAGTGTTTCTAGCGTATCACGACACCCATACCTTGACCCTTAATAAGCATAATGAGAAATGGCCATGAGAAGGCTTCCTCCACAGTGTGAGCACAGAAATCGCCCAGTCCTCTCCCACACTCCATCTCGGCAGAAATGAGGCAGAACTGGGGCTCGAACTCGCAGGGGACTGACCTTGCATGGGATTTCTCAATGGTGGGAGGTGTGATATGAATCTAAGCTCCTGAGAGCAGACTGTCAGGAACAATCACCACACAGCCACACAGGAGCAGAGGCAGAGTACACAGGTGTCCTGGCAGAGACAGGGCTACAGTGTGGCCCCACCACCCAGGGTGAATCTTTGGTAGGTTCCTGACCAAGTTCCCCAGCACCCCAGAGAGTCCTCTACTACCTGGTGCCTTGCGCTGCACAAGGACCTCTAACCTCTAACCTTTGATTTCCATGTCTCCAGGTCATCCATGTTCCTCCCTTCTGCCCTAAGAGGACTTATCTGGGTATTACAGAGGCTCCATTGGGGCAGGGGAAGGGAAATTGAATCAAAGGATCCACTTTCCCACCCAGGAGTCCTCAATACCTTTTTAGAATGACTAGGCCTCATCTTATGGGCCTTGTTGGGCATTTCCAGGGCTTTCCAGGAGCTCAGGTCAAGCATGCTTACACCTCCATTGTTGTCCTCCAGGGGGCCCCAACATCTCTTTTTCATCAGCTACTGAGATGCAAGCTGGAGCCTAAACCTGGCTTCCCACCCAATCTCCTCCAAGTCCTGCAGGCTGAGTGACCATATGTCACTCATTTGGGGGGCCAGAGGGAGTCGTGTAACAAGACCTAGTTTACAACTAGTCTGAAGTAGGAGTCTACACAGACTCCCAATATTAGTTGTGGATCATAGTAAATCTCCACCCCCCAGCTATTTTGACTAAAGCTGCCTTAATAGCGGAACAGATCAGGAAGGGTAACTAGGAAAGATGGTGCTAGCTTTGGGGAAAAGGAGTAGAAAGTGAGTCTTAGGGAGGGAAGGTGGAAGGACCAAACAGATTTTTGCATTTCTGTGAAGCTTATTAGAGACCTGAGTTAAGACGAAAGGGAAGACCTTCTTGTGTTGGCCTTAGATCGAAGAAGAGGGTGTCAAGGGGGGATGGCCCAGGAGGGAAATACAGAGGAAAAAGGGGTTAAGACAGACCCAGCATCTCACTTTCCTTACTGTTTTCTGCTGTGAATGAGTTAACGCGGGGTATGCCCATAATACGGTTGTTCTAGTATCCAGGACTCCCACAGATGCTAAAATCCAGAGGCTCTGATCTCTTTATAAAATGGCACAGTATTTGCACATAACCTGTACACATCTTCCCATGTACTTTACTTTTTTTACTTTTTTATTTTGTACTGGGGTATGGCTGATTAACAATGTTGTGATAGTTTCAGGTGAATAGAGAAGGGAATCAGCCATACATATACACTTATCCGTTCTCCTCCAAACTCCCCTCCCATCCAGGCTGCCACATAACACTGAGCAGAACTCCATATCCTATGCAGTAGGTCCTTGTTGGTTATCCATTTTAAATATAGTTGTATGAACATGTCCATCCCAAACTCCGTAACTACCCTTTCCCCCCATCCTCCCCCCCCCAACAACCATAAATTCATTCTCTAAATCTGTGCCTCCCACATACTTTAAAATCTTCCCTAGATTACTTATAAAACCGACTACAATGTAAATGCTATGTAAATCAATGTAAATGCTACGTAAATAGTTGCCAGTACATGGCAAATTCAAGTGTTGCTTTTTAGAACTTTCTGGGATTTGTCTTTTTCTGAAAATTTTGTATTGCATCCACGGATAAAGAACCCACAGATAAGGAAGGTCGATTGTAAATGCATTAAGTTCTAAAGAGTCCAAGTTTGGGATTTTGCAGTCTCTCATGTTTCGGGATTACCCTGTATATCTGGGACTGTGACAAGGAGTCCCAGGATCTATGCAGACAACTCCAAGCAGACTGATAAATTACAAGAGCTCAGTTTTGCTCTTTAATCCAGTTTGATCCTGTTTAACACCTCAGTCTTGTGCCTACAGTTCCAGTCTGTCTCTTGTGTTGGTCTGGTGCCCATTAACCTTGACCCTTGGGGATATTCAAGAGAGCAGACCTAGATCTGTCCAAATCAGATGGCTGGCCTTCTGTTGCTCAGGAGTGAAGCCACACACTGCCTTGCATCTCCTGCATGGGACACGCACACCTCTACACAACATGCAACTACAATGTAAGGAATCGTGGAGAAAAAAACCAAGAGTGATGGATCATAACACAGGCAGACAGTGTCATTGTTTAAATGTGCTCGGCCCATCAGGACTCAGCTTAACAAGCCGTGTGACCCAGCACATACTTGTCTCTGGCTTCTCACCCCTTTTCCTTTGACCTTCTGTTCACAGACTAGCCTTGTTTTCCAGGGTCACGCATCCAACCCTGTCCTTACCCCCATTTCAATAAAATGGAGATGCCTATTCAGGAGGTTTGGGATTTTGCATCCATCCAGCCTGCTTCTGGGTGACGCTGATGCTCCTGGTCCGTGGACCACACTCCAGGCAGTGACATGCCAGTGTGGATCTGTCCTTACCATCTCCTGGGTGCTCCTTGCCTTAAATCTACCTCATTTCTAATCCTAGTTGAAAAGTGAAGTCGCTCAGTCATGTCCAACTCTTTGCGATCCCATGGACGGTATGCTACCAGGCTCCTCAGTCCATGGGATTTTCCAGGCAAGAGTACTGGAGTGGGTTGCCATTTCCTTCTCCAGGGGATCTTCCCAACCCAGGGATGGAACCCGGGTCTCCTGCACTGCAGACAGACTCTTTACCATCTGAGCCACCAGTTCAGTTCAGTTCAGTTCAGTAGCTCAGTCATGTCCGACTCTTTGCGACCCCATGAATCACAGCAGGTGGTGATTGCAGCCATCTGGGGTCACAAAGAGTTGGACACGACTGAGCGACTGAACTGAACTGAACTGAATCACAGTACGCCAGGCCTCCCTGTCCATCACCAACTCCCGGAGTTCATTCAGACTCACGTCCATCAAGTCCGTGATGCCATCCAGCCATCTCATCCTGGGTCGTCCCCTTCTCCTGCCCCCAATCCCTCCCAGCATCAAAGTCTTTTCCAATGAGTCAACTCTTCGCATGAGGTGGCCAAAGGACTGGAGTTTCAGCTTTAGCATCATTCCTTCCAAAGAAATCCCAGGGCTGATCTCCTTCAGAGTGGACTGGTTGGATCTCCTTGCAGTCCAAGGGACTCTCAAGAGTCTTCTCCAACACCACAGTTCAAAAGCATCAATTCTTCAATGCTCAGCCTTCTTCACAGTCCAACTCTCACATCCATGCATGACCACTGGAAAAACCATAGCCTTGACTATCAGACCTTAGTCAGCAAAGTAATGTCTCTGCTTTTGAATATGCTATCTAGGTTGGTCATAATTTTTCTTCCAAGGAGTAAGTGTCTTTTAATTTCATGGCTGCAATCACCATCTGCAGTGATTTTGGAGCCCCCAAAACCAAAGTCTGACACTGTTTCCACTGTTTCTCCATCTATTTCCCATGGAGTGATGGGACCGGATGCCATGATCTTTATTTTCTGAATGTTGAGCTTTAAGCCAACTTTTTCACTCTCCTCTTTTACTTTCATCAGGAGGCTTTTTAGTTCCTCTTCACTTTCTGCCATAAGGGTGGTGTCATCTGCATATCTGAGGTTATTGATATTTCTTCTGGCAATCTTGATTCCAGCTTGTGTTTCTTCCAGTCCAGTGTTTCTCAGTTGATTAGTCCTAAAACATGAATTCTCATTGGTGGCAACAGCACCCCCACGGGGGTAAAAATTTGTTATTGGGAGCACCTTACTCTTTGTATACAAAGCACAGGGATACCTAATACAGTACATAAACAGATATACAGTATATATTAAAATTTTATGGGAGTGAAATTATAAGAAATAGTGTCTTAAACGTTTTCATCAAGAGGGCAATAATTAAAGAAAGGTTGAGATACACGGGCTGAAGGCTAACTCCCTTCACCCTCTCTGGTACCAAAGCTTCAATAACGGCACCTAGTTGCAAAAGTAAATGATATGACATGATATGAAATGACATCAGTGTGTCCCTTCCCTGCTGCCTGCCACTGATCCCACACAACTGTCTGGACCAAAGGCCCTTCTTTTGCAGGTTCTGCATCCCTTTTCCCAGAAGGCACAGTGTCCACCTGCCTCACTGATTATATTATTGGGGAACTCCAGTCCACACGAACTCCACACGAAACGGATACATTAAAGCCTTCATGCGTGCATGTGTGCTAAGTCTCTTCAGTTGTGTCCGACTCTTTGAGACCCCATGGACTGTAGCCCAGCAGGCTCCTCTGTCCACGAGGATTCTCCAGGCAAGAATACGGGAGTGGGTTGCCATGCCCTCCTCCAGGGGATCTTCCTGACCCAGGGATCGAACCTGCATCTCTTAAGTCCTGCATTGGCAGGTGGGCTCTTTACCACTAGCACCACTTGGGAAGCCCCAGTGCCCTCATACCTGGGCAGCACTGCCTTTGACAGTTTAATTACTTGATATAAAATTAGGAAGGTCACAAATATAATCCTGCGTGCTCAAGGGCTTGCTCAAGGCTGAAGCACATTCACAGGGGCCTGACCTTACATCCACCTTAGGAAGTCATCATCAGCATCCTGACGGATCAGTAAAGGAACCAGGCCTCGGGGGTGTCCCACCCAAGTCACACACTTGGTAGAGTCGAGATCCCTAACTCACAGGCCTACCATCTTCGATCCTGTCCAGAAGGATGATGCTGACTATCTGACGAGAATTTTTAAACAGATGTGTATGAGCCGGAATGGCAGGCAGGGAAGCCCGTGAGAAGACTGAGCCCCCAGGGCTCTGTGATGAAGGCTCTGAAGTCACCCCTCCAGCCAGGCCAGGAGGCCAGCAGAGCACTCGCAGGGACCAATCCATGCTGATCCTCCCCTGGGGACAGAGGCAGTACAGATGGGTTAAGAGTGTGGGGGTTGATCCAGACAGATGTGAGAACTCAGCGACAGCTCTGCCACTTACCAACTAATAGGCAGGCACCCACCTTCTCTGAACCTCTGTTTCCCCATCTATAAAGTGGAGGTACCAACAGTGACCATTTCACAGGATTGGGAGAATTCAATGAGAAAAAATTGTGAAGCTCTTAGCACTGTGCCTGGTACATAATAAACAAACAAGAAATTGTTCGAAGGAGCTGGTTTTGATAGCCTAAGAAATTCTCAGAATTTCCATTCTACTTTCCACACCTGAAACTCCCAAATTCCCAGTGATCTCTGAGAATTTATAAGACAAAATCTAACTTCTATGGAGCGTTATGGGCTTTTGCTGTTCCTAAAATCTTCATCTGCTCCAAGAAGCCCTCTTGATTGCCCTCACCCTGAGCATACCGAACATGGCTCTTTCCCTTGGTCCCCGTCTCCAGACCTGACTTCCTGCTCCCTGAATATACCTTTCCTTAGGCCCACCCATGATGGTTAGACTAGTCCTCCAACCCTGTTCTAGTAACTCATTAGTCAGATCCCACTAACTACATGTCTGGGCCCAAGCCCCTCTTCCTGATTCGGTAGGTCACCCAACTCCACAAACGGGACCCAGGTCCAATCACAGGCCCTGAAGAGGCCCCAGCAGAGCTATGTCCATTCACTTAGGCTGGCCCTGACACCAGCCCTGTGAGGCCACTCTTGGGGCAGCAAGAGGCGGAGCCAGGGAAGGAAGGGCAGGGACTGAATTCTGGGAGAGATTTCACACTCAGGCTTGAGATAGGAAAGCACGACAGATGATACTTGTAAAACACAGAGTCGGCGCATCCTGAGCAAATGTGCATGGCTGTAAAAACCCGCAGCAAACAAGAGGCAGGGAGAGAAGCGGGTGCCACAGCCCCAGAGGTGAAATCTGCTCCTCGAATATCAATTCTCCAAGTTTTCTTGGAGGGTTTCCTGGAGTCTTTTAATGACCCGCTTACGTAGGATGGCATCAAACCCTCCTGGCAGTTGTGTGTAGGGGAGGCTGGGGACACTCTCCCCCAGGTCTCTGAGGGCTCCTCCCTCTCTCTGAAACTTCCCCTTCCAACCAAACACTCCTCCAGATCTGTAAGGTGTGTGTGTGTGGGGGGGGCACTGGGACAAATATGGGGCCATACACCTCTGCAAGGCACATGCTATTATTTCCTGTCACCAGATGAGAGTACAGAGGCTCCAGCAGTTAACACAGACGTGGCAGAGCTAGAATTCCAACCCAGGCCTTCCAGGTGCAGGTTCCCTTCCGCTCCAGGCCCATCTTGCTGTACTGTGCTTCATTTAATTGCCCTTCCTAGATACGGTGTTTCTTTACAAATTGAAGGTTTGTGGCAACAACCTTGCATCAAGCAAGTATATCGGAGCCATTTTACCAAAGTCTCTGTGTCACACTTTGGTAATTCTTGCAGTATTTCAAGCATTTTCATTTTTATTGTGTTTGCAATGGTGACTGGTGATCTGTGATCAGTGATCTGTAATTGGTGATCTTTGATGTTATTACAATGACTTTCTGAAGGCTTACAAGATGGTTAGAGTTTTTAGCAATAAAGTCTTTTTTCATTAAGGTATTACATTGGTTTGCTTTTTTTTTTTTTAGATATAATGCTCTTATGCACTTCATAGACTACAGTAAATATAACTTTGATATGCACTGGGAAGCCAAAAATTCATGACTCACTTTATTTCGATATTTGCTTTATTATAGCAGTTTGGAACAGAACTACAATATCTCCAAGGTATGCCTGTGTATGACAACTCTATCCCTTCAAATAAACTGCGCTCAAAAACTACAACTAAACTTCAAATAAACTGTGTTAAGACTCCAACTATGCTCAGAATAAAATTGCAAAACACTCCAATAGTTCTTGCTTCTGTCCAGGGTCCTGTTACATTCGGCTGCCTCTGGTTGGTTTCTGCTCTCAGTCTAGAAGCCTCCCCCATCAGATTTGGAAGCCAGGCCCCAGATGGCAATATTGTGCTCACCTCCAGCCTGGGACAGGGGACTTTCTGAAGGAGAACTGCTCCATCTCACAGGCTGGACAGGCTTGACGTACATACCTGACACCGGAGGCCAGAACCCCCTGGATCTTTGATTTTATTTCAAGACGGCAGGCAAGACACAAAGGCGATTTTCACTGTAGCCAACCCAGGGCCTGGGTGTCCAAAAGGCTGCCTGCTTCTCCCAGTGGCCCCACCCACCTCATCTGCATTTCCCACCCCTTCCAACCTCCCTCTCCTCCTCCCACTTGCCTCCTGAAAGCTCTCTGCTCACCCTCTCTCAGGCCAGGACTCCCCAGCGTCTCAGATTTCAGGGCCTGGGAAAGGAACCTCAGAGAAGGCGTCGGGTGCCCAGTCCAACCCGACAAGGGATGGAGCTGGGAGCCGACCTCCCAGAGACGCATCGCCAGAGGCTGAAACTGAAATGCCAAGTTAGCTGTTTGTATCCCCCAGGGCCAGGGTAGGAAGATACGTAATTACATTCCTGAACAGGAATTAGACCAGAAACTCTAAATTGAGGATTGGGCAGAGGGCTTGAGCAGAAGCAGGGGAGGGGCTGGAGGACAGAGATGGAACTCGGCACCCCAAGCCCGAGTCAGAAGGGAGAGACGACATCCCAGCGTCAGCAGATGGGCCCGGCAGCTGGCGTGGCCTGCGGAGGCTGCCGGCAGGCCCTCTGGAGCTTCCCCATCCTCCCCTGCAGGACCCTGACCCCCTTCAGCCTCTCAAGTATCGCACAAGCGAGGTCACAGCTGGCTGGGCTCTGCTGTATGTGGCTGTGTACAGCTCTTCGCAGAGGACAGCGATCAGCCCAGGGCACAACCCCAAGACTTGGGATCACTCGGGATCTGAGCTCCCAGTCTCTCCACAATCCCCCCATCTGTGCTCCCAGTCTCCTCACAAGCTGTGAGTTCCAAGACGGCCCCCACCCTCGTACAACAGCCCAACAAGAACCTCAGCCTGGTCCCAGGGAACTTCACAGCTCAGAGAAAGGCAGTTTCCTGCCAAGCTCTGCTCCTCCCCAGTCATGGGGGGTCAATTTCCTGAAGCCTCCCGGCTCCCACGGCCCCTCAAGGCCAATCAGCCCTTTGCAGCCACAGAGGACCCCCTCCCTGACACACGCATGCACACACACACACTTCACTGTCGTGAGTGCAGAGGGTCATCATCTACAGCCATGCCTGTAACGCCAGCTCCGGGTGTGGGCTCCGCCAAGCTGCCGCTCCCGCAGATATCTGCCTGTCTGTCTGTGGCATCTCAGCAGGCACTTGGTGCTGGCCTGGATCAGTCCCCCTGCGGTCCCTGCTCAGGCTCCCTTTTCTTTCTCTTTCAGGTTCTCGCTTTCAGGAGTTCTGTCTCCCTGGAACTCACTGCCTATGTCCTTTGTACTGGGATGATGCAAAGATGGGTAGGACACCTCCCTGTCGTCCCCTCGGGTCTGTGCAGAGCAAGGCACTCCTGGCACTGACTGCCCACTGCTCTCCCTCCTCCCTGCCCAAGCCAACCTTAGAACCCTAGAACCAGGGCAGGGCTGGTGGGAGACAGACCTGCCAACCAGGCGCAGCTAATACCAGTTTCCATATTGCTTCATCATGCTATTCTGATGCCCCAAGCTGCACACACACCATCTCCCCAATCTTCCTGCCTTCTACCTGAAGACAGGAGAGGGTCCCTGAGGTTGCCCTACATGCCTGTCTCCCTGAACTGCAATGAAGCCTTCCTTCCCTCCATCAGCACTGAGTCAACTCCTCCACACTAGGCTCTACCCACCCCACCCAGCCCCAGGCGTCCGACCCAGCCCCCAGCAACCGCTCCAGCCAGGCTTCGCCTGTGGGGAGATGCAACAGAGTGGTCTGGCGGCAAAGTTCTCCTGCTGTTTCAACGTTTCTGTCTACCTGCAGCTCCCGTCTCTCCCTCCTGCTCTCTGGCCTCAAACGGAACTCGCTCTCCCCACTCCTCGCCAGAGTTTCACCCCCACGATCAAAAAAGAAAGAAAGAAATGAAAAGGAAACCTCCCGCGATAACGAAGGGCGAAAAGAGAAGAGTGTCTGCAGGGCTGCTCCGGTGAGTGAGCCCTCAAGTGAAAAAGAAAGGGATGCGAAGTTCCCAGCTCCCCCGGGCGCGTTCAGCCCCGCGCCAAGCTCCCGCAGACACCCGATCGCTGAGACGCGGCGGCGGCGGCGACCACTCACCTGGGCGAGGCAGCATCTACCCCCGGCTGGGAGGCACCGAGGCCGGTTCCGCGGGGCGCCCGGGCTCCCCGGCTCGGCCACGCATCCTTCCCCGCCCGAGACTGGCTCGAGCTAAGCCCTGGCGAATACAGGCAGATGGTGGCCTCGGATGTCCACGCGGGGAGAGCCCTGAGCGGCTTATTCAGTTATATCCACGGCATTTAGCACGAAGAAAGAAAGAAAAAGCACAACTTGTTCTCTTCCAGATTAAAAACAAAACAAAACATAATCTCTCCCTAGGAGGACGGTGGTAGGATTTTCCAAATCGAAGAAACCCGGGCATCCCCAGGAACCTCGGGCATCTTGGAATGTGGGGCGTCTTCAAGTTCAGACGAGCCAGCCGGTTGTGCGTGAGTGTGTGTGTGTGTGTGTGTGTGTGTGTGTGTGTGTCTCAGAGAGAACGAGCCAGGCACTCACACCCACACGCACACAAACACACTCCCCCGCACGCCCCGCATGCACACTGCCCCCCCCCACGCGCGCACACACTCGCGCGCCCCCGTCACATATACACACACACACGCACGGCGACCGCAGGCATGGAGCTAGGAGGGAGCCGGGCGGGCTGCGGCGGCCGCCGAGGGCCGGCGGGGAAGAGAGCCCAGCGGCCGGAGGCGCCTGGTACCCGGGGCCGTGCGCGCCGTCCCCGCCGAGCCCCACGGCGAGGCCGCCCCCAGTGGCGGCCGGCGGAGCTGCAGGACCCGGTGAGCCGGCCTCGCGCCCGCCGCGCGGCGCACCCCCTTCCTCCCGCACGGCCGCCGGAACTGGAGAGCTCGCGGTCCCCGCCGGGGTGGCGCGAGGGCGGCCGCTGGCTAGCCGGGCGCGCATGGAGCGGCGGCGGGGGTCCGGAGAGGGCGGCGGGCGTCCGGAGAGGGCGGCGGGCGGGCCTCGCGCCCAGGAGCCGGCAGGGCGGGCTGGGCCGCCCGGCGGCACGGGCAGCCCCTGCGCCAAGCGAGCCGGGCGGCCTGGGCTGCGCGCTGCGGCCGGAGCCGGTGCTGCCGCCTCACGTGCAGAGCGCGCCGTGCAGCCTTCAGCCCGCCGCCTGCCGGAGGAGAACCCCGCCGCGCCCGCCCTAGACTGAGGGTGGGGGCTGGGACGATCGCGTCCACCCAGCCCTGGCCGGGTTCTGATCCCCACACCCTAGAGGGGCGACCCAAGACAAATGAGAGCCCCGTACAGGCTGGCCTGGAGAATTCCATGGACTACAGTCCATGGGGTCGCAAAGAGTTGGACACGCACCTTTAGATTTCAGAATATCGTCAGAATTTGCAAAGTGTGCAGTGGCGCCAACTGTTTGCACAGCGCCTTCCCTTGTTTGATCCTCCCACCAACCCTCATTTGACATTGGAGGAAAATGAGGCCTGGAACAGTAAAGCGACTTGTCCGAGGCCCGTGGTGTGTCATTAAATCCCCGTGGGCTTAACATCAGAAGGTCTGGGTCTGGCTGAGGTCTCATCTAACTTTGGTTATTTATCCTCTCTGTCCACTGGAATCAGCAACCAGTTTCCAGAAAGGTAGGACCAGGCTCTGCCTTACTGCTCTTTCCAAGAGGTTCAGGTACCTTTCCCACAGAAAGAACTGAAAATTTGAGATTCCTGCTTGTACTCAGCTGCTAAATCCGAGGAGAATGTCTCAATCGCTCTCTGCTCTCCTAACTAACACCTCCCGTGCACCTGTCCCAGATACCCACAGGGAGGCACATGTGGCATGTGGATGTGTCTCTGCAGCCCAGGATTGGCTCAGCTACTTAAATCTGTAATCTGAAACCCTGCCTCCTCTCTGACTGTGCACTGTGAAGTGGATGAAAATCTGCCCAAATCCAGGCACCTAGACTCCCCGTGTGCCGCACTCCCAAGGGCACTCAGGGAAATTGCCAAATTAGAGTTCTGCAGACCCTGAAAGACAGGCACTTCCTTGGGGGCATTCTAGAAAGCCTAAGGGGAAAAGGGCATGATCAGGATGAAACTCAAGGTACATCAGAGTGGGCAAGAAAAGAGAGGTAGAAATGGGGTGGGAATAGAGATGTGTGCTGTGCTTAGTTGGTAAGTGTCTGACTCTGCGACCCCATGGACTGTATGTAGCCTGCCAGGGTTCTCTGTCCATAGGGATTCTCCAGGCAAGAATTACTGGAATGGGTTGCTATGCCCTCCTCCAGAGGGTCTTCCCAACCCAGGAATCAAACCCAGGTCTCCCCGCCTTGCTGGTGGATTCTTTACCGTCTGGGCCACCAGGGAAGGGAAGATAAATGACGAAAGCAAGGAGGAAGGAAAGGTTGAGTAGAAGAAGTGGGAGTAGAAACAGGAGGACTCTCCAAGGGAAGAGGTAGGGGAAGAAATGAAGGGGGGAATCAGCAGGAAGGTTTTTTTCCTTGTTTACCTTTGGTTTTGCATTCCATAGGTGGGAATTCCAAGAGGAGGAGTTGGGAGTGGAAGGAGGAGGTTTAGCTTAGATACCCAGCTCTGAATTTCCCTCCAAGGGTCAAGGGCATCAGGCTAGATTATCTCTTTACACCAGAGTCACCCAGGAGAGGACCGGAATCTAGCTGCGGGGATAAGATGAGACTGGCACCAGAGCAGAAATGAAGCTGCACTCAGAAACCAATGAGACATTAGGATGGCATGAAGGCCAGGGATGCTGGGGGTAGCCCAATGCCTGCCTCAAAGGGAACCCAATATGTCATCAGGAAGTTGTCCCAGGACTTCCCTGATGGTTCAGTGGATAAGAAGGACTTCCTTGGTTGCTCAGATGGTAAAGAATCTGCCTGCAATAAGGAAGACCTGGGTTTGATCCCTGGGTCAGGAAGATCCCCTGGAGAAGGGAATGGCTACCCACTCCAGTATTCTTGCCTGGAGAATTCCATGGACAGAGGAGCCTCGCGGGCTACAGTCCATGGGGTCACAAAGGGTTGGACACAACTGAGTAACAAACACACACACAGTGGATAAGAATCTGCCTGCCAATGCAGGGGACACGAGTTTGACCCCTGGTCCAAGAAAATCCCACATGCCTTGGAGCAACTAAGCCTGCAACTACTGAAGCCCAAGCTCCTTGAGCCTATGCTCTGTGACAAGAGAAGCCACTGCAGTGAAGAGGAGTCCCTGCTCACAGCAGCTAGAGAAAGCCTATGCACAGCTACGAAGACCAGTGCAACCAAAAAGAAAGGAAGAAAGAAGTTGTCCCAACTCAGAGAAGGGAATGGCTATCCCATAAAGAGCCAGGACCTGGATCATTTCTCATACTTTGGATAATTCTGAGGACAACTGGCTTATTTTTCGAACAATATTCGCCTCATCTGAGCACTCAGCACTGGGCTAAGAGTCAGGCGGCCTGGATATTCAACATGCCTCTGTACTAACAAGCGATGTTGACAATCCCCATCCCCTCAAAGGGGCTAGCCTGTGTGCTTTCTAACAGCCTGCTCAGCTCTAGGAGCCCATGAGCAACCTTGGCAGATGGAGCAGGGTGGGGACCCAGATGCTCCTTAGGAGGCCAAGAAAAAACCAGTCTGCTGTCACCACTCATGGTGGAAAGTCCCCAGCAGATAATTTACACGTCAGTAATGGAAAGAGAGGGATGGTGGGTTTCTTGTTTCCTTGAGCAAGCCCAGAAGGGTTGGGTAGGGGCACTGCTGTGCCAGCTACCTGGCTCCTTTTACTGACTGCTGACCACAGAGCTGGACCAAGGCTTCCCAAAGGGGTGCTACTGCCGTCCCGTGAAAGAGGCGGGAGTGGGGGCAGAGGGAGAGAGAGAGAGCTCCACGGAGGAGATGAAAGCTCGCACACCATCCAATCCAAGCGACTCTTCTACACTTTCACTTTTCTAAATAACCCTGTGGTGAACATCTTTGTACCTAAGTCTTTGCCCACCTTCTCACTTCTCTGCTTGAGTTAGATTCCCTGCAGTAAGATCACTGGGCAGAAGGGTACAAGCACTTGCAGGGCTCTTCGTATAATACATACCTCTTTGTTTCAGTTTTAAAGCTAAGGCACTGAAGTGCAAGGCAGATAAATGATTTCCCAGAGAGCTCCCAGCAGGTGTTTAAGAATGTTTTCATATACCTTTTCATGTCTCTATGCGGCAGAGAGTGATGGTGCCTTGTGCTTCCCATGGCACATCAGGGCAGCACCGCCTCCCCAATGATAACTCTATGTCCCAACATGGAGAGAGCTCACGCTCCCCTGGCCCCCCATCATGAACTATCCTCCCCTGCTCTCCTGGGCACTCCTGACCAGCTTCACCTTGTTGTCTGCATCCCCTGGCTTTCCGGTTGAGCTATAGGTACTGCCCACTTCTGGGCAGGTGGTGACTCCCAATCCTGCTTGCTCAATGGGATCTCAGTGCATAAGGAGAGGAGTTCTTGGGAGGGGCTGGAGGTTGAGAGGCATTCAGTCTGAGGAGGAGAAGGTCAAGCTGGCCTGGGCCCTCATAACCAGCAGAAGGACTCCTGTGCAAAAGACAAGGAGGAGCCTCTCTATATCCACCCAGTATGGAGAAGACAGGGAATTGGCCTAAAAAGCAGTGAGGGGGGCTTCCCTGGTGGTCCGCTGGTGAAGAATCTGCCTGCCAATGCAGGGGACATCGGTTTGATTCCTGCTCTGAAAAGATCCCACATGAAACTAAGCCTGTATGTCACCACTGCTGAAGCCTGCACGCCCGAGAGCCCACGCTCGGTAGCAATGAGAAGCCAGCACACAGCAACTAGAGAATAGCCCCTGATTGCTGCAACTAGAGAAAGCCCTTACCCAGCAACCAAGACCCAGCGCAGCCAAAAATAAATAATCAATCAATAAAAATTATATATTAAAAAAAAAAACAGTAAGGGATTTGGGTAGATGACAGGACACAGCCAGGTGCCCGAACATATGGGATCACAGAGTGAGGACTGTTGAGTCTGCTCCATAAAGAAGAGCATCTGTAATCCGAGGAATTCGCTAGATGCTTCTTAGCGTCCCCCTTGGTACCTCGTGGACTGATGACAAGTTCTGTGGGCCAGAGGAATCAGAGAGATCCTGGGACACAGTCTCATGAGGCCATGGGACCTCCCTCCACTGAGTTGATTGCATGGCTAGAAGCTAGGAGTCATTCCTAAATCCCCAGGCCCATTCTCTGCTTCTACCAGGACCAACAGCCAGCCTGATCCCAATTTATCCCACAGGCCTTGTAGATCTTGCCATGTTTCCTCTGGAGCCAAGGCCTAGCCCTGGAGCGAACTTGGTAGAGATGCAAGTCCCCTGTCTTTTAATCCTGCAGTGCCCTCTACCCCTCCTCCCTTCCCAAATGCTGGAGTAAGAAGCAGCCAAAATAAATTCCTATTAGTATGCATATGTATTCCCAAATTCCTTAACAGAATGACTAACACCACCTACAGCCATTAGCTGGAGTTTGTTTTCTAAATCCAGTTTACTTTTCATCATCAAGCCCTCTGTTTATCTCTCCCCCTCCCCCAGGCCTCAGGGGGCTCCCTTCACAGCCTCACTGCCTTGCCTTAACACCAGGTCTGGGATTGGGTTCCTGATTCATCAAAGGGTCAGACAATCCTGAAAGATCACATTCAATCAACACAGAAGTCTTGACTGTGTGCCTTTTATACACTGCCTAGCACTCTGCTCCATACCACAGGGGAGAAGACTGGGAGGAAGAAGGCAGAGTCTCTTTCTAGAGAGAAAGGACACAAATTGACACCCGCACAGCGTCCTGCAGTCTGTAAAGGGCATTCGTAAATGCTGTCTCACTAGTTCACCATACCAGTCACAGGCAATTTATCATTACCCCATTTTATAAACGGAGACTAAGTCCTATACAGGTAACACATGGTAGCTCCAAGAGTTTGGAGCTCTTGGATGGCACTGGATTTCAGTCTTCTGACTCCACATCCCAAGACTCCTTCCTGTGTACAAGGCAACCTCTCTAATACTAGCCAGGGTGCCAGTAAGTGGGAAATTACCAAGTGCTCCTGAAGTGCAGTAGACATCCAGCCAAGAGAAGGCCGGGGCAACTAGGGCCAACTTGGTGGATGTTTTGCAGCCCGAGAGAACCACCCTGACAAATGCACGGTGTTAGGACACCCTGGGATTTGAGGTAGTGTGGTTGAAAGAACACCAGAGGGGAAGACAGAAGATTTGGATTCTGGTTCTTTAATGTGACCTTGGGCAACTCTTCCTCTCTCGGGACCTTTGCTTCTCCATCTCTAAAATGGAAATGTTGGAGCAAAATGGTCTCTAGGATCCAGAGAAGAGCAATAAAGGAAACAGTCATCTGGAGCAGGACTTGAGGCAACAGATGTCATTGATGTCCCTGGCTTTTGCTTCCTGCCAGGGTGGCTCAGTCAGTAAAGACTCTGCCTGCAACGCAGGAGACCTGGGTTTAATTCCTGGGTCAGGAAGATTCCCTGGAGAAGGGAATGGCAGCTCACTCCAGTATTCTTGCCTGGGAAATCCCATGGACAGAGGAGCCCGGAGGGCTACAGTCCATGGGGTCTCAAGACGTGGGCATGACATAGCAACTAAACCACCACCGCCACCACCAGGGAATCTCCAAACTTTCAGGATGGTATTGAAACAGAAAACACTGAGGTCTGGGGCCAGTGCCCAGGAAGATCTGGGAAGGACTGCAGCTCTTAGCTCCATCCCAGCACCACCAGCGCTTCACCAGATCTCCCTGCCAGTCCCAGGCTCTTCTCTTGCCATCAGATATATAACAGCAAGGGTGCTAGTATATTTAGGGCATACACACACCAGCCTTTGCACACTGGTCAAAGGTCATGTTACTTAATTCCCACAAAAGCCTCTGAGGCAGGTACTATTACTGCCCTCACTTTACAGACGTGGAAACTGATGTAAAGAGAGGCCGAGTGGCTTCCTAGGTCAGAGAGTTGGTGAGTAGCAGAGCTAGAATTCTCATCGTGGCACTCTAAGTCCAGAGCTGGAGTGCTCAAAGTGACTGGTTGTGGAGTCAACTTGTTTAAGGAGAATCAAGGTAAGGATTCATTTTGTCACTCATTCATTTTGTCACTCTCAGAATGGACAGGCAGATTCCCTCTCTCTCACACCAGCTCCCAGTGCCTCCCTTCGCCTCTCCCTGCCTTCTGTTATGTATTGTTTGGAACATACAGTCATAAGTATGTGGTTTGTTTTATAATCCAGCTGACTCGGGGAGCACAGCTATCGTCATTTATGTCCCTGCCTTACCATCCTTCACCCCAGAGATTTATCGCAGCAGGAATTGACTGACTACAAAATTCTTTCCATTCCTTAATCAAGCCCTTGGCTTTTCTTTCAGAGGGACTTGGAGAGCAGAGCAGAACCCATTCTAGATACCAAGCAGGACAATAATTCAGCTTCATCTCATAAAACTGCTTTTGTAAGCTTCATGCGAAAAATACAGAGAAGGATTAAGGGGGAAATCAGCTGCAGCCCCATCTCACATGCTGGTCGAGCAAATGATTGTCATATAAAGAAACAAGGTAAAAATTAAAAGTTTGGGAAATGTTGTATTTACAGAATAGAATCACTTGCAAGAAAGGAAATCAGACAAGACTTCAAGGAGGCATTAAAATGTGAATGACACTTGAAGGATGAATAGCATCTGGAAGAGGGTGAAGAAGGAGTGTGTGTGTGGGGGGGGGGCAGGGCAGCACAGGAAGTGTGCAAGGGAGGGTGGGGGGGCATGGAGGCAGGGCAGCACAGGAAGTGTGCAAGGGAGGGTGGGGGGTGCAGATGGGTGCCCAAAGCAAGTACAGAAGAAGGCATGGAGGCTAGAAATGGGCTTTGAATACAGACTCAGTTTATATTCAAGTCCCCACCTCCAAAGGAAGTTAACCTTAAGCTAGTTGCTGAGCCTCACTGCAGTTCCTTCTCTTCATCAATAAAGTGAGAATAATAATAATGACATAATATAGCCTGCGTGAGAGGATTAAGTGACATAAATAACTTTAGAATATTAGATAAAGTGGCATATAGTAAATTTTCGAGAAATGTTAGATGTTATTACTGTTATTGTTATTCAAGAGCAGAGTGGGAAATGAGAGAGCAGAATAGGTTGGCACTCGCCTGCAGGTGACACAGCTGAGCACGCACACACCGTGAAGGTCCGGATCCCTTTATGCAGATCAGTGGGCAACCCTAAGTGCTTTGAGCAGACCTGTGTAGGGATCTGGTGGTCAACCTGCTGGGAGAAGTTTCTGAATAAAAGAAAAGCATGCACGAATGTACTGAAATCACCCAGGGTGCGGGGGTGGGGGCAGGGCCTATCGCATCAAAGGGCACAGTAGTGACCATGAAAGAGGGCGGTGTGGGGAGCAGAAGGGACCAGACCTCAGAGAAGCCTAGCTGTGAGGTCTGAGGGCAAAGATGGTTGTGGTCAAAGCCCACTTTATGTTATGAAGTCTACTTGGCTGGAAGGATGGTTGGTGTCCTTGAGAAATGCTGGAAAGATGGCAGAAAGTGGGAGGGGAAATGGAGAATGATGAGTTCCACGTTGAATGTCTGGAGTTTGAGAATTTGGGGACACCCAGATCTTCTTGTTCAGGAAGTAATTTAATAAGTGAGTTAGGAAGAAATAGTCAGGGGTATAGGGAAGGTGGAAGCTCAAGGGAATGGAGGAAAATCCCCAAGGGAGAAAACCCAGAGTGAGAAAGCAGGAGGTGGAGTTTAGAAACCTCCGCTCAGTGGACTTTACTCCACCCGTGGTCCTGCATTGGCCATTTTACACGTTATGCATGGGCCTCCCTGCAAAGCAGAAACTGGTGGTCCCATTGTATGGATAAAGAGGCTGAGACTCAACAAGACTAAGTAGCTTGTCCAAGACCACTTTGTTAGAGAAGCCAGACAAGGAGACAGAGAAACATACCACAGAAGAGTAGAATGACAACCCCTTATCGAGGGATTCAAAGAAGGGAAGAGGACTCGGAAGTTTGCTACCCAGTGTCTCCATACCAGGACTCATATAGAAAATATTTGTATGGCACATGGCGGGTCAGTAGAGAGGCTGATCTTCACAGGGGTGATTTGCCCCCCAGACTTCCCTGACTCTACATGGCTAGTCCCAGTCCTGATGTAATCTATATCTCACCACAGCATTAAGCTTCCCTGATGGCTCAGATGGTAAAGAATCTGCCTGCAATGTAGGAGACCTGGGTTTGATCCTTGAGTCAGGAAGATTCCATGGAGAAGGGAATAGCTACCCATGCTAGTATTCTTGCCTGGCGAATACCATGTACAGAGAAGCGTGGCAGGCTACAGTCCACAGGATAGCAGAGTTGGACACAACTGAGCGACTCACACACATACACACACACACTGACACTGTAACGATCTAACATCTGGTACATCCAGGCACCCACGAATAAGAGCAGAAACCCCCTGCAACACCAAACATCGTGTTGTTACATAATGAAGAGGTCCATCTTGGGGTCCTCAAGGAGGGGCTTAGGGAACCAGGTGATAAAAAGGGACACATGGGGGACTCTGGCAGTGGATTGAAAATATTTCTCTATTTTCATCACCCATATGGCTGAATGCTGCATCCCAGGCCTGTCTGTGACCAACCTCCAGCACACCCGTGTGCCATGGCACACCAGCTGGGACCGTTGGCTCAGTATTTGGTTACATAGTGTGTTTGACCTGGCAGAGGAGTAGGCTGGGGCGATGGTGGTTGTAAAGCAGAGCTATCAGGCTTGGTGATTCGGAGGTCATTGATGGCCTTCAAGAGAGCAATTTCTGCAGTGATATGGATGTGGAAACCAGATTGCTAGTGGTTGGAACTGAGTGGGAGGTGAGGAAGTAGAGGCGGTGAACGTATAATACTTTTTCAAGAAGTTTAGCTGTGAAAGGAGGGTGGAAGGTGGGATGGAAGCTCAGGAGAAATCAGAGTGGAGGAAAGGCTTTCTTGGGAGTGGGAAGCACTTGGGTGTGAGCCAGAGCGAGGCATCCAGCATAGAAAGAAAACAAGAAGAGATCTTCCAAGGGAGGGTAAGGGAGGGGCAGGAAGTGTTCAGGCAGGGGCCCAGGAAAGTGGTGTCCTTCTACAGAGATCAGAGGAAATGAACAAAGAAAAAGGAGATGACAGGCATTTAGAGGTGGATCTGTGGTCTGGATCTCCCAAGTCGACTGGTACAGAAAGAGGAAATGAGATTTGAGGGGAGAGGAAGGTTGGAACCACTCCCTGAAGATGAGACGGGCGGTTTTCCAGGGAACATATATGGGTGTTTCAGGCAGAAATGAGGCCCACTGTTTTCAGTATATGGTGGTGGAAACTCAGAGAGGTTATGGGACTTTGTCCTGCCATTTGTCACCCTGAGAATGACAGAAAGAACCAGTATGTATGTGCTGTAGGATATCAGGTAGTCAGGAGCAAGTGGGGACATACTGAGTGTGCAGCGAACTTGGAGTCCTTGTGAAAGATGGACTGTGGGATCTGAGGTAAGCAGGCTAGTGAGGATGGGCAAAGGTTATTGATGGGGAGTGGACTTGCTCTGAAGCAGGGCTGGGGTTCAACAGATGTATACTGGGAGATGGATAAGAACATGTGGCCCAAAGCAAATGAGAAGATAAAGTTCTAGGTTTGGAGGCTGGTGCTGAGTGTTGCCTGTTGGTAGGAGACCCATAGTTGCTCTTTCATACTCTCCCCTGTACCACAGGGCTTCCCAGGTGGTGCAGCGGTAAAGAATCTGCCTGCCAGTGCAGGTTTGATCCCTGGGTTAGGAAGATCCCCTGAAGTAGAAAATGGCCACTCATTCCAGTATTCTTGCCTGAAAAATTCCATCAACAGCAGAGCCTGGTGGGCTGCAGTCCATGGGGTCACAGAGTCAGGCACGGCTGAGCACCGCACCACCTGCACCGCAGAGATATCAAAGATTCACTCCCCAGACTCCCTTCACAGCCTGATTCTGCATGAGACCCACTGTGGGAGGCGCTGCAGTGAGACTAGAGGGCATGCAGAAGGTGAAGCTGCTTTCTTCGGGAGGCAGCAGTGTTAGCAGGGATGTGGGCTCCGGGGCCTCTGGCAGCGGTTCCACCCGTGTCTCGGAGTGCAGGATCCTGGGATCTGGACCCTTGCCCCTTTTCACTCTTCCAGCTCTATGAGCAGTAATGGCCATGTGAAGTATCCGTCCCTGGGGAGCTGCGTCTTCTCTTCTTCACTTTTAAAATCCAACCAACCCCTTTGCTGTGTATTCCCTATATTAAATTCGTTCTGTTTGAAATACCTGGGATGGTTTCTGTTTTCCAGATGAGACGGTTTTACCTGTTAGAAAGCCCAGGTTGTGACTGGGCATATGATATGGATGGCTGAAGTAAAGAGGAGATGAAGGGCTTGGGATGGGGAGTTCTGAGGTCAAATAATTGAGAGATCAGGGAGTGAACAGCTCTGCACAAGAATTCATAGCTGAAGCTAGAGACTCTCACCCCCTCTTCCGGGCTCTGAATTCTACTGGGATCAAGGGCTCTTCCCTCAAACGTTCCTTCCCAGCTTTCACCCAGCCAGAGCACTGTCCTTACCCCACCACCCCAAGTTTATGTTATCTTCTGTACCTCATGGGTCCCACTGACTGATCAAACAGTGATATGTGTATTACCCCCATTATCCCTGTTTCTCCCTCCTAAACTATGTCTACTTCATAGTTTTCCCACCTCCCCAAATCTCTAGGGATGTATTTTTGTCTCCTGTTTTTGACAGTATTATTCCTCAAAATAATTTCTTAATCTGGAGCCCATGGAGATTCTAAGGGTTAGGAATTGCACAGTTAATTTCACATGTGTGTGGATGTACTTTTTTTTCCCTTTAACTGAGAGAGAGGATATCATATTTATCAGTTTCAAAGGGATCCTTGTTCCCTTCACATTGGGTGTGGTTCTAGGAAGAAAAAGAACAATCACTGATGAGTCTCCAGAACTTAATTTGATCAAGATCTCTAACTTTTTCCTGTGATCTTGAGAAATCCATTTTCACTTTCTAGGACTCAGTTTCTTCATCTGTAAAATGGAAGCAATAATTTCTACCCTTCAGGATTATTATAAGGATTAGAAATAGTATGAAAGTCAGCACAGTGCTGGGCATGGTGACTTTTAATAAAAGCCAGCTACTGGAATTGGGGCTTCCCTGGTGGCTCAGATGGTAAAGAATCTGCCTGCAATGCAGGAGACTGAGTTTGCTCCTTAATGTTGGGAAGGTCCCCTGGAGAAGGGATTGACACCCACTCCAGTATTCTTGCTTGGAGAATTCCATGGACAGAGGAGGCTGGCAGGCTACAGTCCAGAAATTCGAACTGAGCTAGTTTGGGTTCCTCCAGAAACAGACCATTAGAGGAATTTCAGAACAAGTTTGGGAGGTGACCTGAAAATGTCAGTGGGGAGTGGGATAAGGTAGGTGAGAAGTGAAGAAATAAAGGGGGATAATGCAATAAAGCAAGTATTTTCAGCTGGAGCTCGTTCTACTGGGGACCTCTGAGATACAGTGTGAGGCGCTCTGAATTGTCCCTTCTAGGGGTGAGGGAGTGGAGGATTTATCTACCTAGTTGCCATCTGTCATTGACTGAGGGCTTCCAAGGACATTAACTCTCCAGCACAACTGGCTCCCTTGGCCAGGAAAAGCCCTCCGGCATGAAGTCTTAGGTGTTTCTAGTAGCAAATCAGTTGTATACAGATGAATGCTCAAGAGATAACAGGAGAGCAATGGCAGAAACTGCCGCAGTGACTAATATGAAGCCTTCCCCCTATTCCCACAGTCATCATTGGTAAAGCCCCCAGTCCTTGCCCCACTGGCCCTTAGCTCGTCCTCTGGGCTCTGTGCTGGACTAGCACTAAAGTGCCTTGTGCACGCATATCTGTCTTTCAGGAGAACTCGAAGCTCTTTGAAGGCAGGGGTTGTATCTCACCCTGAATCTCTGATACTGGAACTTGACATAATGGTTGATACAAAGTGGAAATATCTGGTACCTGTTTATAATGAATGAACTGCCCTCAGAGTGGCTGTTTGGAGGTTTCTAAGAACCTCACTCTGCCAGAGGGGTGACACCATTAGACATTCCACTCACGCAGTAGGAGATTTATGGCCCCTCCTGTTTCTGTGGCAGGTGCCTTTATCACAGTGTGTATGGTTCCTGAATCATTTGCCGAGGGATTCAGGTCTCAATATTTTAATCTCCAAAGCGATGATATTAGAAATTCAGTTTTTAAAAGGAACTGTTTAGGGTGTCAGCACATTATGATAATTATCTGGGAGGATTGCCCTCCCCCCCAACTTCTTCTTGAATTGCACTTGTAAGCTCTTTTTCACCCTAATACAAAGAATGGGAAGAATACAAACTATTTATGTGTGTGTCCCCCACCCCCAACCTCATCCTCATCTCCCGCTCCCATATTGCCAACACATGGGGAGTGTACTCTGTTCCCCAGAGCACATGCCTGAATAAGCCTGATTGCTTTCCTGTACTTCTTTATAAAACTTTAAATATTCATTGCGCCATCAGATTAAATGGGATTCTTTGGCTGTCGTTCTTTTCAACACGCTGAGTACTTTTCTCCAGGACCTGTCCTACCACCATCTGAAGCCTCTAGAGACGCGGCATTTATCTAACATTATCCCCTATGAGCGTGGCTCCCAATCAACTGAGAGAGGGATGCTAATTGAAACAGACGAGTGGGCCTTGTTTCTGGGATCAGGTGCTCAGCTGGAGATCTGAGGGACAGCAGTGAAAGACCGTTTCTGGTAGCTCAGAGAAGAAGATTTGAGAATGAGAGGCCACACAGAAGAAGACAAAATGGAGTGGGCCAAAGGTGAAGTGGAAACCACCCAACAGGTCTCTATCAGCCATCATTCATCCCTCTTTACCAACTTTAAAATCAGAAATCAGGATTTCAATATTCCTGCCCCAGAAACAAGGAACCGAGTTAGATGACATTTGGAAGTCCCTTTTAGCCCCTCAAGTCATTAAATTTCTTTGTCCGGCAGTGACAGAAGCTTAACAAGGCAGGCCTGATGGGACTCTACAAGAGAAATTGAGGGAGGGAAACAAGAATATGCAAACCCGGCTGAATATTAAGTATAGCATTGTGTTAGACTTCAACGCAGTACATTATATTTTAATCTACTTCCTCTGCTTGTGCGGTCCTTTAACATGGGAATAGATGAGCGAGCTGCGGGCTAACGTGCCAGGGACTGGGTCACCATCTCCGAGCAAGAGCAATTTATAACTAGCCTGAATTGGGTGAAGCGCCACGCGGGAGAAAGCCCCGCGCTGCGGCTGCAGCAGGATCGGCACGCCTCCAGGTGCAGAGGGCGGGGCGGGGGGCACGGCAGGCGGCCAGTGCTGCAGACTGCACTTGGGGCCGCCCACCGTCGCTTAATTCACCGCAGTGCGGGACGCAGGAGTTTGCCCAGTTGCGGGCCGGCGTGCTTCAGGAGCACGTGGTGCTGGACAGCGCACTGCGCCCTCGGCCTGAGGAAGTCTCCGAGGAATGGGAGGAATAGCATCGCCTGGCCCACGAAGAGGGTACGTGCAATGCGGAAAGCCCAGGTGACAGCCGTCTCCCCAACACAAGTACCAGGTGGCAGCGTGGAATTGAGTAAGGCCCGCCTCCTTACCGGGCCTCAACTCTTTTCATCCGCAAAACGAGAATATGCCCCAGATGCTGTGACAGGACCTTCAGTGTCCTGGTCGGCTATGAATCAGTCGCTTGTAAATGCGATACATGCCCGTAGAACAGTAGCTCTCAGATCTGGCTGGCCATCAGTATTACCTGTGGTGGGAAGTAAAATCCCTATCTTCAGCCCTAAGTCCGGTTGTGTAGGCTTGGGATAGGACTAGCAATGTGCATTTTTAACATGCATCTTTATTGCCTCTTCCCAGGCACCAGTTCAGAGAAGTCTGAGAAATATTGCATTTGGAATATCTCTCTGATGTTTTGATTTTCTGATCTCTCCACCATGACTTCTCTGCCCTCATATCCCTTACCCTCTGTGCAGCACACACACACACACTCAGGAATCCCCGTGCACAAATAACGTATTTAGTCCCCAAACTTTGAAGGTACTCATTATGTTCCAGTGAAACCTTAGTTTTCTAAAAGAAAAATAAACCATCTATAAGACAAAGCATATTCTCTCAAGAGGTCTTAGTCTCACAGGGAAGACAGACAGGCAGACAGCTAACTGTGATGCAAAGCGATAAAGGCACCCTCAACAGGGTGTGCAGCTGAGTGCGTGTAGCACAGATGTGCAGGCTTCTGCTGTGTGCTCAGTGTCACTCTCCCAGGCCTGCTGCATGAGTTTTTCACACACAGTTTCCTCCGCGTCGTGGACAGCTCTCCATCTGTGTGGTGCATAGCACCCCACCAAGTAGAGTGATAATTCTTTTGCTTATTCATCATGGCATCTCAGGGGACACCTGACTTGCTGAAAGAGCTTCCTCTATCTAGTCTTCTGCATCACTGTCTTCCCATGTATCCTTTGGTCTTTCTTTTTCCAAGGTTCTCTTTCTCTCCCTTATTTATGTGTCTCCACTTTGACATCCTCAGCCCCCAACAAAGAGTGTCTTTTTCCTCTAACTCTATTCCTTGTCCCAAGCGGCCAGATACCATCTGTGCTGAGGGTGGTTTTGTAGTTGCTGCTAATGAGAGAGGTCCTTGAAGAGAGGAAGTTGGATTGTTCATCACAACATATTATGGTGAGAATGGAATGAGGTTTAGCTTCAGCACAGTGACACTTTGGCTAGCTTGGTGCTAAGGAAATAGAATTAGCAAAGCAGGACCCAGGTAGCAATCAAAGACCTTAGCAGTAACTGCAACCAAACTGGCTCAGAACTGATCATCTCTCCCTCTTGCCCAGAGGCCTATGCACAAGACTCCTTTCTCCTTCAGTTCAGCTCAGATCAGTTGCTCAGTCTTGTCCTTCTCTTTGCGACCCCATGGACTGCAGCACGCCAGGCCTCCTTGTCCATCTCCAATTCCTGGAGCTTACTCAAACTCATGTGCATTGAGTCGGTGATGCCATCCAACCATCTCATCCTCTGTCATCCCTTTCTCCTCCCACCTTCAATCTTTCCCAGCATCAGGGTCTTTTCACATGAGTCAGTTGTTCACATCAGGTGGCCAAAGTATTGGAGTTTCAGCTTCAACATCAGTCCTTCCTGAATATTCAGGACTGATTTCCTTTAGGATGGACTGATTGGATCTCCTTGCAATCCAAGGGACTCTCAAGAGTCTTCTCCAACACCACAGTTTGAAAGCATCAGTTCTTCGACACTCAGCAGCACCTTTCTCCTTGGCAGATACCAAGTCCTTCCATCCTTCACCCCTATTGCTTGTCTTGTGTGCTCTCTTTTGCTAACCTACTGATTGGTATCCCATTACTGCTCATCTCATCTCTCCTCTCATGGGCCTGATGCTTTGGAGATCATTATCATTACTGTGTAGTCTACAGACATATCCATTTCTGAATATCCAAACCTTTCCCTTTCATCCAGGACATCATTCTGATGGAGACTCTCTTCTAGGTCCTTCCATGTAAACCACAAGTTTCTCAAGCTTCATACAAGTCCATGCATGTGATTAGAAAGTGCCAGAACCCCTTATCCCTATTCTGACAGGTTTTTTTTTTTTTCCCCCAAAGTCATGGTAATACTCCCTTGAATGAACCTGATTTCTCAGCCATGCCAGTTTTCACCAATGATGGCCATATTTTTAATGCCACATTCCTGCTTGCAACAGGTAAGGTTTGGAATGATATTTCTGTGTCTGCTTCAGTTCTAAGCAAAGTTTCTGATGTGTGCCATACACACATAGCATCGGGATTCCCCAGTTTTCCCCCTAGACCATGTCTTATGTTCGGCTTTCTTGCTGAGACTGTCCTGGAACATGCGTCCCAACTTGAGTGGTTCTTTCTCCCTGAATCTAAGTCCTGATGTTTCTTGCATCAGCTTATCTGGGTTGATGGCTGATACCCCAGAGCAGAAATCTCATCTAAAGCCAAGAGTATGCCCCCCGCCCCGAGAACTCAGTATACTCCCATGACCACAAACACCCACTGTGGTGTTCCACCATCACAGTGGCCTCCGTAGATGTGGAAGCCAGTTCAGATCCAGCTGCAGTTTCCCAGCTCCTTCCTCTGCTATAACATGGACTAATGAATGGACACTCAACGTGGGGAACTGGACATGTTCCCATCAGTTCCCTCAGCTCCAGCCCAACCCAGCCCTTCTCTCACCCCCGGCCCCCTATATTTAATTATCATGACAACTCGTCAAGGTATTAGTGCTCTTTCTTTATGGGTAGAAGCTGAAGTTCACAGGGGTTGAATAATTTGCCCACGCTGCTGCTGCTGCTATGTCACTTCAATTATATTTGATTCTTTGTGACCTCATAGATTGTAGCCTTCCAGACTCTTCTGTCCATGGGTTTCTCCAGGCAAGGATACTGGAGTGTGTTAGCCATGCCCTCCTCCAGGGTGCCTTCCCTACTATTTGCCCATAGTAAACAGTAAGCCTGTGACTGTAACCCAGGCTATCAGCCTTCTTCATCCAGGAAAGATTCTCAGACTGTGTGAGCTTTTAGCTTTAGGGAGAAAAGAAGAACTCTTTCCCTATGAGTGCTTCCAAGATGGATGGTTCTTCTCACTCTTAGTTTGGTCATAGGAAGTCATAGAATTTTAAGGATATTAAATATGCATGCAAATGCCACCAGTGTCCTGCCCACATCCCCTTAGCAGTCACTGGTTCTGTGCCTGCCGAGAGTCTCTTATTGCAAGCACCTGCATCTCCCCGCCCGAGGGCTTTCTCTAGCAGTAAGAACATGCACCCCCTCCCTCAGCCCACAGAGAACACTGTAAATGCTAGGGAGTTAACACCCTGAGAGAAGCATCCAATCAATGACAAATTGGAATTTTGTGATCGATTGCCTTGTCACCCCCTCTTGAGGACACCTCTGGAACATGTGTCCTACACCATCTCCTGTAAGTTCCCAGTGAGATTGAATCCCAGTCACTCACAGTGATAGATTGTTCATACAGAACTTAGATTGGCTTCTTTCCCCATCCGACTTCCTGATTCTGCCACTGGTACTTCCTGGACTCATGTCTTAAATAAACGACTTGTGCTTGAATCCTAGGTTCAGTGTCTGCTTCTTGGAGAAGCCAGGATAAGACAGTCAACTTGAAATCTTAGAGGTCCTGTGGTTCAGCCATCTCACAACTAAATTAAGTCCCAGAGAGAGAGGAGACCTGCATACCTGGCAGCCACATACCAGGCAGAGATGGACTGGAGCCACAGATGTCTCCAACTCTTAGTCCAGCTCCCACTCCATTTGGGGGTTCCCTCCTGTAACCCCTGGTAGTCACATCCCCAGAAGTCATATATCACTGGGAATGCATCGCTAGGAACTGGTGGAACTGGTTGGAAAGTGGAATGAGGATGGTAGAGAAAGAGGGAGTGAGAGTAGAAAACCCGCAGTCCATAAATCTCATTATGATTCACCCCTGTACTTTGTCTGTCAACAAGTCGGATCATTCTGCCTCTCTGGCCAGCTACGGGCTGCAAGAATCTGCAGCCTCAACCCAGGTTAATTGCACAGTTCTTCTGAGACTTTAGAACCAGAGACGTTAAAACAAACTTTGTGTTTTTGTCCTGGCAAGCTGCTGTATGCCCTTCTCAAGCAGCCACTGGTACTGCTGAATGCTGGCCTTGGTGCTGGAAGCTGGGTTGGCCTGGGTTGGGCTGGACTGGGCTGCTGGAAGCTAGAGATTGAGAACAACTTCATAGCTGAACAGGAGTTTATAATCACTTATATTACCTCCTTGTGGTACAGGGGGATATGTGAGACCCAGAGGACAGATGGGAGTTCTCCAACGGCATGATTATACCTGCTATTTAAGAAGATCAAATATAACTTGGCTTTGATTACCTCTGTCAATGGAAGGGAAGAGGAAGCTCATAGAATTCTAAATAGCATGTAATACAAAATAATTTCTATTTTGAGTATAGACTGAATTCAAAGCCATTAGGGGGAGCAGAGGTTGCAGGTGTACTTTTGTAATCATGTTGAGCCTTACTGAATGCGGCAAGAGAAAGATGGAGAAGGTAGGGAGAAAAGTCAGGAGTAGCCAGCCTAGGGTCAAGGGTGCCCTGTGGACAGGCTACATGAGGGTAAACTACGAGCCATTCCACAAGTACAAACATATTTCCTTCACCAGGCCTTACAACATTGCCCCACATATGCATGCACACACACACACACACACAAAACATGTTTTTTTTTAATAAATACATTTCAGGATTTATTAAAAATCAGGGCTCCCTGCTGTGCCCTCCTGCTGCTAAGTCGCTTCAGTCGTGTCTGACTCTCTGCGACCCCATAGACGGCAGCCCACCAGTCTCCGCCATCCCTGGGATTCTCCAGACAAGAACACTGGAGTGGGTTGCAAAAAACATGGTTTTAAGAGCTTCTTATCTGCCAACTTTTTCCAGAATCTCTAGCATCCTCTTCGCCTTGTCAGTCTACCACATGCATTCTGAAGCCTTTCATCTTTGGTCCATCCAACCATCTTCCCCTACATCTCTGCTGCTGAGCCCTGGGAAGAAAAGGTGCGTACTGAAGGTTTGATCCCTGGGTGGTGAAGATCCCCTGGAGAAGAGCATGGCAATCCACTCCAGTACGCTTGCCTGAAGAATCCCATGGACGGAGGAGCCTGGTAGGCTACAGTCCATAGGATAACAAAGAGTCAGACACAACTGAAGCCACTTAGCATTTATGGACTGTGACCAGAGTCTGGATCTCACGCCACAATCTAGCCCCTTATCCCCCTTAGGACTTGGGCTTAGATGATCTACCTTTTCTTGGAGAAGGAAATAGCAACTCACTCCAGTATTCTTGCCTTGAAAATTCCATGGACAGAGAAGCCTGGCAGGCTACAGTTCATGGGGTTGCAGAGTCAGACATAACTGAAGCAACTAAGCACGCATGATCTACCTTTCTCGCTGTCTGCTATGGCAGTCCTAACTTTCTTTAACTTTGATTTTCCTTTTTTGAAATATTTATTTTTTGCTGCCTTAGGTCTTGGTTGCTGAATGCAGGCTTTCTCTAGTTGCAGAGAGTAGCGGCTTCTCTCTACTTGAAGTACACAGGCTTCTCATTGTGTCAGCTTCTCTTGCTGAGCAGCACAGGCTGCAGGATGCTCAGGTTTCAGCAGCTGCTGCTTTGATATCAGTAGCTACGGCTCATGGGCTCCACAGCATAACCCTAGTAGTTGTGATGCATGCGCTTAGCTGCCTCGCAGCATGTGGGATCCTTGCGGACCAGGGATCGAACTGGTGTCCCCTACATCGCAAAGTGGATTCTTAACCAGTGGACCACCAGGGAAGCTCCTTCTTCAACTTTTCTGAAGATCTTTAATGTCCCGTTTACTCTCTGTAGATAACACTTTCCTGTTAACAATGAACAATTGGGCTATTAGGCACGGATTCCCTCAACTCCATTAAAAATCCATCTGCTCTCACAATTATCTATTCCTTCTTTCTTTCTCTCATAAAGAAGGACGTGTTCTTCTGCCCAAGGAAAACCCCTCTATCTGTGATGTAGAGCCTTTCTTCTATCTCGCTGAGGATATTTTCCCATCAATTAGGCACTCTCTTCCCATGTACCTCTCCCTTCCACTGACTCTCATCTCTCCGCATAGAAGCAGTTTCAAGTTCTTGTCATTTTATAAAGTCTTCTTCTAACTAATCATCTCCTTTTTCACCTTCCTTGAAAAGCCAGATTTTTTAAAAAAAAGTGGCATACATTTATCTCACCCCCATTCATCCCTCAGTCCACTGCACAACGGTATTAGTTAAATCACTCCACTGATACCACATTTGTTTAGGACACCAGTGACCTCATAACTGCAAGGTCCATTTAGACTCCTCCCCTGCAATTCACTTCTTAGTTCATTTTCCCTACCACTTCACCAGTTTTGAGCACCTTAAAAATCATCTTCCTTGGTATTTGTGACCGTGGTGGTTTTTCTCCTTTTAGATAACTCCTGTTTCTTGAGCACTCCTTAAAGGTTTTGGTGTTCACCAGGATCCTGCCCTTGATTCTCTCCTCCTCTCACTTTGTTCATTCTCCATGAGTAAGCCTAACCATGCTTCTGGGCTTCTCTCCCGCAAGTTCATTGCTCCCAAATGCATGGCCCAGCGGAGCCCTGTACCTCTAAACCAGGCACGAATATCCACCTTCACTGGGTGCTCACAAGCACCTCAAACTCATCCTATGCTCCTCAGAAATTATCACCCTTTTCCCACAAGTAGTTTTTTCTCTTATTTTCTATAGCAAAGAACTTGAGTCACCCTTAACTCTATCCCCCACCTTCCTCATACTTTCCTGTACTAGTATTCCATGCATTACACATCTGTAGTTACCCAATACCTAGTCTTAAGTTTACTCAATACACATTTGTTTATTTTCCAGTTAAACATTTTCATTTGATTTTTAGGTGTTTGTCTGTGTATGTGTCTGTCCTTGTTTTATTTTTAGTAAAAACAGTTCTAGACAGGAAAAATGCAAATTATCACTCGTCATCTATACGTTAGTGTAGTTAGGTCTTCTGAGAGGAGAATATGAAAGGAACACAGGAAGAAAGCCTGAGGGCCTTAGAAGGTACCAAATGGAAACAACCCAAGGTGGCTAGAGCACTTGAGTCAACTCTGCCAACTTCTGTTTTCTCTCAGCCTCGGCATGCAGTGTTCACTAGCTTCAGTTTACAAGAAGCTTGTTATTGCTTCACATCTATCTCAAGCCTGACCCATCTGTGTCTGGATCCCATTGACTCTTGCACCTAGGGAGATTTAAAGATTTAGGACAGAGTTGTCTGGTCTATAAACATAGCTATATTTTTCCTCCCCTCTCTCTCTTTCTCTCTTGCTTTCTTTCTTGCTTTTACTTAGCTAGAATGTAATTAAATTTGAATTGCAGCCAAAGCCGATTTGTGAGACAAGCATTGGGTTAGTAATATCAAGCCAACCAGGTTAAAAAAACATCAGCAAAACTTCAAAAAGGCCAATAATCACATTGTGATTGAAATTCAGGCCTTCTCTTCTCATCCTCTCTCCTATTAACTTGGACAAGAGCTGGAATTCCTCTTGGGACTCTTGGGCTCGTTGCATTTTGCAGAAAGGTCTAGGTGTATGTGGGCTCATTGCACAGAGGAGAGATGGGGACTGGGTGTTTATACACACATAGCACAGAGGGAAGGGCCACAGCAGCACCCCCAACCATAAGCTGAGGAGTTCTAGTTTGACTAACAGATGCCAGGCTATTAGAAGAGGACTGGATTTAGCAGAATTAGGGGGTTAGGAAATTGGGATATGACGGAGGAACAGTGAAAGAGCAGGGAAGAATCAGATGCCTGGAACATCAAATTTTGGAATATGAGGATGGAATATAAGAAGAAAAATAAGATTAAGAGTCAAAGGGAAGGTCTTTGAGGATCATTCTTTCATAAAACAACAGATTCTTAAGATTGGAAATGAACTCAAGTGGCATCTATTCTCACACCCCTTCACTATCCTGCTGTTGCTGCTGCTAAATCGCTTCAGTCGTGTCCGACTCTGTGTGACCCCATAGACGGCAGCCCACTAGGCTCCCCTGTCTCTGGGATTCTCCAGGCAAGAATACTGGAGTGGGTTGCCATTTTCTTCTCCAGTGCATGAAAGTGAAAAGCGAAAGTGAAGTTGCTCAGTTGTGTCTGACTCTTAGCGACCCCATGAACTGCAGCCCACCAGGCTCCTCCATCCATGGGACTCTCCAGGCAAGAGTAACGGAGTGGGGTGCCATTGCCTTCTCCACTCACTATCCTACTGATGTGTAAACTGAGGCTCAGGAAGGAAATGGACTTACTCGAGGAAACCCAGTTGCATCCAGTCGATTACTGACACATAGTAACAGGCCCTAGGCTGTGCCTGCTGGTCTGGGAACTTCCAAGTTGTCCTTAGATACAGTGTCTGCCTTCCTGGGATATTATACCTGAGTAACAATGAACGCATCTCTCCCGACAGCCTGCACCCTCAACTTTCTGTGACCTGCAGCACACCTGCTCCTGGTTAGCTGTGACCTTGGCCCTTTCTTCCCCCAGATTTTCTCAGGATCATTTTTGGAGAGCTCCTTGAGGGGAACTGAGTACAGTCAGGAGTGTGTGTGTGTTCACATGAGTGTCTTGGGCAAGCAGAAGCCCACTGGCCAACTCTCACTCCCTCTTAATACCAGAGAGAAAGAGTCATAGAATGTTTATTACTTTGAGTTCTCCATGCCTCTGTACCCTTCCTAAATGTGGCCAGCTCTTCATAACTCTCCTCTGTGGACATGTCAGATAGATCTCCACTACCTCCCAGTGGTTGTATGTAAACCCCAAAGGGCAAGGATGATAGTATTTCCCCACTGGAAGTGGATTTTCTATCTACACTTGTTGGATGGATAGGTGGATGAATAAATGGATAGATGGATAAATAATGGGCATTGAATGAAGAAACAGAACCCCAGAGAGTGAAACAACCCACCCAAGCTCACATAGTTAGTGTCGGGCAGAGTTGAGACTAAAAGGCAGGGCTTCTAACTCCTAATCAATCACATGCTCCATGTGGCCCCCTGAGCGAAGACCTTGAAAGACAGAGACAGACATAGGAATGAACCAGAGAATGACCAGCTTCTTGGTTAAAGCCAGCTCAACACCCTTGTGTGAAGTCCCTTAGAACTTAACAAACAGCATCAAATCTGGAATCCAAAGAACTGGGTTCTCATCCAGGCTTTGATGTTGGGTATACAAGTCACAGCTCCTCTCTCAGTGTCAGTTTCCTTGTTTGTAGGATGGGTTATATTTGACTGCATAGCATTCAGAGGGCTCTGATGGGGTATTCTAAGACCCCAACATTCTAGGTGCCAATGGATACTCAAGTTCCATTCATTCATTTAGCCAACAAATAATAATAGCAATAATAAAAATAATCATTATGACTGCTATATTTTCCAGCTGGATGGGAGATATTTGGCTGGGAGGCTCTTCCTCCCTGTTGCTATTTGGGGAATTCAGAGCTAAATATAGCCCAGTGCCAGGCATTCCAAACACCATCGTCTCAAATTAGGAAATACATTTGCACCTCCTATCAACAGTCCTGTGGCAGACGTGCTGACAACTCTGGCAAAGATGCAAGAAGACTGTTTCCGCCCATGAAAAATATCCATGTCTGCCTCCTAGAGTAAATGGTCTGGAGATCCTGTGGATAAAACTGATGGCAGGGTAAAGGAGAAGCATAGGTAAGGATTGACCCTATCACTCCAGAGGCCGGGTGTATAATCACTACTATCTACTGAACACCTACTACGTGCCAGGGTGTGTGATAAGCAGTTTGTATATGCTACTTCAATCCTTATGGCAACCTTGAAAAGTAATCTCTCAAGGCCACATAGCTTGGAAATAACAGAGGAGAGATATGTAACTTTGGCTTTCTCAACCCAATGTCCATGCATCTTCCACTGCATTGGACAGCTCTCTGCGGTTCCTTCCTCTCCTCCTTCCTTGAGCACCATTGGATATTTAACCACATTTCTTTCTTTCTTTTGTTGTTGGTTAGTGGCCAAATCTGGGAGGAGGCAATGGCACCCCACTTCAGTACTCTTGCCTGGAAAATCCCAGGGATGGGGGAGCCTGGTGGGCTGTAGTCCATGGGGTCGCCTAGAGTCAGACACGACTGAAGTGACTTAGCCGCAGCAGTGGCCAAATCATACCTGACTCTTTTGCAACCCCATAGACTGCAGCCCTCCAGGATCCTCTGTCCATGGGATTCTCCAGACAAGAATACTGGAGTGGGTTTCTTCTCCAAGGGCATACTGGAGGCTCCTCCTCCAGGGGATGTTCCCAACCCAGGGATAGACCCCACATCTGGTGCATTGGCAGGCAGATTCTTTACCACTGAGCCAGCAGGGAAGCCCTTCTTTCTTTTAATATGTATTTATCTGGCGGCACCAGGTCTTAGTTGCAGCATGTGGGATCTAGTTCCCTGGCCAGGAATAAACCTGGGCCCCCTGCATTAGGAATGCAAAGTCTTAGCCACTGGATCACCAGGGAAGCTCCATTTAACCATATTTCTGACCTTGTACTTAACATACAAAGGCAAAGAAGACTCCATTCTTGCCCCTTAAGGATCCCACCCCCCTCAGTTAGTGCTCCATGGATAACACTGACCATCAAAATTCAGCATGACACAAACAATAGTAAAGATAAATACAGGGTGATGTGGGAACACAGACTGGGAGTGTCAGGATATACTCCAGAAAAGAAGTAAATTTGAGTCAACACATAAAGGGTGACCCATAGTTAACAGACCATCAAGCAGTAGATGGCCCTTAGCAGAAGGAGTGCAGAGACAAAGAGAAGGCACACTGAGGTTGGGGGGCGGCACCTGAGTTACGATGGAGTCCTGCCCCTCCTGTATCACTCCATCTCCGCTCCCAACATGAAATGGCACCATGAACGCACAGGAGAAGAACCAGATCAAGGCACCTGAATTAAGACTTCTCCTTCTTGCTTCACCAAATGAGAAAAGCATCAAATCCTTTCCCTTGAAAACCTCAAACTCCAGATACAGGGATTAAAAAAAATAGCATGCAGGAACCTGGATGATGGTGGCCTGGGGCCAGAAAAACTCGAGGAAACCCCAGCCCCTTGCTTGGCCTTCAAGCAGTGCTCTGCACCCCTGGCATCTGAGACCAGACAGTGTCTCCAGGGAGTCGACGCTTTTCTAGTTGGAATTGACTGCTGCCTTTGGCTGTTACCGCCTTCCCATGGGCAGGTAGCTCTTGGGAGATGAATATAATGTCTCATCAGGCGGCATCCACTCCTGCCTCCCTCCTCGGATACCGTCCTCTTCTACTCACCCCCTTGCCCCACTCTTCCCTCCTCCTTCTGGCTGAACCCTCCCTACTCACACCCCCAGCCTGCCTCCCACTTCTCACCTCCGTCCCTCCTCATTCACCCCCAGTACTTCTCTCTCCCACCTTAACTTCGCCATGTCAGAACGAAAAAACAAGCCACTGTTTATGCTTTGGTCCTAAACCCAAGCCAATAAAATGCTCCTTTCATTGAGAGGAAGGGAAAGCAATAACTCAGGCATTAGCAAGGAGCAGAGCACACTTATTTGTAGTCTTCGTGGCGCTCCTTGGGGCTTCTCCCACATCAACATCTGCTCCCAGAACAACAAGAGCATGGGGTACAAGATGCAGGAAATGGCCCGAGGGGCGTGCAAACAGCAGGCGTGACAGGACTGTGACCTGACACCTGGCCCCTGCCCATCACTCTTGGCCCCTCCTCTTGGGTTGTGGCTGGGTCCCACTGCTTCGCCAGGACCCTAGGACAGTCTCCACCATCTTCATACAAAGAGGCTTCAAAGAGCCTGAGCCCAGAGGTGACTTTCATGGCAGGGCCAGCCCAGCCCTGCTTTTCACCCAAAATGTAACAAGCTGCCATGAGCTGAGAATTCCCAATCTGAGGGATAGATAGACCCCATTCCTGGCCTCAGGGATTTCAAGTTTGATGAAGCCACTTAAGTCCATAATCTCAGAACTTCCAATCTTATGGTATCAACACAACCCCTCTCCTCGAGGAATTCAGCTGACTCCCTCCAATACTTGAAAAATACTAGAGGGGTGATGCAGTAGAAAGAGAAAGAAAGCACATGGTCTTTGAGGCATGGGTGATGCTGACAGTAAAATGTTATAAATCCCAGCTCCAAGCATAGCTGACGTCTTCATCTGTAAACTGGGGCCTCACTTCTTTTCCTAGCAACCTGCATCCCAGAGAAAGTCCATGGAAACATTTAACTGTCACACCCTCGAACATGCCTGTGGGCAAGACGATAACTCTTCATGATCTCTGCCTTTCTGGTCATTCCTGCCAGCCTCTCCTTCTTCCTCATCCCTGTGCCTCTCAGTTCAATCTCTGACTCTCAGACTCTCTCTAGAGTAACAGTAGTAGCATCCTTCTATAGTAGGCCCACTCCATGCCAGGCACTGGACTGGTTGCTTAATAAAATCTCAATCCCATCCCCTTGATTTTAGATCCATTCCCCTTCCTGGGAATTTCTGTGTTGATTGCCAAAGGTAAATTCCACTTCCTGCCATTCTCATGCCTAACCCAGGTTGGCTGCATGTTCTAGGGACTCCATTACTGGGATGTCAGTTGAGCAGACACCTGTAATCTGTAACCAAAATGTTACTATTTTTAAACCTGCCCAGAACAATCAGCCAACACAGTCTTCCTGGGCTTCTTAAACAGCTTAATACCCCAACTCCCACAGCCCAAAGTTCCCCTCAATGAGTTCATTTCTTGAACTCTTTATTATGAGGTTACAAATCCATTTTCCAGATGGTGTCACTGGCACAAGGAAAGCCTAGGACCCTGGCTCAGATCCATCCACTGATCTACACTGAGAAACATAGAGAGGGAATTCCCTGGCAGTCCAGTGATTAGGACTCTGAGCTTCCATGGGTTTGATCCCTGGTTGGGGAACTAAGATCCACAAGCATCATGGCATGGGCAAAAAGAAAAAAAGGAAGAAAGAAAACAGAAAGATGGCAAGTATCTGGAGGTGATGGAAGCTGTGATGGAGAGGGCTGGGGTCCCCTCCCTCTTGCCAGGCTGCCCCCATGAGTGTGCAGCCGCCCACCCCCCTGCAGGCCCACCACCAGGCGGGCTGTGCCTTGCTGCTCTGATCCAGGCTGCTGCAGTGGTCAGGGTGGAAGTCAGAGAGGCAGGCCCTCCTGCCAGGGACCCTGAGGAGCTCTGAGGCTGGCTGCCACGCAGTTAGGGCAGGTCTTTGAGGATGACGGGGTTGGAAGCCTCCTTTCTCTAAACAGTTGCCCAGAAAAATGAGCAACCCGGCCTGGGATGACACTGTGGCTTTCAGATTTCTTTGCTGAAAGGCTAGCAGAGAGAGGCCCGTGCCCATCACCATCTCTTCGTCAGTCTCCAGAACAGGCCACGGGGTGGGGAGGGAGCAGGGAGAGAAGCCGCTCTTAGCTAGAGATTTCTGAGTCCTTCAGACGGGCTCCTACCCACTCTGAGTTTGAGAACATCAGCTTTATAACCGCTGCTTCCTCAGGGATTCCCCCAGTTTGGGGCCCATCTTCCTTTCCAGAAGTAGGAGATCAGTAATGCCCTAGGCCCCTGAAGGACCAGGAAGGCTGTAAGGTAACCAATTACCCCAATTTGCCTGGGACTGAGATGTGGGAGGCAGGTTCCTGGGGTGTGGCACTTTCAGGGCTAACATTGGCAAGACCTAGGCAAACCAGGATGACCCGCTGGGTCACCCTAAACGACTGTCTTTTCCTGCCCACTATGGGCCCCAGGCTCCTGGTCCCCATCTTCCTTCTTGTTCTGGATTGAATCTCTCTGGATTAAAAGTTCCTTGTTCAGCATTTATCCCCTCATAAAGGACAAAGTGAGCATATTAGAGAAATGGGCAGGTAGATACTATCCCCAAAGCCACAGCCCATGAACACTGAAACTGAGAAATGCTGGCTTGTAGAGCACCCATGAGAGAGATATAATGCAAAAGAGAGGAAGCTGGCTGTCTTCCAGCGAAGCAGATGCTCCGAGCATGGGGCTGGCCCCTGTGGCCTTGACCACACAGCTTTGTTAAGGTTGCACACTGCTCATCTCAGAGGACCTCAACATGAAGACCTGGCTGGAAAGGGGGGTGGTGTCACAGAATTGAAAGCTTTCAGTGGCTGGTATGGCCAGGTGAGCCATCTCCCCCATGGGCACGGTACCCAGCAAGGTGTGCCCTCTCCCTCCACTCTTGTTCAGCAAACCCCTAGAACATTCGCCGTCTCCATTTGTTGGTTCTCCTTTCGTTTTTGGCTAATCTCAGAGCTCACCTCTTCCAGGAAGTCTGCCAAGTGAAGTGATTGCCGTGAGTTTCCACTAGACTTGATTCCATTTCTGGTAAGATGCAAAGATCTGGCAAGATCTTTGATTAAGGGGCCGCATTCCAGTTCCAAAACTGGTGAAAGATTTGTGTGTTTTAATCTGAACTTGGAAGGACAGAGTTCCTCAGGACAGGGCCTAGGCACAGCTGAATGAATGCATCAAATCCTCAAGCGCAGTTGGGCATCCCTTTCACCAGGTGGCATGACCATAGCCTGCATATTGTGGTTTTTAATGTATATTTGAAGGCCTTGCACTGTAATTTAAACAGTAATATTTGCACTAAAGTAAAATACCTCCTTGCTTCCCATTACTATGTGTGCATATGTGTGTGTGGTTTTTGTGTGTGAAATGCCCATTACATATTTCTTATAATTGGGCATTCACATACCTGAAGAGGAGTAGAAGAAAGTTCCCAGACCAATCTCCCAGGGAAGGGAAAAAGTAGCTCTAAGGTTCTATATGTTTGGGGAGAAAAACAGAATAACTGGCTAATGTTCATAAGAAGGGATAATTTGCCAATTAGGACTCAAGGTATTTCTTCCCCAAAGAGTAATCATTTGTTTGTCTTAAATGAACAAATGGGTTGATTACGATTATCAGCACGTGGAAGTGTTGACTGAGCCTGACTAGCAGCTGTGAAATGCAAACAGACGTGTCAGGACATAATCATATTCTCAATCCCACTAATGACTTTGATGAAGGCAGAACATCATACTAAACACTAAAAAGCTTAGCCTTGGGGTTATATGTTCATATGAAAATTCTTTAATTAATGCATGGCACCTCTGTTCTTTGGGGTAGCCTTTTGCTGCAAATCTGTCACTTAAAAGCTAAGCATGCTGGTATTTATCATTATAAGGGAAACTTATTTCCCATAAATTTGGGGGTGTATACAAATACTTTCCAACAATATTTCCCTCATATTTTCCAAACATTCTTAATGAAAACTTTCAAGCAGACTGAAACGAGCAAGTAATTTGTCAATGACTATGATATACTTCTCTGGTGGCTCAGATGGTAAAGCATCTGCCTGCAATGCAGGAGACCTGGGTTCGGTTCCTGGGTCGGGAAGATCCCCTGGAGAAGGAAATGGCAATCCACTCCAGCACTCTTGCCTGGAAAATCCCATGGATGGAGGAGCCTCATAGGCTACAGTCCATGGGGTTTCAAAGAGTCAGACACAACTGAGCAATTTCACTTTTACTTTCATGATATACTTGGGGTTTCCCAGATGGGCGTCTCTGGTGGCTCAGATGGTAAAGAATCTGCCCGCAATGTGGGAGACCTGGATTTGTTCCCTGAGTCAGGAAGCTCCCCTGGAGTAGAGAATGGTGACCCTCTCCAGTACTCTTATCTGGAAAGTCTCCTGGACAGAAGAGCTTGGTGGGGTACAGTTCATAGTGTCTCAAATGACTGAGAGGCTGAGCATGGATGGACGATATACTTATCACCTATATTCTACAATCAGTATTTTAGAATATTTGCTTTATCATATATCTATCATGTATCCATCCATTAATAAGTCTTGCTTTTGATACATTTCAAAATGTATTATAGATGTCAATGAAATTCAGTTTTAAATACTTTGGTATTCACAACATTAACTAGAATGTAGTATTAGTTTACAGTTCTTTTTCTGTGAAAGTTGCATATAGTGACTGCATCGATCTTAAATATACCATTTGATGAGTTTTTGGCAGATGCACGTCTGTAAACCCAAATCATCAGTCCAGAAAGTCCCCTCATATCTCTTCCCAGTCATCTCTGCATCACCTTCATTCTCTGCAAAGATAAGCACTGTTGTGATTTTTTTTTAACCATAGAATAGGGAATTCCCTGGTGGTCCAGTGGTTAGGATTCAGAACTTTCACTGCCAAGGGTCCAATTTTAGATCCTTGGCCCTGGAACTAAGATTCTGCATGGCCAAAAAAAAAAAAAAAAAACAAAACCATAGATTAGCTTGCCAGTTCTAGAATTTTATATAAATGGACACATACACAAACAGTACATACTCTTTGGCCTAAGACTTCTTTCACATAGCATGTTTTAAAGCTTCATCCATGCCATGTGAGTCAGTAAATCATTCCTTTTTGCGGCTAAGTTCATTGACTGGAGAGCTCAGGGTTTTATATTCCATTGTCCTGCTAAGGGACACCCAGATTGTTTTCAGCTGGGGAAAATTATTAACAAAGATGATATGAACATGCTATACAATACTTCTTGTGAACATATGCTTTCACTTCATTTGGATAAATATCTAGGGGAGAAATGACTGAGTCGCGGGTTAGGTGTATGTTTGTGCATGCGTACTCAGTCGCTTCTGGAGAAGGTGATGGCACCCCACTCCACGACTCTTGCCTGGAGAATCCCAGGGACGGGGGAGCTTGGTGGGCTGCAGTCCATGGGGTCGCAAAGAGTCGGACACGACTGAGTGACTTCACTTTCACTTTTCACTTTCACGCATCGGAGAAGGCAATGGCAACCCACTCCAGTATTCTTGCCTGGAGAATCCCAGGGACTGGGGAGCCTGGTGGGCTGCTGTCTATGGGATCGCACGGAGTCGGACACGACTGAAGTGACTTAGCAGCAGCAGCCGCAGCTCAGTCGCGTCAGTCGTGTCTGACTCTTTGCGACCCTATGGACTGTAGCACACTAGGCTCCTCAGTCTATGAGGATTCTCCAGGCAAGAATACTGGAGTGAACTGCCACGCCCTCCTCCAAGGGATCCTCCCTACTCTGGGATGGAGCCCGAGTCTCTTGCATTGCAGGCAGATTCTTTACCGCTGAGCCACCAGGAAAGTCCAGGTGTTTATTTAGTTTTATAAAAAAGCTGCCAGAACTTTCCAAACCAATTGTACCTTTTTACAGTCCTATCAGCCCCGTTCTGCATCCTCATCAAAAGTGGTGCCGTCAGTTATTTTAATTTTAGCCATCCAATTGGGTGCGCGGTAGTATATCATGCAGTTTTGACTTACGTTTCCCTGACGACTAATGATGTTGAGCGTCTTTTCTCATATCGTTATTGGCCGTTCATTCATCTTTCTTTGTGAAATGTCTGTGCAAATCTTGGCCTATGTTTATTGAATTATCTTTTCATTACTGAGTGGCAGGAGTGATATATATACTCTGGACACTCGTCCTTTGTCAGATGCGTGTCTTGTAAATGTTTCCCTTAATCTTTGACTTTCTGCCTGTTTGTTCTCTCAGCAGTGCCTTTTGATGAGCAGAAGTTTTTAAATTTTATGGAATCAGATTTAACCATGTTTTCTTTTATGGTTATTACTATCCTCAATTCTGTCTAGGATACCCTGGCTACCCTGGAGTCACATAGATATTTTCCCAGTTTCTTCTAGAGGCTTCTAGAATGTATGATCCATATCAAATTAACTTTTGTATATGTGTTAGGCAAGGGCTTAAATTCAGTTTTCCATATTAGTATCCGGTTCTTCCAGTGCCATTTGCTGGAAAGACTTTTCTCCATTACAATAATTTGGTGCCTTTGGTTAAAATCAAATGTTTGTTGACATATGAGTCTATAAAGGACTCTATTCTGCCCCCACTGATCTACTGGGGAATCCTTACATCAGTCCACACAGTTTGGATTAATGTAACTTTTATAATAAATGTTGAAGACAAGTAGTATAAGCCCTCAACTTTATTCTTTTTAATAGAGTTTCTTTGGCTATTCTAAGTCTTTTTTTATTTTCATATAAAATTCAAAATTAGCATGACAATTTCTTTTTAAAAATCTGTTGGGATTATGATTGGATTCAATGAATCGAAGAGGAGAACCTAATTTAGGCCGACTTGTCACCATACCAGTTTGGAGTCTTCTAATTTATGAACATGGGCTATCATTCCAGTTATTTAGATCTTTACTTTGTATTTCTAGTCTTGCATTTATTTTCTTAAATTTATTCATAAGGGTTTTATGATGTGTTTCTACTGTAAGTAGAATTTTAAGGATGGTTTGTTACCGGTATGTAGACGTCCAATTGTTTTCAGTATTTGACCTTGTATCTTATGATCTTTCTAAATTCACGTATTAATTTTTGTAGTTGTTTTGTTACAAAAGCCCTAATTCCTTAGCACATTCTGTGTGAACAATCAGCTCAACATTTTGCTTCTTCTTTACCAATCTTTGCATTCATTGCACTATTGTATCAGCTGTCATATCTAGCACATTGTTGAATTAAAGTGGTCAGAGTGGACATCTGCACCTTGTTCTCCATCTTAGAAGTGTCAGGGAGTAATTCTGCATGAATCTGTCAAATGCGTGCGAGAGACTTCTCTTCTGTAAGAGAGATGCCTATGGCAGCAGCACTAGCCTCTGAATTATCTTTTCAAGAATGTTGGTACAACAAACAGCCTAGGAAGCCAGAGACAGTGTATTCCTCTGAAGAAGAAAGGTAATTTACTTGCTGTCCAATTTGCTTGTTAGTCATTCCAGGGCAAAGGCTGAGCACGATTTCTTACAGCCCCTTATGATGAAAGATCGAGGTACCGTAGGCTTGGGGTTCCTCCTCTGCGACACAAACCCACTTGGTGTGAGCATCCATTTAAGCCCAACAGGACCTGGGGAGGAATGATGAGAACGTGAAGCTTGTGCTACCTGCTGGGCTTTGAGTAAGTCTTTTGTCTCTGACCCAGGAGTCTCATGTCCCCTGTCAGCATCTACTATGTACTGAATAGTGTCCCCCCCCACCCCCGTCAAATTCATCTGCTGAAGCACTAACCCACTGATATGACTATATTTAGAGAGGGAGCCCATAAGGAGATAATCAAGAGTAAATGAGATCGTAAGGATAGGGATCCGATCCAATAGAATTGGTGTCTTTATAAGAAGAGACACCAGAGAACCAGCTCTCTTCCTCTGTCTCTCCCTTTCTCTCTGTCTCTCTCTGAGTGTCTCTCTCCTTTTCTCCCTGTCTATCTCTATTTCTCTGCCATGCCCAGAAGAAAGGCCATATAAGGACAAAGCATTGTCTGTAAGCCAGGAAGACAGCTTTCCCCAGAAACTGAACCCTGCTAGAAACTTCAGCTCGAACTTTCCAGCCTTCAGCAGTATGAGAAAATGACTTTCTGTTTATTTATGAATAAAACACCAATCTGTATTGTTCTATGGCAGCCTGAGTCTACTAATACAATATCCATGAAGCTGTGGTAGGCTAACTTGTTAGCTTGCAAGTAGGGTAAAATTCAGATTCTTCATATTTCTTGATAAGAAAGAACATTAAATCTTTAATCATTAAGTGTAATGTTTGCTGTAAGATTTTTGTAGACAATTTTAGTCAAGTTGACCAAGTTTCCCTCTATAGTTAATTCACTAAGAGTTTTTAATGTAATTGGGCATCGCATTTTGTCAAATGCTTTATCTGCATCTGCCAATATGATCATTTTTTCTCCTTTATTCTATTAATATAGTGAATTACATAGACTGATTTTTGAGAGTTAAACCAATTTGGCATTACTAGAATAAAGCTTCCTTAGTCACGATGCCAGGTAAATATATATGCATTTCTGTATTCATTTTGCTAACATTTTGTTATGAATCTTGTCCTTTTTTTTTGTTAAAGAATCTATGTTCATGAGGGATATTGGTCTGCAGCATTCTATTTTTTGTACTGTCTTTGTCTGGTTTGGGTATTAGGGTAATGCTGACCTCATAAAATGGGTTAGAGAGTTTCTTCACCTCCTTTATATTATGGAAGAGTTTGTGTTCATCAGTTTAGGCTGCTGTAACAAAATACCATGAGCTGGGTGGGTCAAAGATGAGAAATTTATTTTCTTACGTCTGGAGGCTGGAAGTCCCAGATCAAGGTGCCAGCAAAGTCAGCTTCTGGTAAGAGCTATATCTTCCTGGCTTACAGATAGCTGCCTTCTCCCTGAGTCCTTACATCACAGAGAGAGGGGGACAGAGAGATAAAGACAGAAAGTGTACTAGAGCTCTGTAATATTTCTTCTTACAAGGATACTAATCCCATCACGATGACCTGATTCCCATGACCTTATCCAGCCTAACTATCTCCTAAAGACCCCAGCACCAAATAGCATCACATTGGGGGTCAGGGCTTTAGCATATGAATTTGGTGGAAGGAGGACCAAAGTCAGTCCAAAGTGGAATTTGAATAGAACTGGTATTATTTCGTTCTTAAATCTTCCATAGTATTCATTCGTGAAGCCACCTGAGCTTGGAGTTTTCTTTGTGGAAATGTTTAATTATGAATTCAATTTCTTTAATATCTCTAGAGCTATTAATACTTTTCTATTTCTTCTTGAGTCAGTTGTGGTAATTTGCTTCTTTCAAGGAATTTTTCCATTTAATCTAAGTTGTCAAGTTTATTGGAATAAAGTTATTTATATTTCCTTATCATCTTTTTGAGGGTCTTTAAGTTCTCTAGTGATGTCCTCTCTTCATTCCTGACATTAGTCATTTATGTCTTTTCTCCTTTTTTTTCTTAAAGAGGTCCAGAGATCTCTTTAAGAGGTCTTTTGATGGGTAATTTTTTTAATTGTTTATCTGTTTTCAACTCCATTGCTTTCTGCACTTAGCTTTATTCTTTCCTTCCTTTTTCTTACTTTGAGTTTGTGTAATGTGTTTATTAAACTTAATAAGGTGAAAACTTAAAAAATTGATTTCAGACATTTCTCTTTTCAAATGTAAACATTTAAAGCTATAAATTCCCCTCTCAGCACTGCTTTAGCTACCTCCCACAGATTTTTATGTGGTGTATTTTTCATTATCTTTCATTTAGGAGTATGTTTGAATTCCTTTTATGATTTCTTCTTTAATTCAGGGTTCTTTAGAAAAGTGCTCCATTTCCAAATCTTTGTAGTTCTGCAGATATTTTATTGTTATTGGTTTTTAATTAGATTTCATAGTTATTGGAAAGCAAATATATGTATTTTCCACGCTTTTAAATGTGCAAGATTTGTTTTATGGCCCAGCACATGGTCTATCTTGTAGAACATACAAGCATATTCTACAGCTGTTGGATATAGCATTCTATAAATACCAACTGGGTCAAGGTAACTGATACTGTTGTTCAAATCTTGATTCCAATTTTTGCTTCTGGTTTACTTGCCTTAGACTAGGGAATTGAAAACCAAAACAAGAATTTGAGCCTCTGCAAGCATTAAATAAGTATGCAAAAATATGCAAAATACTTGGTATAGGCAATGCTGAAAATCCAGTTACTTCTCTCTTCCTCTGTGTCAGCCTCTCCCTAGGGTCTGATGATCGTCCAGGATGCATTTAATGAACCAACAGAGATTCCAGACAAGTGCGCTCTTCCTGGTCCCTGCTCCTTCACCCCAGTCATCAGAATCTGACCCCACTGTTCTTTGATAAGTGATTCTGTCTTATCTCTTGGCTGCCTTAGAAAGTACTTTGGTAGAGGATCTGTTAGAAACGTGGGCCAGACAGCCTCAGCAGGTGAGTTACAGCTGCCACAGTTTCCTTCATTTTCGTATCTTCTTTCCACGACAGACCTCACAAATGGTCACAGCCCTTCGTTCCTCTCAGAGTCTATGGGTAAGGCTGCTGGTGGTCCCCCATAGCCATTCTCCCCTCCTTCTTATATGAATCCATTATTGAACCCATTGTTAAAAGGAATCCCCCATATTTTAACTGGACATGAGGCCACTCAGACAATGGCATCGCTCCCCAACCCCTTTTGCAAGAAGGTGTGGCCATGGAACTCAGGTCTGCCCAACAGGAAGTGAAGAAAAGTGGTGTGTGTGCAACTTTTCTTGTTAAGCCCTTGCAGTGAGTGGTCATGTCCTCCCCTTACACTTTTACCAGCTGGAATGCAGATAGGGTACTGCTGATCTGACATCCTGAAGCATCAAGACAGATGCAGTTTGAATCCCTGGGAACCTTGGGAACATAGAACATAAGACAGTTCTGCCGATCCCATCACTTCATGGCAAATAGATGGGGAAACAGTAGAAACAGTGTCAGACTTTATTTTTGGGGGCTCCAAAATCACTGCAGATGGTGACTGCAGCCATGAAATTAAAAGACGCTTACTCCTTGGAAGAAAAGTTATGACCAACCTAGATAGTATATTCAAAAGCAGAGACATTACCTTGCCGACTAAGGTCCATCTAGTCAAGGCTATGGTTTTCCTGTGGTCATGTATGGATGTGAGAGTTGGACTGTGAAGAAGGCTGAGCGCCAAAGAATTGGTTCATTTGAACTGTGGTGTTGGAGAAGACTCTTGAGAGTCCCTTGGACTGCAAGGAGATCCAACCAGTCCATTCTGAAGGAGATCAGCCCTGGGATTTCTTTGGAAGGAATGATGCTAAAGCTGAAACTCCAGTCCTTTGGCCACCTCATGCGAAGAGTTGATTCATTGGAAAAGACTCTGATGCTGGGAGGGATTGGGGGCAGGAGGAGAAGGGGACGACCCAGGATGAGATGGCTGGATGGCATCACGGACACGATGGACGTGAGTCTGAGTGAACTCCGGGAGATGGTGATGGACAGGGAGGCCTGGTATGCTGTGATTCATGGGGTCGCAAAGAGTCGGACACGACTGAGCGACTGAACTGAACTGAACTGCCTACACTGGATGACCTACGACAAGATTTTTAAGCAAGAATTAAGTCCAATCTTATTTAAGCCACTGTAGTTTGGGGTCTCTTTATTACAACAGTCTAACCTAAATTCTGACTAATACTGAAGCTTTCCCAACTCAGATGTCCAGGGAATCTTGGCCAATGGATTGGTGTTTCACTAGAAACCTGTTTGCCATAGTGAGTTTGCCTTTCGATCCCAGTTGGGGAGACTCTCATCTTTTATGGCCAGAAGCAATATTTGTCTTGTTTACTATCAAATGTCCTAAGTATTGATTTTATAGGCTTCTCTGGTGGCTCAATGGTAAAGAATCTATATGCCAGTTCAGGAGACTTGGGTTCAATCCCTGCTCTGGGAAGATTCCCTGGAGAAGGAAATGGCAACCCACTCTAATATTCTTGCCTGGAGAATCCTATGGACAGAGGAGCCTGGCGGGCTACAGTGTATGGAGTCACAAAGAGTTGGACACAGCTTAGCCACTGAGTACCCACGTGTGCATGCACTATCACATGTCTGGCATCTAACTCAATGCCCAGCTCTCAGCAGGTGCTTAATAAATACACTAACAAGTTTATGGATGAATGAAGCTTATTCTTCACAAGATGTATCATTGGCCATACCACCTCTCCCTGGAATAGGAAAAATTGCCCTCCTCTAGCCCTCTACTGTGCAGACTAGCTCTACTGCCCAGACATAAGGCCAAGTCACTTAACTTCTCCAAGTCTTGCTTTCCTCATTGGGAAAAGAGAACACCCACCTGGGTGCCCAGGAAGATGCTGAAGCCTTTGGCCTCAGTACCTGTGAATGTGACCATTGTTTTTCTCCTTATTCTTTTAAGTTAAAGGATAATTACTTAATAATATTGTGATAGTTTCCACCCTAAATCGACATGAATCAGCCATAGGTATATATATATGTCCCATTGCTCCTGAACCCCCTCCTACCTCCTTCCCCATCCCACCTCTCTAAGTTGGAATGTGACCATTATTTTGATGAGGTCTTGGTAGATGTGATCAAATTAAGATGAGGTCATTAAGGTGAGCCCTAATCCAGGATCATGGGTGTCCTCATAAAAAGGGGAAATCTGGACACAGAGAACTGCACTCAGGGAAGACATCGTGTGAAGACTGAAGTTCTGCTGCCATCAGCTAAGGAAGCACCAGATGCTAGGAGAGAGGCCTGGACCAGTTCCTTCTCGCCCCTTCAGAGGGAGCATGGCCCTGCCAACCTCTTGATCTCAGACTTCTGGCCTCCAGAGCTGTGAGACCAGCTGTGTTTTTTTTTTCCCAAGCCATCCAGTTTGTGGTACTTTGATACGGCAGTCCTAGCAGAGTGATACCACTTGACAGGAGTCATGTCATGTTCCAAGACTTTGGCCACCTGATGTGAAGAGCCAACTCATTGGAAAAGACCCTGTTCTGGGAAAGATTGAAAGCAAAAGGAGGAGGGGGCAGCAGAGGATGAGGTGGTTAGATAGCATCACTGACTCAATGGACATGAATTTGAGCAAACTCTGGGAAATAGTGGAGGACAGGGAAGCCTGGCGTGCTGCAGTCCATGGGCTCCCAAAGGGTTGGACACAACTTCGTGATTGAACAACAAAGAGCAAAATATGTAAAGCTGTTGACACAATGTGTACATTGAATAAATTCAGTTCAGTTCAGTTGCTCAGTTGTGTCCAACTCTTCGCAACCCCACGGACCACAGCACGCCAGGCTTCCCTGTCCATCACCAACTCCCAGAGCTTGCTCAAACTCATGTCCACAGAGTCAGTGATGCCATCCAACCACCTCATCCTCTCTTGTCCCCTTCTCCTCTTGCCTTCAATCTTCCCCAGCATCAGGGTCTTTTCAAATCAGTCAGCTCTTCGCATCAGGTGGCCAAAGTATTGCAGTTTCAGCTTCAGCATCAATCCTTCCAATGAATATTCAGGACTGATCTCCTTTAGGATGAGCCGGTTGGATCTCCTTGCAGTCCAAGGGACTCTCAAGAGTCTTCTCCAACACCACAGTTCAAAAGCATCAATTCCTCGGCACTCAGCTTTCTTTATAGTCCAACTCTCACAACCATACATGACTACTGAATAAATTATGGTGGGAATACTACTTTACTTTTCTGAGTCTTAATTTTTTTATAATAAATAAATAAATGCAATATAGTGGGACTGTGTGGCCATGGAAAAATTTCATAATCTCTCTCTCTCTGCTTTAGTTTCCTTACCTACACAAAGGTAGTGATGAGAGCACCTATTTCATTGGTCGTTGTGAGAATAAAATCAACTCAAATGTGGAGCAAACTCACAACAGTGCCTGGCACATAGTAAGTTCTCAACAAATGGGATGATGATGATGATATAAAATGAGAAGGAAGAACAAGATGGTCATTTCTCCCAGGTGGTACTAGTTGTAAAAATCTTGTGTGCCAATGCAGGTGGTAAAAGACACAACTTCAGTCCCTGGGTCAGGAAGATCTCCTGGAGAAGGAAATGGCAACTTGCTCCAGTATTTTAGCTTGGGAAATTCCATGGATAGAGGAGCCTGGTGGGCTACAGTCCAAGAGGTCACAAAGAGTCGGACATGACTGAGCAACGAAGCAGCAGCAGCTAGAAAACCAGACACTATAACTGGTTTTAAAATGGCCAAGGTAAAGAAATCCTCTTCTTTTCCTGTAGTTCGGCTACAGTAAGAGACTAGAGAGAAAAGGCAGAATTTTCCATGAGGTCCAGAAAGAGAAGGCTGTCTAGGGAGCCCTTAGGGGCCTTTGACAGTGGGTTCAGGCTTCATCTCTTAACTGGAAACTGCCACCAGGCCTGGAGTTTGTCCCTTAATGTTTGCTTACTCAAGAGCATCTTAGCTTGAGGGCCCCTGGGGTGCCTGAGTAGCGGCAGATGGCCTTGAGAAGCCTACACCCTGGTGGTGATGCTTCCCACCTCAAGCTCCCGGGTGAGCCAAGGAGGGCAGGGGTCTGGGGAGGTGCCACTCAGCCCACTGTGCTGAACAACCCCAGGGGGCCCTGGGGATGGGGAAGGTGACAGTGACAGTCTCTGGGTCTTGCTGTGATTGGGAGACCAGCCCCACCCACACTAAGCTCAGGAGGTCGGGAGGATAAATCTGCCCTTTTTTTTTATTGATGCCTCCGCCTCGTCCTCTCAGAGAAATCTGATTATCTCGGCTCTGCTGGCAGGTGTCAAAATGAAATGTTTGCTCCCAGATCTCCACTGGGGGTGGGGGGGTGGCTGGGGCCAGCTTCTGCCTTTCTGTCAACCAGCTATCATTAATACCCCTCTCTTACAGTCAATATCTGATGTCACTTTTTCTGGTTTATGTGGCTTCGTGACCTTCCCTTATTTCGTTCCTAATAAAGACAGCTCCAGGGGGGCTGGGCCTGTGGTGAGCCCTGTGTAATTCAAGGAGCATTATCAGAGGGCGCCCTTTCGGACAGCAGGCAACTCCTGGGGTCAGTGCCTCGGGTCTCTGGCCCCTGCTGCAGCATATTCCTGCGGCTGTGATGTGGTGCTTCCCTCATGGGGTTTCTCACTTTCTCTTAGTAAGTGTGCCTTTCAGAAGGTTCTAGTTAGGCTGATCCCAGGGGGCACCCTGGACTCCAGGGTTATGGCTCCTGTACGTGCCCTTGTTGCACCTAGGCACAGACGCACACGCAAACACACACACAGTCCATCCTGGCTTCCCCCCCTCTCTCTCCCAAAGCCGGAAGCTTCCTGCTGTCAGGGCTAAGCCACAGAAGTTCTCAACCCATGTCGTGTACTAGTATCATCAAGGGAGCTTTAAAAAATACAGATGCCTGGAGAAAAGCGTACCGGGCACTTCACAAAAGAGGCTACCTAAGTGGCCAATAAACACATCCAGATGCTCAGCTTCACTGGTCATCCGGGAGACGCAGAACCAAGCACAGTGAGACCCTACTGCGTACCCGCAGGTTGGCTAAAATGAAACACAGATGATACCAAGTTCTGCCTGGGCTGTGGAGCAACCAGAATGCTCATACGCTGCTGACATGAGTTTAACTTGCACAATTACACAGCAGAAAAGTGTTTGGAAGTACCTAAACTAAATAAACACATACCCCACCCCACCTCGGTCCAACATTTTCTTAGGTGTGTATACACAGAAAGGCATGCACATAGCTAGCTAAACCCACCCCTAGCAGCATTCCTCATAGTAAACCAAACCCTTAAATTTTCATATGCTCATCAACCAGAGAACTGAGAAATAAAGGGTGGCGTACTTATACAAGGAGATTCCTGAGCACATTGAGAATGAACAGATAGCATCACAAGCCATGACTGGAATGGCTCCCACGAACAGAATATGCATAAATGAAGCCAGAATCACAAAAAGTACATAATTTCGAAATTTCATTTGTATGAAGTTCACAGGCAAAACTAACCCAAAATGTCAAAGGTGGGGATGTTGGTTTACTTTAGGTAGAGACCAGGAGGGGTGCGAGGGGGATTGCTGGTGGGCAGCAGTGCTGTTTCTTGACTTGAACATGTGTGTGTTCAGTTTGGAAACATCCATCAAGTATGTACATTTAGGATTTGCCCACTCTTCTAGAAGAATGTTATATTTCAATTAATAGACTTAAACATTTACCAATATCCAGACTCTACCTTCAGAGATTCTGACTTCATTAGTCTTGGATTCAGCCCTGGCATGGGTATTTTTAAGTTCTACTGAAATGTAGCCTTAGGCTTCCCTGGTGGCTCAAATGGTAAAGAGTCTGCCTGCAATGCAGGAGACTGGGTTCGATCCCTGGGTCAGGAAACTCCCCTGGAGAAGGGAATGGCAACCCACTCCAGTATTCCTCCCTGGAGAATTCCATGGAAAGAGGAGCCTGGTGGGCTGCAGTCCATGGAGTCGCAAAGAGTGGGGCACGACTGAGCGACTAGCACATTCTAAAGTGTAGCCAGAGCTGAGAACCTGGGTTTAGAGTGGGTGTTTGGAGTCAGAGGCAACAAGCCTGGAAGACTAGCTCTCCCATGCACTTGCTTGTGTAAGTTACTGAGTCTCTTGGGGTCTATTTCTTCTTTTCTCTTCAGGTCTGTTTCCCCTGAGGCGACATGAGAGGGTTGGACAAAGGACCCAATGACACTGAGAAGATGCCACCGGGGAGAAACAGTGACAGCTATGGGGACTCGCCTCCTTTGGCTTGTCCCTTTGCCCCCTCCCTATAGCTGGAGGCCTGTATATCATGTACAGCAAGGCAGAACCATTTTGACTGATGGAAGCACAGTGGAGGACTCTGCTACATGCAGGCCAAGCAGGGCCCCCACTTACACCACTGGGAGAAGTGAGCTTCCACTGGTTTTGTAAGCACAACTTCCCCACTTGTCCCTTCCCAACCTGCTATCATGAGAAAAGGGGGTGGGCTGGGAGTAAAGAAAAACAAGGGAGGAGTTGCCAGCTTTCCCGTTTGTCCAGGGAGCTTTCTCAACCTTCACTATTCCTAACTCTTCAACATCTCCAGCCGAATCCCGAAGACCTTCAGTTCTGGATGCGCTCTGCCAGCCAGGGAGAAGTGTGCTTTCTTCACTCCCCACCCGTATCTGGGGGTTGAGGACTGTCCCCAGGGGCAGAGCCTGGAACCCCGCCGGTGCAGCCGAAATACTCCAGTTCGATAAAGCAAGCAGCAGCAGGGCCGAGGAAAGCCAGGATGCAGAGGCAGGCCAGCTCTGCCACCTTGAGAAAATGTCATCCCCCGAGCAGGGTACGGGGAGGGGGCCAAGCTCAAAAGCTTCCTGCTCCTCCTCTGAGTTCACTGAGAATTCTGTTCCCACATTAGTCATCTGAATGTTTAAGAAGATGACAGCTGGGCTCCCAGATGGGGAAGTGGAGGCAAAAAGGATGTGGGGGACGACTGCCAATCAGGCAATGGGGCGGCTGTCTGAGGAGGTGAGCCCTTCCTCATTTGCCTCTTCTCAGGAAGCATAGGTGGGGGCCTTCACCTCAGCACTTGCCCCAAGCTTAGCTGTCCCGGGGCTGGGGAGGGTCGTGGAGTGGAGGTCGAGTATGCCCTTTAATGACCAAGAAATGCATAGTTAACAAAAAGTCCTCACACAGCCCACACAAGCAAATATATATTTAGTGGAAGTTAAGGAAGATGACATCGCACAAGTCAGCCTCTGCCACAACTGAGAAAGCGTTCCTCGGAGAGAGAAGGGGATGTGCGTTTTGCTACGGCCAGTGGAGCTGAAGTATTTATCTGCTGTGAGGAGAAAATTCCATCTGCTTCAAATGCCATTTGTAGTTGTTTATCACCCCCAGACCTAAAATGTTTGCGGTTTAAACTGAAGGAGGACTTTAGGAAGACCTGGTAAAGACCAGCATGTACTTCTAGAACATCAGCAAATGCTAGCTCATATTTGCTGAGCATTCTACTCACATGCAGGAGAAGGCAATGGCACCCCACTCCAGTACTGTTGCCTGGAAAATCCCATGGTCGGAGGAGCCTGGTAGGCTGCAGTCCATGGGGTCGCCAAGAAGCGGACACGACTGAGCGACTTCACTTTCACTTTTCACTTTCATGCATTGGAGAAGGAAATGGCCACCCACTCCAGCATTCTCGCCTGGAGAATCCCAGGGACGGGGGAGCCTGGTGGGCTGCCGTCTATGGGGTCACACAGAGTCAGACACGACTGAAGCGACTTAGCAGCAGCAGCTGCTCACATGGAAAAAAGAAAGACTAAGAAGGACAAGGTGAAGAGAGAGAGACAGTGACAGTCACTGAGAGAAAGATGGACAGATAGATACACACAGAGGTGAACACAGAGAGAGACAGGCACCTGCAAGCAGAGAGAGAGAGTGGTCTTCCGTGCCCACAGTTCAGTTCAGTTCAGTGGCTCAGTCATGTCCGCCTCTTTGCGACCCCTTGGACTGCAGCACACCAGGCCTCCCTGTCCATCACCAACTCCCGGAGCTCGTTCAAACTCATGACCATCGAGTTGGTGATGCCACCCAACCATCTCATCCTCTGTCATCCCCTTCTCCTCCTGCCCTCAATCTTTCCCAGCATCAGGGTCTTTTCCAATGAGTCAGTTTTTCGCATCAGGTGGCCAAAGTATTGGAGTTTCAGCTTCAGCATCAGTCCTTCCAATGAATGTTCAGGACCACAGAGCAAGATGTAAATCCATGGAGAAGGAAAGAGGATCCTGTGACACCACAGGTAAGTGGGCGACTCCTGTTTTTGTCACCTCTTCCCCTCCAGCACTGGAGGTCCCCTGGCTGCCTCCCTTGCAGAATCCAACGGTCCAGAAACTTTAACTTCTCCTTCTCTTGCTCCAGACCCCTATCTCCATAACTACACTATGATGGGTAATCCCCCAAATCCCTGTGTATTCTGCACATAAACCTGTTTGGCTGAAATTGAGGCTTCTGACTACAGGACCTGACATACATGGCTCTAAGCTCACCTGTGGAAGGAAAGCAGATCATCAGGGCCAACCGGTTGGTGGGCTTCCTGAAGGCTAGTGAGCAGAATCATGGTCCTCTCTGAGTGCCTGAATCAGATAGCCCTGTAGGATTTGGGAGAGAGGACACTGGTGGAACTACAGGTCCCAAGGGTGGAGACAGACATGCAAGCCAAAGTAAGAGAGGACCTGAGGCTATTCAGGTTGGCTGGAGATGGAAATGGAGCCAGGGAGAGGGGAGTCACTTAAGAACTGATTGTGACAGAAGAGAAGAGTTTCTACTAGATCACAGTTTAGCCTGTGGAGGCACGTGGGGCCCTGAGGGAAAGAGACCACCAGTGGCTAAAAATCTCTCCCTGGTGTTGCAAGTGACTTGAAGGACCTTAGCATCCACTGAGATGCTTTGAGCTGTCAGTAACAGAGTATTTAATGAAAACAATATTTATTATCTATCTAACAAAAATCTAGAGACAGACCATTTCAGAGTCTATCCATATCTTTATGGGAGTGGTCAAAAAATAAATTTGAAAATAATATTGTTTCAAACAACTAAGTTTTGGGGTGACTTGTTACACAGCATTCTTGTAACAGTGACTGACTGATACACTTCTAAAATCATATCTTGCTAGGAGTTAGCCAATCTTGTGAGGTTGGCCTAGTCTGGAGGAAATGGAGCTAGAGAAAGGGCTTCCAAGGGCGCCTCCCTGCCCCTGTGGTTGCTCTCCTTCCATCTTCTTTGCCCCCTCCTCAATCACCCACTAGGCTGAAGGAGGCTGCAGAAGCCCCTCTGCCCTTCACCTCTTACTCCTCTCATGCCGTGCAGTCCCACTGCTGCATCTGCTGTTTGCAGACTCCTTACAGCCAAGGCTGCACAATTCCTGGTGGGATCTCCTCTTCTGTTGCTCACAAAGCCTTCTCTCTGGACCTATTTTCCTTAAGAATTCATCTCTTTGTATCACATGGTTCCAAAGAAGCTTTCTCAAGCTAGAGGCCAGCTCCTTGGAAATCCTGCCAGCCAGCCAATTTGCTGAGGCAATGAGACATTATCTCCTGCCTTTTCCCCACGTGCCTTCGACACTTTTAATCTTTATCCATCAGCCGTCTCTGGACAGCCTTCCACAGCTCGCCCGCTCCCCACTCCAGCCTCTGTGCTCACGGAGTGGTCTGGCTTCTTGTTTCTCCTCCTTACTCACTGTCGACCTCTATTATGCCCTGAATCCCGAGAACACCCTAGCACGGTGCTAGAAACGAGGGCTGCACCGTTCTGGGCCTGCTCTAGAGGGTGTGCATGTGCACAGAGAGGCCTAGCTGAGAAGTACAGCTGTGCCATTAAAAGTCATTACAGGGCCTTCATGTTTCAAAAGATGTTTCTTGAGCACCTCCTGTGTGCAGAGCAAGGTGCTGGGCACTGGAGAGGCAGCAGTGGCCCAAACAGATGGAATCCCCTCTTTGAGAGCTTCAGGCCCAAGTCCTTACAGGATTCTGTCCAGAGTACAGAGGTATCCAGTAAGCAGGAGTACATCTCCCTGAGGGCAGGTGTGGTCAGTGTTCCCCCAGGCACTGCCCCAGCTCATGCCTGTGGGCCCCACTCAAGCACCCGTGACCCAGCCCAGGCCCTTCTCCTCCCCATGCATAGGAGGGTCCCAACTTCCAGGGGGGCTAATGGGCCCAACAGTGTCTAGGGATGTGCTGAAGCTGGAGGATGCATGTCCTGGCATCCTCGCCCTCTGGTGGGACAACTGTGAGGCTCCTCTATGCAGCAACCAGGAGGTCCCCAGTGGGATGGAGACCACTTCTCCACAGTGGGAGCTGCTCAATAACATCCAATGGTGGCTCCCATCCCCTCCCTGCCTTACTTCCCCACATCCCTGTGGGCGCTTCCAGGGCTCACATCCCAAACAAACTACTTGCCTGCCAATGCAGAAGACTCAGGTTCAATCCCTGGATCGGGAAGATCCCTTGGAGAAGGACATGGGAGCCCACTCCAGTATTTTTGTCTGGACAATCCCATGGACAGAGGAGCCTGGTGGGCTACAGTCCATGGGAATGCAAACGAGTCAGACACGACTTAAAGACCAAATAAACTACTTGCATGCAAATCCACATCTCAGGGTCCGCTTTGGAGGTAACCCCCAATAAGCATAATAATAATGATAATTATTATCATTAGTAGTCGAGTAGTAGCAGAAGACTGAGGCCTCATGGTGTGCCTGGCCCCTCTTAAACTGCAGTGCCACGATATGTGCGTGCATGCACGCTAAGTCGCTTCAGCTGGGTCTGACTCTCTGCAACCTCGTGAACTGGAGTCCGCCAAGCCCCTCTGTCCATGGGATTCTCCAGGCAAGAATACTGGAGTGGGTTGCCGTGTCCTTCTCCAGGGATCTTCCTGACCCAGGGACTGAACCCTCATCTCCCCTGTCTCTTGCATTGGTAGGCGGATTCTTTACCACTAGCACCACCTGGGAAGCCCAGTGTGTGGGTACTGCAATTTGCTTCACTGTGAATTGGAAGGACAATGCTGAAGCTGAAACTCTGATACTTTGGCCACCTGATGGGAAGAACTGATTCATTTGAAAAGACCCTGATGCTGGGAAAGATCAAAGGCAGGAGGAGAAGGGAACGACAGAGGATGAGATGGTTGGATGGCATCACCGACTCAATGGACATGAGTTTGAGTGAACTCCGGGAGTTGGTGATGGACAGGGAGGCCTGGTATGCTGCAGTCCATTGGGTTGCAAAGAGTCAGACACGACTGAGAGACTGAACTGAACTAAAAAGGAGAAAACAGGCACTCAAGGGGAACTCTGGCACAAGGGGAGACCTTTGAAAAAAATCTAGGGTCCCAGTTCCAGGTCTGGGAAAGTAGCTCAGGATATTGGGAAAGCTGTGTGACTCCTAAGCCTGTTTCCCCTCCTTTCATGGTGAGGATGACACTCCCTGCCTGCCCTCCTCACAGGGCTTGGAAAACTACTGTAAAGTGAGGGGTTTTACGTTCCAACAACATAAAACGCACAGAAAGCTTTTAGAGTATGAAGCTCAGGGTCAAAGTGAAGGTTGAAGGACCTGCGGACAGAGTTCTCCCAGACGCTGTTCTCAGCACTGATGAGTCCATCCAGGACTGGCGAGTCTATCCAGGACTGGCAAGATCCTTCAAGGAGCAACCTCGGCATCCCAGCCACAGGAAGTTCTTATCCGGGAATCCTTATCCTCTTCTCCAAGGCCTTAGTCCTGTGTTCGCTTATATGCTTGTCTAAATTCTCTCCCTCAGACTGGGGCTCCCTGAGGCAGGACTGTGTGTGTCTCTTATTCCCACCAGTTTCAACAGTGGTCCTAAATGTGGAAAAAATGTTGCCAAAACCCTTAACCTGGGAATTCCCAGATCAGATCCAGGGCTCTTTGAGCAGGCGTGGGAACTGGCAGTAGGGATCCTGACCTGGACTGCCATGGAGCAGAGAGCTCGTGTTAACGGAGGTTGTCCTAATTTTGTTTGTGTAACTTTCCACTTGACTTATTTATAGGTATCCCCACTGAGTGAGTTTACTGGCAGTAGGTCTGCCAACTTTAGGGATCTCTGTGCTGGATGAGGTGGAGGTACAGGGTGGGGAAGCAAGAGGAGTGAGGGGTGATAGGAAGAAAGAAGAGGGCATTTCAGGGCAGAGCCAGCAAGGGGCACAGACCCTGGACCCCAAGCTCCCAGATTTCCACAGAAGTTATATGGACCAATCTGTGCTATTTCACATACTATTTTTTCAGAGATTTTGGTACAGGATGTATTCCTGGAGGATGAAATTCATTTCTGCCTGGAGGCCTGGCCTGGCCCAAATCAGAAATGGGCAAGACAAGTTTTTGGCTGCAGACCTTACCTCGCTAGGACTTCCGCCTTGCAGGTTTCCACCTGGCTGAGCTCTTTCATGTCCTGCTTCTCAACCTACTTGCCTTGCGTCCCCGACCTCAGGACCCTATTCTCTTCACCTCTGCCTCTTCGTGCTAATGCTGGGTCCTCCAGATGACAACCCCCTTGTGAAGACAGCCCCAGATCAATCCCAGAGGCACTGAACGCTTCCCTTCCACCAGGGTCTGCTCTGAGAGGCTCACCGTCATTAACCTGGTTCCCCTCATAAGCTTCTTATGAGGAGCAGCCAATGTTATAACCCATTTTACAGATGAGGAAACTGAGGGACAGGGAAATCAAAAGACTTGCCCAAGGTCACACCATCACCGGCAAAGGTGGTTTAATCCCAAGCTGTCTGCTCCTGGTGGCGAGCACCTCCCAGAACTTGGGGGCTCAGAGTAATTCCTGCAACCTGCCCAACCACCCAACTGTGTTCCCTTTTCCTTTTTCCAAACGTGGCATCTTTGTTCGTGATATAATTTTCCTTTGTTTATTGTTTACCCCTGACCCTTTGTGTTCCCTGCCAGACCAAAAATCTCCCTGAGGGCAGGCACTTCCCGGCTCCTGGACCTGGATTTGTCACACAGGAGCCACTCTGTAGAAGCCTGTGGAATGAATGAAGAAGTGATTGGCACTGGAGCTGGTCACCCAAGAAGGGTCTCCAGTCACCCAGGGAGGCCCCAGACCCAGACTCAGAAAACTGTGAGTGCATGAGTGTGTGTGTGCACATCTGCATGCATGTCTGCAAATGTGTGTGCATGTGTACAAGTGCATGTGTGTGCACACACGTGCACGTGTGCACGAGTGTCTGTCTATGCTCGAGTGCCTGTGTGCCGTGCATCTGTCCCAGCAGTGCTGGAAGCTGTCAGACTGTCGGGCTGGCTGGCCTGGGAGCAGCCTAATCATGCCTGACAGATTGATTAGAGGAGAAAGTTGCTGCGTCTCTATCACAACAGACAGGGGGAGCGTGTCTCCAGTTAACCTTTCCCTTCACACAGGGATGGAGGGGGTACAGGCTGGGATGCGGTGGAGGGGCCGGGCAGGTGTCAAGGTGAGCAGGACTGAGGAGAGTCAGAGGTGGGAGGGGGAGCAAGCCCAGGGCAGGGAGGGAGCGTGGAAGGAACAGGAGGAGAGGAGTGGTTGACTGAGGCTGGAAGACAAGGGAGGCGGGCATCCGGCTGGCGTGGCAAGGCCAGGGCTTGTCTCCACAATGTGATCCAAGGATCCCCAGGGCCATGGATGTCCCCCTTGGAGCTAAGCTTTGCCCTCTCTTGTCCTGAGGGATAGAGGAGAGGGGTGATCCTGCAGGGGGTCTGGAGATGCTAAAGCCTGGCTCTGCGCATGCTCAGGAGGGTTGTAAAGGCATGTGGTCAGGGGCCTTCAGAGCAGAGCTGGGCCCACAGCAAGTGCGATACTGAGGGTCCTTTACCTTCAGCTGGGGGCAGAGAAGAGTGCTCAGTTGACAAGGCTGCAGAGGACCTTGAAAAAGAAAGCAGCTGTCTGCCCCTCCTCCCTCTATGGAGGGGGAAGCAGTCCAATGCAGAGAAGGAACCCTCCCAGGTCAGTTTCTCTCCCATCACAGGCGGGATCTATTGCCTGCTGGGGGCTGAGCCAGGTGAGCCTGGCAAGGAGGTGGGTGATGGATGAGACGGGCTCTGAGGACCACTGGTGAAGGTCTTCCTAGATCTGTTCCTTCTGTCCTGAAGGCCTCACAGGAGGGGACTGGAAGGGGCCATGATAACAGAGCAGACCCTGGAGAAGGAAGCACCTTACTCCACCCAGGCCCGAGGTCTTCCCCACAATTCCATCAGGGTCACAGGGAGCAAAAGAGATGCCTGCATTTTCCTTCAGTCCACTCTGCCCGGGTAAAGTGGTCCCGTTGCTTCTAGCAACCAGAGGACTAATGTTCTGAATCATTATACTTTTTAAATTAGGAATATCTAGTGGCAGATATTATGTGTCACCGAGTCACTCTTTATAGTATCTTTGTGTAGAACTTGTAAATGTTACCGGTGACTCAAAGTTAAAACAAAAACTGTACATATAGTAGTTGAACCTAAAATATTTTATTTTAGAATGGTTAGGGAGGAAAATGAAACTGCACAGATCCAACAGAGGGATAACAGTGGTTGTTGCTGGGGAATTAGATCTGGGTAACATTTATATACAATTTTCTGCATCCCTTCAGTTTTATCATTACAACAATAGGCATCGCTCTCCAAACAGCAGTATGCCTGGTTTTGAATACACAAAGGATCCCAATTCGGTAAATAAAACACACATAGCAAAACATCTGAAAAATAAAATTAAAAAAAAAAAAAGAGAAAGTAATAATGTCTGTGTTTTTGAGGCTGTGAGTGGTTTCTTTTATTTTTCTCCTCTTTTCATCTTCCTAAAGCATCTGCATCACTGAAACTGAGGGTGCAGGGTGGGCATCGGCCTAGAGGGAAAGAGGAGAACAGCATTTCAAACAAATAAGGAAATCGTTCCAGTCATTCCTTTCATCGCCATCGAGAGGAAGAGAGGAAGATAATTGTTGCTCTGGGTATGGATCGGAGGCCCTTGGAATAACACACACAATGCCATCAGAGCAACAGTGAGCAGATTTGCTAACGGCCTTCTCAAATCTGTTCCCCTCTTTGTGTCTCTGCCAGAACTCTGATCTGGTTCTGTTTACCCTCCTCTCAGAGGCCACATGTGCAGAGCAGGTGTCTCATTCCCTGGATCAGTCACCAGTGTTTCTCAATGGGGCATTATTGGCATTCAATTATACGATGTATATAGCATTTCTCTACCACCCCCAGGAACAGTGTGCTCAGATGGACCCCCATATGTTAGGACTTCTAAAAACTCTTCCCACATGTCCAAATGCCCCCCAGTGAAGCTGTTATACTCTTGTTGAGGACCACTGGCAGCCAACAGCAATGACTTCATTTCTCTTCCCAGTGTCTCAAGAAAAGCAGGTGCAACGAGTTGAACTATGTCCCCCCTTTACCCCCATAGCTTCCCTGGTGGCTCAGAGGGTAAAGAATCTTCCTGCAATGCAGGAGACCCAGGTTCGATTCCTGGGTTGGGAAGATATCCTGGAGAAGGGAATGGCTGCCCACTTCAGTATTCTTGCCTGGAGAATTCCAAGGACAGAAGAGCCTGGCCGGCCACAGTCCATGGAGTCACAAAGAGTCAGACACGACTGAGTAACTAACACTTTCTACACCTCCCAAAAGATATGTTAAAGTCTTAATGTCAGTACCTATGAATGTGACACCCAGAAATAGACTGCAGATGATCAAGTTCAGATGAGGTCTTAGGATGGGCCCTAGCCCACTGTGACTCAGTTCAGTTCAGTTCAGTCGCTCAGTCACGTCTGACTCTTTGTGACCCCATAAATCGCAGCACGCCAGGCCTCCCTGTCCATCACCAACTCCCAGAGTTCACTCAGACTCA
>SJYQ01096321.1:201389-409810 GCA_006410935.1 Redunca redunca | reverse complement strand
TCCTGACCTGCATATAGGTTTCTCAAGAGGCAGGTCAGGTGGTCTGGTATTCCCATCTCTTTCAGAATTTTCCACAGTTTATTGTGATCCACACAGTCAAAGGCTTTGGCGTTGTCAATAAAGCAGAAGTAGATGTTTTTCTGGAATTCTCTTGGTTTTTCCATGAGCCAGCGGATGTTGGCAATTTGATCTCTGGTTCCTCTGCCTTTTCTAAAACCAGCTTGAACATCTGGAAGTTCATGGTTCACATATTGCTGAAGCCTGACTTGGAGAATTTTGAGCATTACTTTACTAGCATGTGAGATGAGTGCAATTGCATGGTAGTTTGAGCATTCTTTGGAATTGCCTTTCTTTAGGATTGGAATGAAAACTGCCCTTTCCAGTCCTGTGGCCACTGCTGAGTTTTCCAAATTTGCTGGCATATTGAGTGCAGCACTTTCACAGCATCATCTTTCAGGATTTGAAATAGCTCAACTGGAATTTCATCACCTTCTCTAGCTTTGTTTGTAGTGATGCTTTCTAAGGCCCACTTGACTTCACATTCCAGGATGTCTGGCTCTAGGTGAGTGATCACACCATCGTGATTATCCGGGTCATGAAGATCCTTTTTGTACAGTTCTTCTGTGTATTCTTGCCACCTCTTCTTAATATCTTCTGCTTCTGTTAGGTCCATACCATTTCTGTCCTTTATCAAGCCCATCTTTGTGTGAAATGTTCCCTTGGTATCTCTAATTTTCTTGAAGAGATCTCTAGTCTTTCCCATTCTGTTCTTTTCCTCTATTTCTTTGCATTGATTGCTGAGGAAGGCTTTCTTATCTCTCCTTGCTGTTCTTTGGAACTCTGCATTCAGATGCTTGTATCTTTCCTTTTCTCCTTCACTTTTCGCTTCTCTTCTTTCATAGCTATTTGTAAGGCCTCCCCAGACAGCCATTTTGCTTTTTTGTATTTCTTTTCCATAGGAATGGTCTTGATCCCTGTCTCCTGTACAATGTCATGAACCTCATTCCATAGTTCATCAGGCACTCTACCTATCAGATCTAGTCCCTTAAATCTATTTCTCACTTCCACCGTATAATCATAAGGGATTTGATTTAGGTCATACCTAAATGGTCTAGTGGTTTTCCCTATTTTCTTCAATTTAAGTCTGAATCTGGCAATAAGGAGTTCATGATCTGAGCCACAGTCAGCTCCTGGTCTTGTTTTTGCTGACTGTATAGAGCTTCTCCATCTTTGGCTGCAGAGAATATAATCAATCTGATTTTTGTGTTGACCATCTGGTGATGTCCATGTGTAGAGTCACTGTGACTAGTACCTTATAAAAAGGCACCTCTAATGCCAATCATTTCTTCATTCAATCCACAAGAGTGTACAAAGTGGCTCCTATGTGACAAATCCTGTCCAAGGAGTCAGGAAGTGTCTGCGCTCAGGGAGCCTGCAGGCTCAGGGAACACAGCCATTCATGGGTAAATCACAGTTCAGTTTGGTTCAGTCACTCAGTCGTGTCCAACTCTTTGTGACCCCATGAACTGCAGCATGCCAGGCTTCCCTGTCCATCACCAACTCCCGGAGTCCACCCAAACCCAGGTCCATTGAGTTGGTGGTGCCATCCAACCATCTCATCCTCTGCCGTCCCCTTCTCTTCCTGCCCTCAATCTTTCCCAGCATCAGGGTCTTTTCAAATGAGTCAGCTCTTCGCATCAGGTGGCCAAAGTATTGCAGTTTCAGCTTCAACATCAGTCCTTCCTAGGACTGATCTTCAGGATGGACTGGTTGGATCTCCTTGCAGTCCAAGGGATTCTCAAGAGTCTTCTCCAACACCACAGTTCAAAAGCATCAATTCTTCGGTGCTCAGCTTTCTTTATAGTCCAACTCTCACATCCGTACATAACTACTGGAAAAACCATAGCCTTGACTAGACGGACCTTTGTGGACAATGTAATGTCTCTGCTTTTGAATATGCTGTCTAGGTTGGTCATAACTTTCCTTCCAAGGAGTAAGTGTCTTCTAATTTCATGGCTGCAATCACCATCTGCAGTGATTTTGGAGCCCCCCAAAATAAAGTCAGCCACTGTTTCCTCTGTTTTCCTGTATATTTCCCATGAAATGATGGGACCGGATGCCATGATCTTATCTTTCTGAATGTTGAGCTTTAGGCCAACTTTCTCATTCTCCACTTTCTCTTTCATCAAGAAGATCTTTAGTTCTTCTTCACTTTCTGCCATAAGGGTGGTATCATCTGCATATCTGAGGTTATTGATATTTCTCCCAGCAATCTTGATTCCAGCTTGTGCTTCCTCCAGCCCAGCATTTCTCATGATGTACTCTGCATAGAAGTTAAATAAGCAAAGTGACAATATGTACTCCTTTCCCTATTTGGAACCAGTCTGTTGTTCCATGTCCAGTTCTAACTGTTGCTTCCTGACCTGCATACAGCTTTCTCAAGAGGCAGGTCAGGTGGTCTGGTATTCCCATCTCTTTCAGAATTTTCCACAGTTTATTACAAACAAGGGAAGATTATATTGCAAGCAAAGATGCTAACTGCTTGAAAGAAGGGAAAGGGAACACAGTCAGGGTGCTGGGCAGGTGGCAGGAGTCACTTTTGTGTCCCCAAGATCTATAAGCTGCTCACTACTGGAAGAAGAAAGCCTGGGTTCAAGCCACCTCTGCCACTGATGATATGATCTTAAGCAAGTCACTTAATTTCACTGTTCCTCAGCTTCCTCATCTGTAAAATGGGTTGTAACACTAGTTGCTCCTCACAAGGAGGTTATGAGGGGAATCAAGTTAATGTATGTGAAGCACTAAGAGCAGACACAAATATGCACAGGGGAGGACAGCGTAAAGAGATCTGGGGCGAACACCATGTGAAAACTGGGTGATGCTCCACAAGCTGAGAAGGCTCCTTTTGGGGCAACCAGAAGCTGGAAGAGCAAGGAAGAATCCTTCCCCAGTAGGTTTCAGGGGGAGCTTAGCTCTGCTGAAACCTTGATTCCTGACTTTCAGCCTCTGCAACCATGAGAGAGTAGATTTCTATTGTTCTGAATCACCCTGCTTGTGGTACTTTGTTATAGCAGCCTTAGGAGCTAATACAGCATGTGACCTCCTTCTGGCCAATAACATTCAAAGGAAAGTTGTCTAGGAGAAATGTTTCCCACTAATACAAAGCGACCCAAAATAAATAATGATTTATCTGATAATGATATTGTTTTTTCTGTATGTGATGGTGGGAACTGCTGCAGCCATCTTGTGAACAAGAGAAATAAGGCTGATATAATCAGCCTGTAGGGTATAGAAATTGAAAGAACGTGGGCCATTGATGATTACTGTTGAGTCTCTGAAACAACCAATGCTGTATCTTCTCAAACTTGGGACTTCTTGGTATGTTAAATAATAAATTCACTGATGGTTGAAATCATTTTTGATCTTGGTTTTCTGTTTATCACATTAAAGTGCATTCTCAGTGACACAACATATGGTGTCAATCAATCAACAGCCTCTCAGTCTAAGACCAATGGTGGATGTCATTGAAGAGGCTGCTAACTATTGATGGCTCAGTTTAGAAGTAGCCAAACCTTATTTTATCAATATTAAGTCTATGAGCATATGTCCCTAGAGAGAAATCTGAGGAAGTAATTGGTTGCTTTGTCTTAGTCAATCTTAATTTTTCAGACATAGTCACAGAGATGAAGAGAATCACATTCTGCCCACACAGGGAGGGAACTTAATGCTCCTTTCATGCAGGGGCCCTCAAAGCATGGTCTGGGGCCAAGAGGCTGGATTTATTTTTATAATAATACTAGAATGTTAACTTCCATTTTCCCTTTTCCTTTCCCATGAATGGGCAGTGGAGTTTTCCAGAGGCTGCCTGACGTGTGATATCACAGCAGATTGAGTGCAGAAACAGGTAAGAGAATCCAGCTGTCTTCAAATAAAGCAGACTTTTAGATTTCAAAATATGTGAAAGAAGGCCACTCACTCAAACTTTGTTTGGTCAAATAGTTATTTTACCTAAAAGTATTATTTATGTTAATTTGTCATGGATTTGTTATTATTTTATAACAGTATTTTTAAAAAAATTCTCAGTAGATAAAAATAGATATAACTGCCATACATGAAAGTCCTTTGGAGTCCTCAGTAATACTTAACAGTATAAAGGGGTCCTGTGAGCAAAATGTTGTAGCGATTGTGATTGAGAGACACCACAGTTGACCCAAGGAGAAGAGAGGGGCTGTCTTATTGTTGGATCAGCAAGCAAGGTGATGGAAACCGGATCAGCCAGAGATAACAAAAGCAAACTCTTACAGGTGCCCATGATGGGTCAGGTATGTCCACACTTGCTGCCTGTGTCGCTCTCACATCAACCATTTTTCCTTTACCACCTCCGTATGAGATAGGCAGGGAGACAGTCCCTAGGGAGAAAATCATGAACTCAGCAGGATAATTCTCTACTGAAAACCTCGCAGCCAGTAAGTGCCGAAGCTGGATTCAAATCTGCCCCCACCGTTCATGTTTCTGAATCTGGTGTCTTTAGCCTCTATGCTTTATAGAGTCAAGAACTCAAGCTAGACATTTATCAGTATTTGAACTTCAGTTCAAGCTCTGGGCTCTCTGGGACCCACTCGTTTGGAAAATGGGCATGAAAATAGCTCGGTAGTAAGGATCAGCAGAGGTAATGATATGAGAGCAATTTGTAAATGGTAAACCCAATGGGATCATTATGACCCATCATTCCAGCTAGGCTCTCCTTTGTGGGGACCATTTTGGGGACTATTAAAACCATGGACCCACTCTCATGATTGAACACATGTATGTATATGCACACACATGCTCACTGGCAAGGTGTCAGATGACATATACATTTTTATATTAATCCTCAAAGGTTTGCTTTAATCTGTAAATATTTAATTTCCTCTCTCACACACATGCACACACATACATGCGCATATATTATCTCGGTAGCTTATGTGAAGGACAGGCTCACTGAACCAGGTTTTAAAAAAACACCAGTATCCCCACAGCAAGAATAAGGATTGGTCCCCAGTGCTGGTCAGCAGGCTGCCCTCCTCTCTGGACCACCGTCAACAGTACTTGAAACATGACAGTCATTTGTAGACCTCTTCTGAGTCTTTCTCAGTGCAAAGCTAAATAAGCACCATTCCCAGGCACTATTTTGTGAGGCGGGTAATAGAGTCTGAAACGATGATTAGATATTTACTGTAGCAAAAGCACTGAACTGACATGTGCTTTTACAACACTAAATGGTAAACCAGGGAGGGAAGGCGGGCCCCTGGAGACTGAGTGCCCGGGACTGACTCTGGAAGAGGAAAGCTGTGTCTCAGGCTGCAGGCCTGCTGGACGCATCTTGGCAGTAGCAGTGGCCTCCTGGCCCTGCATTTGCAGTGGGGGAAGAGTCTGGCCTGGGTCAAGAGACTAGTACTCCAGCACCTCTCCCCAACTCTTTGGGCAAACCACATCTCCTCGCTGGGTCTCAGTTTTCTCTACTGGGCCCTAAGGGTTGACCAGATGACCGATAGAATTCTGCACTCCTTGCCAATGAGGTCTTCAGTGGTCACATCACAGTGGGGCTGGTGTCCAGAGGAGTAGGGGTGAGCGATGGGAGGAAGAGTGAACGAACTCTGGGGCCAGAGCCTTTGACCAGGTGTTTTCAGGATCCTTGGCAGCTTCCTAGCTCCCTAGAAAACCTGCTAAAGTGTGTGTATTGGGAGTGGGAGGTCCTCAGAAAATGCTCTGGGAGGCACAGATGCCAAGAAATGGAGGCAGAGACAGAGGGAGAGAGAGGCCCAAGGAGGGCGTAGGAAAGCATCTCTCTGGCCCTTGTCCATCCATGATGCTCCTGCCCAGCAGCCCCCTTGGGCCGGCAAACCTTTGCTCCTGAAGCCCCTGCACTCCTCATACCCACCTCCCCATGGCTACCCCTGCTCCTCCACCCTCTTTATCTGTCCCCATCCCTCCCTGTCTTCTCAAGCTATTGGTCTGGTCTCTTGGGAACCCCAGAGCTACATTCCTGCCTCACTTGCAGTAACTTTCTGGTCCCAAATGTTCAGACAAACCTTATTCTCTGCTCTTGCCCCCTCTGTGTGTAGCAGAAACAGATTCTGCTTTGCAGTCAGGAAAAAAAAAAACAAAACCTCTATTACCAGTGCTGGACCTTCAAGCAAGTGACTTATCTTACCTGATCCTCAGTTTTCTTATGTGTAATTAAAGGCTAACAAGGATACTTGACAGAATGTTTTGGTGATTATACACGAAGGTATTTTGTCAGCCAATATAGCATCAGTTCAGTTCAGTTCAGTCGCTCAGTCGTGTCCGACTCTTTGCGACCCCATGAATTGCAGCACGCCAGGCCTCCCTGTCCATCACCAACTCCCAGAGTTCATCAAACTCACGTCCATCGAGTTGGTGATGCCATCCAGCCATCTCATCCTCTGTCGTTCCCTTCTCCTCCTGCCCCCAGTCCCTCCCAGCATCAGTCTTTTCCAGTGAGTCAACTCTTCGCATGAGGTGGCCAGAGTACTGGAGTTTCAGCTTTAGCATCATTCCTTCCAAAGAACACCCAGGGCTGATCTCCTTTAGAATGGATTGGTTGGATCTCCTTGCAGTCCAAGGGACCCTCAAGAGTCTTCTCCAACACCACAGTTCAAACGCATCAATTCCTTGGCGCTCAGCTTTCTTCACAGTCCAACTCTCACATCCATACATGACCACTGGAAAAACCATAGCCTTGACTAGACAGACCTTTGTTGGCAAAGTAATGTCTCTCCTTTTGAATATGCTGTCTAGGTTGGTCATAACTTTCCTTCCAAGGAGTAAGCATCTTTTAATTTCATGGCTGCAATTATCTACACGCTATAATTTAGCAACACTGTACTCCATTTAATTTAATGTCATTATCTCCCTCACAGCCCTCACGGATACAGTGAACTTTGCACTCACAGGCATGATTTGGGGAGAAAGCTAGTTTCTCTTAGGGGACCCTTTGCTTTTACACACATACAACTGAAGCTCCAAAAGTGGAACTTGGGAGAAGACAGGTGAAGAAGAAAGAGTGGTACACCTCACGGGGAGGAAGAAAAGATGGGGTGGGGGAGACAGGAGAGGAAGGGACAAGGGGGATTCTTCTGTTCCTGCCTCTGGGTTCTCTCACTTGATATCCATTACTGGGTTAGAAGAGACTCATTACTGACCAGATTGTGTAAAAGGACTCCTGGAAGTATCCTCTTCCCATTTCCTTTTCTGGATATTCTTTACTTCCTCCGTGGAATCATTGCCCAGATCAGAATGAACCATGAGCAAGACTGAATGTCTAGGCTAGAAGCTATGTGAACCCCAGTTCTTCCAGCTTCTCCACACAAGCTTACTTTTGGGGGAAGAGGGCTTGGTAATTCACAAAGATGGAAAGAAAATGTCCCCTGCAGCTGGCCCTTTGGCACTCCACGTGACAAATGCTCATGTTCTCACTGCCTGAGTCACACAAACGCCAGTAAATAGTACAAACATTGATCCACACATCTCACATTTATAGCTGCTGTTCTACCAAAATCCTTAAGCAGTTCCTTGGGTCCATTTCTTTGTCAACAGGTGGAGTGGCCAGGAGAAGGGTCAGCACCATGTAGCCACCCTGGGCCTAGACTCAGAACCCAGGGCCATTAGCCAATGTCAGTAGGATCTTAGCACCTTGACACAGTACAGCAACGTGCTGGGAGTCAGGCTGGTGGTAATTGTCTAAGTGGTGTCTAGGTTCCAAGGAGAAAGGATGACATCCTTGCTTTGGTCTGTACAATATTCAGCCTGGGGCAGGAGAGAGGCATCAGAAAACCAGAGGACACTTGGCAAGGGCCTAGGCCAGAAGGTGTTGGAACAGAAGATGGATAAAGGAGAGGAAAAGGGGTGAGACCGAAAGGTAAGGGTGGAAAGGAAGGAGGTAAGAGGACAGCAGGCCTAGGTTGCTTTCTCACCTCCTTCCCCAGCTCCCGTAGAAAGGGAGAGTCCTTACTGAGAGCCACCAGTATTGTGGACGTGTCTCCTACACATCACCTTGGAGAGCAAGTGTGAGGTTCTGGCAGGCACGTCAGCACCTTCAGTGCTCCTGAAAGATTAGTCCTCTCTTTGGAAATGTCATCTGGCCAGATGAGCAGAGAGGGAGGGAGCGGACATCCAACCAGACATGACCTCTCTTCATAATCAGCTGCACAATCCAGCTGGTCCAGATGCCTCTCACCTCACCCCCAGGGACTCCACCCTCTCACCCGGTGAGAGCACAACCTATGTCTACACAGGCAAAACAATGACCATTTCCACACTTAGGTATAAGTTATGTAGATGGAAGGTGAACAAAGTCACTCTCTCTAGGGGAAGGTTTCTCAACCTCAATGCTATTGACATTTTGGGCAGGATGATCTTCTTCTTACTGGGGGTCTGACCCTGTATTATAGGATGTTTAGTTTCATCCTTTGCCCCTTCCCACTAGACGCCAGTAGAACCCCCGTGGAGGACAACCAAAAAGGTCTCCAGATATTACCAAAATTGCTCCCCCTTCATGGAGAACAGCTGCTGTCGGGGCCATCTGCTTCCTGGAATGAGTGTTCAACAAGGCTCACTCTACTTTGTTGGGTCTCTGGAGGACACGCCTCACAAGTCGACCTCCATGGGTAGCCCCTACCCTGTCCCATCTCTGATGATGCATTTTCCAGAAGCACCAAGGAGGAGACAGTTGGTGTAAACATCAAAGATGGATATTTTTATTCTACCACTGGGTCCACTCTCCTGACGGTCCTACAAAAGCTGATAGAGACTAGAGATTAAGAAGCTGTAGTGTTGGTCAATGAGAGGCAGATTCAGGGAGAAAGATGCTGACTGGGCAAAGCAGACAATCCATCTCTGTATCTGGGCATGGGGACCATCCAACCCTGGAGACCTGAGTACTTCCATCAGGTCCCTAGTGCGGGTAGAAGCAGAAGGCACCTGGGGGGCTGTGTCTACATGGCTACCCTCGGTCTTGATCAGGCCCCTCCCTGCTTCTGTCTTTCCATCTACACAATGGAAAGAGCAGAACTGGAGAACATCCAGTGTTTCTGCTCAACTCTGATGAACCGAGTTCTAAGATTCCCTAAGATCATGATTAGAGAAAGTCTGATATTGTGGTGCATTGAGGATGTGCAGAGCACGCTATGAATTCCCCCAGCTTACCTCTTAATTACCTGAACGGATATAGGCAAGCATTGCTAACGCTAAAGGAAAAGATAAATCCAAACTTAATCTGCCTAGCCATCAAAATGCTACACGATTCTCTCCTTCTCTCCCGACTCCACCTCTCCCTCCTCGCCTCCCTCCACGCCCCCCACCCCCCACCACCGCCCTCCCACCAATCACAACAAATTGACTTGGACCGGAGGGCCTGTCAGGAACATTATCTGCCTGTTCAGACCGAAGGGGTTTTCTTTGTGCATGTTGCCATGATTCATCTTCAGAAAGGATCGATTCCTGGGCGTCCATCTCTGCGTCTGCAGAAAAACTCTCTAAAGCGGCTGCTTCCCAACTCCTCCCGGACCTCTCTCATTGGGCAGCAACAGCTCTGCGGTTTGTTTGCTTCCGCCTCCCCAGGAGAAAAAATTACCCAGGGGTGGGAGGAGATGCTGACACCACTGAGGCCCAGCTAAAAGCAGCTCCTCGGAGGAAACGAAGCCAGGACGATGGGCCCTGGGATGAGAAGCCCAGCCAGCGCCCAGCCCCCTCCAACTACTCGAAGGGCGAGACTCCCACCTGTGTGTTCCACACTGTGATTATTTATGGGCAAGTAAAGTGTCCTTCAAGCAGCCCATTCTTCTCAACAAGCTGTAAGGCTGGAGAGGGCAGGCGTCAGCCCAAACCAGGCTGCTCAGGGAGAAGATGGAGGGCCCTAGGGGCTGGGAGAGACCCCCTTCATCCTCCCCCGATCACTCAGCTCGCCTTTCAGGCTGACCTTGAAGAGTGGGGGCTGGCTCGGATTTCCTGCGTTGTGTTCATCCTCTGAGCTGAGGGCTGTGTGCTCCAGAACAAGGGAAGGCACACAGGGCTTGCTGGGAGGGCTGACTGAAAGCGGGTCCAGGGTCTGGGCAAAGGCAGAAGGGAGGTCTCACCTGGTGTCCCACCACCTCCCCTCCCTGGACCTTCTCTGCAGGGTCCCTACCTCTCCTATCTCAGGGAATAGGATTGGACCTCAGAGTCCAATCCTAGAGTGTCATCTGAACAGAGTGGCAAAAATCTGTCAGTGACATCAGACCCTGCTATGATCTCAAACCTACCTCCTAGGTTTGCTATGATCAGACACCCTCAGTGTCTCTGTCTCCCCCTGGACTCCCAGGGGGAGAAGCTGACCCCTGCCCTGCAGACAGACTGGGCACAGTGTCAACACACTCCATTCCCAGGGCTTAGTGAGCAGAGATCAGTAGTCAAGTCACTGGGAAGAGGCCAAAGCACTCTGGATGCCCTTTTGGCTGAGGTCAAGGGTGGGGCCGTGGGGTTCCCCTGGGGCCAAACCAGAGGTGATGGGGATTTCCTAAACATTTCTAACAATGATGGTGGTGGTCCCAAGGCCCTCAGTCTGAGCTGCGGCAAGACTGGGGCTTCAGGAAAGGATTTCTTAGTAGCATGGCACACTGACCTGGGTCAGATTGACCATATCTCTGGTCACGTCTTTCATAGAATACACCACTTATCAAAGATCAGAATGGGAGTGGACTGACTTGTGAATAACCCACACAGTAGCCTATGGGGAAAGGCACCTTTGTTCCTGGAGTTAGTGATTAAGAGGCTGGTAATAAAGAATTGGACCCCCTGTGAGTTGGAGAAACAGGGATTCCAGGCTTGGAGGGGATCATGGCAGTTAAGCACTCGATCTCTGACATTAGATTGCCTATGTTTGAGTCCTGGCTACAGAACCAACAAGCTCTGCAACCCTGGGCAGTCCACTTAATCTCTCTGTGCTTCGGCTTCCTCGACTGTAAACTGGAACTAATAATAGCAACCTACCTCCTAGGTTTGCTGAGGGGATATAATGAGATAATAGAACAGTGTCTGGCATAGTGAATAGTATGTAAATATGACTTGCTATTATTTTTATAGTTATTACTGGACTCAGAGAACTTGAATTTGATTTCTACTTGACTCCAAGTCCAGCCCTTGAGCCAGGGACTTAAATTCTTTAGGCTTTGGCTTAGGCTTTGGCTTCTTGTATAACCTGGGTCCTGCCTCCCGCAGTGGCTCTACCGGTTAAAGACATCAGCCCCTGTTGTGACCAGCTCTCTTCCACCCCCACCTCTGCTCCCCAGCCCCACCCCCAGCACTGTCTATCATTTAAGACCAGCTTTTTACTGGTTACTGTAGAAGTTCAGTTCAGTTCTGTAGCTCAGTCCTGTGGGACTCTTTGAGACCCCATGGACTGCAGCACGCCAGGTTTCTCTGTCCATCTCCAACTCCCGGAGCTTGCTCAGACTCATGTCCATTGAGTCGATGATGCCATCTAACCATCTCATCCTCTGTCATCCCCTTCTCCTCCTGCCCTCAATCTTTCCCAGCATCAGGGTCTTTTCCAGTGAGTCAGTTCTTCTCATCAGGTGGCCAAAGTATTGGAGCTTCAGCTTCAGCATCAGTCCTTCCAATGAATAGCCAGGACTGATTTCCTTTAGGACTGACTGGGTTGATCTTGCTGCTGAAGTGGACACTGACATCTCGAGCCTCACCCTCTGCTGCCGGTGGTAACACAGCAGCTGCCCTTCCTTTTCCCTTCTGACACGCCTGTTTCGGATGGGTGTATGGCAACCCACCCCAGTATTCTTGCCTGGGAAACCCCATGGACAGAGGAGCCTGGTTGGCTGCAGTCCAGGGGGTCACAAAAGAGTCAGACAGGACTTAGCGACTAAGCAACAAACAAATCCCAAGCGACAGGGTGTGAAACCTGTTTAGTCTAACTCAGTCCTGAGAATTCTAGAATCACTCTAGCCAGTGATTTAGGAATAGACATGTAATCCTGCTCTGGCCAATAAGATGACAAAGAAGCCTGGAGGGAGCGTGGCCTGGGAAATATTCCCCTCCCCGCCACCCACAAGGAGGGATGCCCTGCCCCCTTAGCTGCTTGGGAGCTGGGCAGCCATCTTGCAACTTTAAGGGACAGTGTGGCCCCAGGCAGAGTGGACAGGCAAAAAAAAAAATCCTGGGCTCTGGTGATATCTCTGCACTGCCCCAAATGTGGAATTACGTCTGTGGGCCTCTGGTTATGTGACCTAAATAGACCCCTACAGCTGAAACGCTTGGCCAGATACTTGAGTACTTGCTGCCTGCGAGATTTACCCAAAACAACTCTCACTGCTTTATTTCTTCCTAAACCCTATGAGGCAGGGAATTCAACCAACACTGAGGCAACTATATTCCCCACGCTCAGAACGGCCACCCTGGGGACACCTGAGGAACGAAAGCGTTCTTCAGGCCAGGTCTCAGTGACCAACACACAATTAACTGTGACTCACCGCATATGTCAAGTCAAAATATATTCACTATCTAACCTGAAATACCATCATATGACTTTTTCCAGGGAGATGAAATTCCAATAATATCCTATAGAAAACTCCCCCATACGCAGATTGACACTTGCTTTCTTTTCTTTCCTTCCAAATGGAGATAATAACAGATGGGACTTTAAGAAACCTCCCCTGCAGGGCCCTCAAGTGTGTGATGTTGGGGTATGTGGAAGGAATGGCATTTTATACCTGGGAGGCTGCCTTATAAAGGATGCGCAGACTATGAGCTGACTCCCTGGGAAGTGGGCAGCCCCCCGACAACCTATTCCTACCACCGTAGGAATAGAAGGCAGGAGACTGATCAAGGGTCCAAGACTGAGAGAGGTGGGTTTTCAACTCCTACATTGTCTGTGTGACCCTGGACATTTCACGTCACCTCTCTGAGCTTCATATACTCAAGAGGTAGGTGATATCACCTAGATTTGTTGTGAGAATGAAAGGTGCTTGGAAGAGGTTAGGGAAATCACAGCTACTGTTAGTACTCTGATGCCCCTGAGGCTTTGGATAAGGTGATCTCCAGGAGAACTATAAATCCCCACAGGGGAGCAGGCAGTGGTCACCAAAAGGGAGGGGACTGGCTAGATCCACCCACCAAGGCACCCAGGCTGAGTGCTAGGGGCTCTGGGTGGCACTAGCCATCCAGGGAAACCCCTCTGTGCCTTTGGGGGCAGACCTTGCCGTGGATCTGAGTCTGTAGCCGCCTTGCTTGGATCCTTGGACCAGTGGGAGGAAGCTTAGGGCTCCATGGGGTGAGATCCTAGAGGATCAGGATGGACATTCCTCAAGGGACCGTGGAGTAGTAGGTTGTGTTTGGTAGCCAGAGGCACTGGAGGCTTTATTTCAGCTCTCCCTTGGCTGGCGGTGCTACCTGGGGAAGTGTGCTTAACTGGTACACGCCTCAGGTGTCCCATTTGGAAGATGGAACTCATAACCCCTCCATCATAGGAGCAGGTGGGATTTGATGGAGATGCCAGGTCTTAGTGACTGGTGCCAGGGCCCCTCTCCCTGACGTGTGGGCATCCCAGGCCTGGGCTACCCTCTGGAAGGGCCCAGTGTGTGGGGGAAGGGAGAAAGTATTCTGAGTTGAGGAATGAGCAAAGTGGCTCATTTTCAAGTCCAATTCCCCACTTTAATGAGTTTTGCTGAAAAGCCCCATGCAAGCACTTTTCCTGCCATTTTGCCAGGTTTGATTCTCGCTGATAACACAAATACGGGCGGCTGCTCGAGATAGATTACTGCTGTTGGCAGTGGGACAAGATGGTGCTGGTGAACCGCTGGGCCCGGGGCAGAGCAGAATGGACTTTGTTCTGATGGGGGTCCCCATTTTGATGTGTTTCTCCTTCACCAGCCCTGGCTTTCACCCATCCTGTCCGGGTACGCCCAGCAGACAGGTAAATATAATCTTCAACCTAAGGGATCACCTTGGAAAAGGAAGGGAGGTGACATTTGGGTCTGGCTGCTGCACTTCCTTTGAGGCCACGTTGGGTTTTGGAAGGAATCGTCGTAAGAACTAGGGTCAGTTTACCAGTTTTCCTGGCAACAAGCAGGACACTGATGGAGCAGGTTGCTGAACTGGTTAGCTTTGATGAAAGAGGGGCATGGGAAGGAGGGGCTCACACGGTGGTGCCTGTTGGGACCCAGATCACATTGCAGGCTTTTGCAACTCTATATGATGGAGAAAGGCTCTCGGACTTGGAAAAGATCTTCGTAGCTTTGGTTTCCAAGAGGGCTGACTCCACCCTCCTCACCAGCCAAGAAACCACAAGGCAAGTTTTCTCCCACATCACTCAGCCTCATACTCCACCCATCCCACACACTTCAACAGGACAAGAAAATGGGGGCTGCGGCTGCCGTCAGTGCCGGGTGAGCAACATAAAGCAAACGAGAAACCAAACGGGAGTAAAAATCATCCGGCCGCCCTGCAGACAATCATTGCCATCTTTCACAAGAAACTCCAGTCATTTTCTTTAAATGGAAGATTCTTATCTGAAAAAAGCTTTACATGTAACTTGAAGGCAAATCAAACGAAGAAATAAAGGCTCTAATATAATTCTAACTCTGGCCCCAGAGGAATTCTAGATAAACACACATCTTAGGTTTCTCTTTTGATATTATATCTTCTAAAATAAGATATTTTAGACATAAAATATATAATGAATAACACAATGAACATCATGTATCCAGCAACCGCTTTATGAAATAAACATGACAGTTTCAATTGAAGCTCTTATTAAACTCTGCCCAGTACTGATCTGTGTTCCTGTGCCCAAGGCTCCCACACCCCCGATCTGGTGTGTGTCTGTCATGCCCATTCCTGTATGGGCTTGTGTGCTCTTACCACGATATATGTATCCACAAACAACACATAGCGCTGGTTTATATGTTTTTCAGCTTTGTACAAATAATATTATATAGCAACCCACTCCAGTATTCTTGCCTGGAAAATCCCATGGACAGAGGAGCCTGGTGGGCTACAGTCCATAAGACTGCACAGAGTCAGACACGACTGAAGTGACTTAGCACGCACACATGCACATTAATTATATGTGCTTTTTCTTTACAAAATGGTAAATGTTTGAGGTTTATCCATGCTGAATCAGCAGCTCTGATCCAATCATTTCTCTGTCATGGATGGCCGTTTTGGTTTTCTCCAATTGTTGCTATTGCAACGAAGCTTAATGAGCATCTGAGTTCATATCTCCTTGTGCACACATGAGAGAGATTCCAGGCACACGCCTAGAAGGGGAATGGTTGAGTCAGGTGTGGGCCCAACCTCTTCTGCAAGCAGGTTAAGTGGAACAAGTGAGGTGATGCCACAGAGACCCACTAGTTGAGAGCCTCGACGGTCTACGTGACAGGAGCCACTTTGCCCAGGAGCAGGGGCATCCACACTAACGAGATCAGACCATGATCAAAGTGTCCAGAAGCTTCATCCCAAGAGAAGGACATATGGTGAAGGGGGGTGGCTACATGTGTGAGTGGTTTTGTGTGTGTCTGTGTCTGTGTGGTGTGTATATGCATATGTGCATGTAGATGTCCCCACACTCCTATGTGTGTGTGTGTGTGTGTGTGTGTATAATATCCATGGGAGCAGTGTTCAAAGAGTACTGCCTTTTTGACAAGCCCATCCTGGCACCTAGAAAACTGCCTAGATCATTCAACAAGCATTCATTGGCTGAAACCCACCGTGTGTGGATATGTGTGTGTACACCCTATAAGTGTGCTGGGCACAGGTGTGCATCCCAGGTCAGGGGGGTCTGAGAGCTGGGATGCTGTGGCTGGGAGCAGAGACATGGCCTGCACCCGAACCCCTCAGTGCAAACGGAAAAGCACACCATCAAGCCAGGAAGAAAAGCCAAAAGTTCTGAAGCTTGAAACAGAGGGTGCACCCCGTCTGCATTTCTGGGCAAGGATCTAAGAAGATGGTTCTTGGTAATTAAACAAAGGACAAACCCAAAAGAAAACCCAGAGGATGGTGTTTGGTCATCTTCCCCACAATAATAAAACTCCTCCTCAGCAAGTTTGAAGAACCAGCACAATGGAAGCCAAAGAATAACAAATAGAAGCAAAAGGATTCTTTTAAACAATTAAACAGGCAAGAGAGAAAAACCAGTGCTGGAAAATGATAAGCAAAAGTCAGGTCTTGAGTAACCACTGAATCAGAGGGAGGCTCAGTTCTCTGGACTTTGGTGGTCCTTGACCTTAGGTTGTCACCCTTGCCTTCCCAGGCCACAGCAGTTTGGGGGGCAATGAAGAGATAATCGTCTCAGCTGCTTCAGACTTTGTGTCCCCATGATAGGAAAATACCAGGCAGCAGGGATTCCTCTAGGAGAGATGATGGAGTCAATAGACAGGAAGAGAACCATGTGGGGGATCAGGATACATAAGCGGCTGGGGAATATAGGTGAGCAGGCAGGCTGATGGTTCAGTATCAGAGGTCTGACTGCCAACTCAGCAGGGAGAAGGCACAACCCATTGGTCAGAGTAAAACAGTAGAGTCTGGCCTCTGGGTCAGTTACTGGCAAGAACAAGGCAAGGCAAACGCTAGTTGGAGGGAGGCTACAGGATCTGGAGCTGGAGAAAATGAAAGTGTTAGTCGCTCAGTTGTGCCCAACTCTTTGCAACCCCATGGACTATAGCCTGCCAGGCTCCTCTGTCCATGGGATTCTCCAAGCAAGAATACTAGAGTGGATTGCCATTCTCTTCTTTAGGGGATCTTCCTGACCCAGGGATTGAACCCAAGCCTCCTGCATTGCAGGCAGGCAGATTCTTTACCGTTGCAGGCAGGCAGATTCTTTACCGTCGGAGCCACCAGGAAAGTTCCTGGAGCCAGAGGGCCAGGGTCAAATCCTGGGGCTGCCACCTGCTACACACGCACCCTTGGCAAGTTACTCGCTCTCTCCATGCCTAAATTGTGTTACCAGTGAAATGGGAATGACATTAATAGGTGACGTTTTTGGTGCCTACCATGAGCCAGGGGTTGCCCTCAGAGCTATCTACACATCACCTAGGCAGGCTTCCTAGCGCAACCTACTTCGTAGAGGAGGAAAGCAGGGCTCGGAGAGATGCCTCCTGGAACTGTTGTGAGAACCTCAAATGCACAACGTGTGCAGAATGCCTCACACAGCTATCTGTGCTGGGATTGTGGCTCTGTAGTGGGGCCGGGGCATCAGGCCAGATGCCTGGACGGAGCCGCAGCACAGGAAGCGGTCAGGCCACCCATCTTACCTGGGGGTTGAGAAGGGCAGGTGCCAGGTCTCAGAACCAAGGCAGGACCTGCCTTTGAGACCATAGCCTGTCCGTTTACTTCTCCAGCGCCCTCCCACCAAAGGCCTGCTGTGGACTAGCCGCTGTCCCCCACTCGCTGTGTGTCTTTTCCTGTGCTTTCCCAGGCGGCTATGATTCACTCACTGGGAATGGTGCCGCCTGCCCAGATGGCTCAGTGGTAGAGCTGGGTTTTCAACCCCAGCCATGTCCCCCGCTCAACCCTCGGCTCTCTCCCTGGTCCCACATACCTGCTTCCATCTTCTCTGCCCGCTTTCCTGATACCTTGACTTCAAGTCGTATCTGCCTCCAGCTCCACCCACCCTGCCCCCTGTCGTGCTGGAAACGAACCTGTTGGCAGTGCCATCTCACAGCCCTGAATTTTAGTTTGAAGAAGCTAAGAGTGTAAGCATTTTTAAACACCTTTAAAAATGAGATAATTTGCTCCCATAAAACCTAAGTCTCACTCTTATAAGGTAATAGGGTAGGCCTGTGCCTGGCATGCAGATTGCCTCGCTTGGTACTTTGCCACCGTCAGACTGGCATAGTGACCAGAGAAGGAGCTCACACAGACAGACAGACAGACAGTCACGTGACACACGTGAGCCAATGCACGCGGAGACCAGCCTGTGCTACACACATGCCACACACACGGACTCACAAACACAACACAGGGGAGGCTGGCTCGTGGCCCACACTCGGCCCTTACACAGCACACTAACTCCACGTGCAGAGACCAGGAGAGGGCCCCTACTGTCGTCTCTGCCTGTTGGGGTGCAGCCTGTGGTTGACAGTTGAGTGGCGGCCTTCTCTCCAGTCTAGGAGGACCCATCATCCCCTGACCCACGCCGGTTGTGGTGCCGAAGATGGGGTGGAACCGTGAGAGAGGCAGAGAGTCTAAAACACAGATGTCCCACCTCCCAGCAACCTCCCAGAGCTTTGGTTAATCTCTGACCCTGGTGACTAGATCTATTTATTTCCAGCAGAATAAATAATCGATCAGTATCGATTTTCTAAATAAAACACTGCTTTGTGCGCTCTGGCACGAGAAGCAAGTGCTGGGGGCTCGAGTTCTGGAGAAGGAAATCGCTTGAGTCTCTGCCTCTAGCTGGCCTTTGAGTGGCCACCTGGTCCCTCCCCAGAGACCAGGGTGGGATCAGGGAATTGGAGGCATGGGACCCTCACTCCACTCCAGGAGACCCCCAGGCTCCTGATGTCTTCCTCCTTTACCCAAGAAAGAATTAATGGCCTTCAAACCTTATGGGGTAAGGGATCTAGATAAGTGTTTTGCAAACTTTTCTTTGTTATCACCCTGGGGACCTACCGTAGATAAACAGTAATTAAAGCTACAGATTTACCCTATATCCCTGGAGGCCACGAGCCATTGTAATAACTGAGATGATTCCTCTTCCTCCCTGGACAGAACCAGCCTATGATCCCAGGGGCCAAGCTTTCCCTGATTGAAATGTTCCTGCTCTGTTTCAGTGGGCCCCAGGAGAGAAAGCCCCTAGCCCTTTTAAGGGGAGGTCAGAGGGGGGCCTGTTCTCCCATCAGAGAAGTTGGGACCCAGACAACCAAAGGCAAAGGGGGCAGCATGGAGTCCAGCCAGAATGATTAGGTCTCTGGCGATTTCTTACAGGAAAGAAAATGAACTGACCTTCCTGGTCTCCAAAAGAAAATAAGGAAACTGCAGCAGTGGAGACGGATGCAGGTGTCAGGAAGCACTTCCTCACACCCCAGAGCTGATAAGTACCATGGGGGCTCAAGGTAATTACTTGTTTATTGATTGATCGAGAGCAAGAGGGAAGCATCACAGGATGGATGAAAAATGAGGTGTGGCAGGGGGAGGGCACAGGCAGACAGCTCACCACTCAGCACCCACCCTGATTGGCTCTGAGACTGTGGGCAAGACACCAAAGCACCTCTCTGAGCCTCAGTTTTCTCACCTGCAAAATGGGGTGAAACCTATCTTCGAGCTTGGTGGTGAGGGTGACATTGCAGCATGCCTAGCACCACACTTGCAGATTCTCTGCCAAAGTGAGCTTTTGTTTGATTTTCTTTTCTTTGATATCCTTCCCAGGTTTATCCTCCAGCTTTCTCGAGCCTGCTCCATCTTCTCCCACAGCATCTTTAAGACAGTCAGGGATCCCTGAGAGTGTACACATCCCCAACCCACTGTGCACAGCTCTGAACTTGGCGTAAAACACAGGACAGCTATGTTTTACCGAAAACTAACCGCTAAGAGTCGGACATGACTTTCATCACTTTCATTTTTCTCTTTCATGCATTGGAGAAGGAAATGGCAACCCACTCCAATGTTCTTGCCTGGAGAATCCCAGGGACAGGGGAGCCTGGTGGGCTGCCGTCTATGGGGTCACACAGAGTTGGTCACGACTGAAGCGACTTAGCAGCAGCAGCAGCAGCAGCAGCAACCATGTGTCAGGCATGGTACCCAGGCATTAGATAAAGAGCTGTTTCATGTAATGCTTTCTGGTTTTCTGTTGCTGCCTACAAATACTCTGGAACTGTGACATAAAATAATACTAGTTACTTATTCTTCTCACAAATCTAGGGGTTGACCAGGCTCATCTGAGTCATTCTCACTCAGGGTTTGTCCCCAGTGAGTGCTGGTCAGACGGGGTAAAGGCATCTCACTCAGCAGACAGTGGATGCTGGCTGTCACCTGACCTCAGCTGGGAGAGGAGAAAATGCCCACACATGGCTTCCTCACAGCAGAGAGGCAGACAAACAGAGAGAGTTTGGTGGAAGTCTTGTTGCTTTTTATGACCCAGACTTGGGATTCAAGCAGCTTCGCTTCCACAGCATTCTTTCTACTAGAAGCAGGTCACTGAGTTCAGTCCTCAGTCAAGAGACAGAAGTGCCAGTCTTGAAGGAGAAGTGCCAAGGGTTTCAAATGTGCTTTAAAATCACAGTCATTCATAAAAATCTGGCAACTTATCCATTATTGTCTCAATACATAGAAGAGGAAGCTGAAGTTCAAAGCGGTTCTGTAATTTGCAGAAGAAACAGTTTCACTCTCAAGTGGAGAAAGAGTTCTGCCTTCAGGCAACTTATAGAAAAGAGGAGACCTACCCAAGAGGGTATCTCAAGCAGAGGGAAGCCATCGGGAGCCCCTCTATCAGGGGAGCCCCAATCATGCCTCCAGGGAGCCCCAGTCTGAGGGGAGACACAGCCTTGCCCTCAGGGATCTCTCAGTTTGATGAAGGGCTCAGGGATTTTTCTGATTGTTTCTGCACTCATTGATCATAGCTTCTTGATTTCTTCATTACCTCGGATGATACTTGGCTTCATAGCTTGCTTTGGAATATGGAGGGTATCTCTACCAATGTCTTTTAATTAATTTAATTATTTAATTAATTAGGCTGAACCAGATCTTAGTTGAGGCATGTGAGATCTAGTTCCTTGGCCAGGGATGGAACTCAGGCCCCTTGCATTGGACCACTGGGCTATGAGAAAATCCCAGAAATAAAATGAATTAAAACTTCTCTATGTCTACAGGTCAGGATTTCAATCCTCATGTACTGGAAAGAAACTTGGACTGCGAGTGGGGTTTTATTCCCAGCCCTGGAAATAACCTAGGAGACCACTTTCCTCCTCCAGACCTCCATCCACACCATGGCAACCCCCTGGCATCATTAGAATCAGTGACATGTCAAAGACAAATCCTGTGAATGGAATGCATAGCTGAGCCAGGGATAGAACCCAGACCCTAGAAGGTGCACAGCCCAAGGCTGTCTGAGGAACATTTCCACGGGAGGGCAAATCAAGTGGGTGGAAGGTCCTAGTGGGTTTCTGGAGGATGGCGAGAGTCAGAGCGGAGCTGGTGGGGAAGAGCAGAATTCCCACTCATCCCCGGGGTGGTGCCAGGTTCCACTCTTTCCTCCACATGCCTCCTTTTCTGACTTGGTCTCCAGAGCTCCCAGGGCCTCTGCCCTCCTGCAGCAGGGGTGGGGAGGGGTCATATGTACATTTGGACAGGACTCTGAGGCTGGAATTTGTAAGGAGCTGGAAAGAGACCGGAGTCCTCAGTAAGGCATGTCTCCTCTCGGAGACCCATCTCCTCATCTGAATGCTGGAGACAGGTCCACACCCCATGTCCACCCCACAGTGTGGTTGCAGGGGTGAATCTCCCTGTGCTGGTGTGCACCTACCTGGTGGCAGGAAATTCTGCTGAGGTTATGTTTGTTTTAAATTTTCACAGCAGTGTTTGGAATCTTGTTCCCATTTTGCAGAGGGGAAACTGAGGAGGTTCACCTGGAAGAGCTAAGACTTGTAGGTAGTAGTGTCAGAGTCAGCACAGGCTTTTAGCATCTATTCACTCACTCGGCAAATACACTTTGCCACTCCAGGTACTGTGCCAGACCCCAGGCAGAAAGCACTGACCCAAGGGCCTAGGTCTTGCCCTCCCAAGGTGACAGTTTGGAGTGGAAGACAGGTTTATAGACAGGTGAGCTTGAGGGCACCGAGTGTTCTATACATGGAGAACCTAAGGGCACTGCAGGGCAGCCATGAGGGGAGCCTGCTGGGATGGAGATGGGGGAGGGTGTCCTGAGGAAGTGATGTGCACGCTGGCATTTCCAGGAGGAGCTAGAAGAAACTGACTCACCAACTGGAGGAAGCATTAGGAGTTCCCCTGTGTCAGCAAGACCAGGGACAAGGGCCAGCTTCTCTCTGTGGGCACTGAGAAGGATGCTGGGCTGGGAGGCCTGGGGAGCTACACTCTCCATCATGGGGGAGAGGGGGGCTTAGGTCCTCTGTGCAGAGTCTGGGCCCTGAAGATGGGTTAAGACAGCAAAGTCTCCAAGTCACTCTGGACAAGCCACTCTGGACCAGTCACTGCAGACATGCTGTTAACCCCCTATCTCCTATTTTGGGTGAAAGAGGATGCCCCTCACATGTTCCCCCACCTGCCTCACCGCAAAGCAGACTGGTGTGCCCACCGAAAACCTGAACCTGATCTCCAAATTTACTTCTGCCTTTCCTCTGGGTTCATTCATTCCATGCCATTCTTTCTGGGTCTCCTGATCTGTGCCACCATTTCCTTATCTGTAAAATAGATCTAATAAAAGCACCCATATCATGGATTGCTCAAAGATTAAAAAAGCTAATATAAGTAAAGTGATTAGAACAGTCCTCAGCACATGGTAAACACTCAACATATGTTACTTACATGTTACGATAGTCATCCCATAGATAGCAGCTGGGTCACTCTTTCTGTTTAACCCCTTTCAAAAGGGGTGTGTGATTTTGGGTGGTAATGGTGATAACAGGCTTGCCCAGTGGTAATGAATCTACCTGCAGTACAGGAGACTTGGGTTTGATCCCTGGGTCTGGAAGATCCCCTAGAGAAGGAAATGGCAACTCACTCCAGTATTCTCGCCTGGGGAATTCCATGGACAGAGCAGCCTGCAAGGCTACAGTCCGTGGGGTTGCAAAGAGTCAGACAGGACTGAGTGATTAAACGATAACAACAATGGTGAGGCCTGTGATTATGATATGAGGAGTGGCTTCAGTGATGATGATGGTCAGGTTTCACAGTGATGATGGTGGTGAGGATGACATGGCGATGATGTAGACCCTTTGTGGTGATCAGTGACACCCTGCAGTGGCAGCTTTGGGGGGGCATATGTTTTCATCCCAGGTCCCAGTTGAGACTCCCAAGAACATGCTCTATGTCTCATTCCTCTTGGTTCCTCGCAGCCCCAACCTCAGCTGAACCTGGTAACCAGCACACAATGGGTACACAAAGCATGTTTGCTGGATGGATGTCAGACCTCATCCCAGACAGATCTCTCTCAGACCCTCATCATCACAAGAAAAGAAATCCCACCCTTTCTTATAGTAACTGTTTTATCTCTCATGACTTAGTTAAGAGATCCTGGTTTCTTTACCCAAACCACTCTCACTGCAGTGGAAGGTTCTTCACCCCTCCTGCTCTGCGGCGGGAACAAACTGGTGATGCCTCACCTTTTTCTGGAGCCCCATGCTGATACAGGAGCTGATGGAAGGCATCAGCCCTGCCCTGCCAGATGTGGCTGGGGGTGCTCACTATTGATTGCCAGTGACCAAGAGATGCTTCTGGAGAAAGGAGAACTCCTGCTTCTGCAAGACATCAAGGACCAAATAACCCCAAAAGGTACTGGAGCCACACTTCCTGAGAGGTCAAATCATTCAGGTAGAGCCTGACCTGCCCGGGTCCCCCACCTGAAAGCAGATCCTTCTCCAAGCAGCCCTGTCCTTTTGGTGAGCACTCTCCAAGGGCCAGATGCCATGCCCCCTTCTCCATCCACCACCATAAAAAACAGAATGGGCCGGCCAGGTCTCAGACCAAAGGCAAACGGGCCAAGACTGCTGGCTGTCATTTAAAATACATTCTGTCCCCTCTTCTCTTTCTATTAGGATGTCTGCTGTTTAGCTGGGGACAAGATTATCATAAATTTAGCATAAACACAATCTTTTTTGGCCTTAATTGCAACTTGGTATTGGGCTTCCCCAGAGAAGGCAATGGCACCCCACTCCAGTACTCTTGCCTGGAAAATCCTATGGACGGAGGAGCCTGGTAGGCTGCAGTCCATGGGGTTGCTAAGAGTCGGGCATGACTGAGCGACTTCCCTTTCACTTTTCACTTTCATGCACTGGAGAAGGAAATGGCAACCCACTCCAGTGTTCTTGCCTGGAGAATCCCAGGGACGGGGGAGCCTGGTAGGCTGCCGTCTATGGGGTCACACAGAGTCGGACACGACTGAAGTGACTTAGCAGCAGTAGCAGCATTGGGCTTCCCTGGTGGCTCAGATGGTAAATAATCTGCCTGCAATGCAGGACACCAGGGTTCCATCCCTGGGTCGGAAGATCCCATGGAGAAGGGAATGGCTACCCACTCCAGTACTCTTGCCTGGAGAATTCCACAGAGGAGCTTGGCAGGCTACAGTCCATAGAGTCACAAAGAGTCAGACACAACTGAGCAGCTAACACTTTCACTTTCATGGACTATATGACCAACTTTTGGCCAATGGGATGTGAGAAAAAAACTAAAGAGCACAACTTCTGGAGAATGTCATTAAAAGGAAGGGAGTATGCACTTTTCCCCTTCTTTTGCCTTGCTGGCTGGAATGTAGACATAAAGGGTATGGCTCCAGCAGCCATCCTAGACCATGAGGTAATGTGGGTCCAGAGGCCATGAATGGTGGGAAAATAGGATAGAAGGAGTCTGGATACCACGTCACACTTTGGCAGTCTAGGAATGGCTACTTCTGGATTTCTTAGCAGTGAGAGAGAAATAAATCTCTCTTATTTAAGCCACTGACATTTTGTTCATTTGTTCATTTTCTGTTACTACAGACTAAACCTAATTCTAATTGACACATTTGTGGACTGAAACTAGTCCCCAGGCATATTTCACTTGCCTACACACCAATGTTCATATGTTTTAAATTCGAGTCCCACATGTTAAAACCAAGATTTTTTTTTCACATAAAAATTTGAATTGTGATTTCTTTTGAAACTGCAGTTCAGCCTGGTAATATTGGAAGAAGCTGAGTAACAGCTGCCCTTTTCTGCTAGAACCTGTGTCCTTCTGTTCATCACAGTCTCTTCTGAGCCCCTTTCACTCTATATTCCTCCCTGGTACCAATGGCTCTGGGCTTGAGTCCCTGGGGCAGGTTCTCACTGTCTACATTCAATTCCCAAGGCACCCTCCTCGCCCTGCCTTCTCCACATGAGCCCCTTACACACCATCTACAACAATCAGAGCCCTACTCTCTGGCCCAGCCATGGGGTGGGAACTTTCTCAGGCGGGGAATTATATCTAGAAGCAAAAGCGAGGTGAGGAACAGGTCTGGGACTGGAGTAGGGGCTTATCCTGGGCCACCAGCAAGTCTGTGGCAGAACAGACCTGGAGTCTGGAGTCCTGAGCCCCAGCCTGGTGACCCAAGCTCCTGAGTCTTTGGAAGAGAAGGTTTTGGTAGAAGAACTTTCCTCAGAAGAGACAGAGTTTATCTGTTCTCCTAAAACAAAAATGAAAACAGAAACAAAACCAGCCCCACCCACTGTGTCCAAATCCAGGCAGTGGTGGGAGAACGTGGACAGGAAGTTGCATGGGTGGCATCCTGGTAAAGACTGGCCACCTGCCTCCCTCTCTGAACCCTAAGCTGTGGCAAGGACAGAGGCCACCTCGCAGTGAGAGCTGCTCTGTTTCAGTCCCAGGTGAGGAGCCCCTTCTCGAAGAGCTCCAAAGTTGTAATTCTTTCATTCTGTCATCCCCAACTCATGAAGGGCCTAGTATGTGGAAGAGCTCAAATGAACAGTGATGAATGGATGAGCTAACAAGTAAATGAATGAAAGAAACAGAGTTCAGGGCCTGTGCAATAAGCCTCAGATGGATGCAGGCATTGCCTGCAGGTGAGTTCAGTCATATTTGACTCTTTGTGACCCTCTGGACTGTAGCCCACCAGGCTCCTCTGTCCATGGAATTTTCCAGACAAGAATACAAGAGTGGGTTGCCATTTCCTACTCCAGGGGAATCTTCCTGATCCAGGAATCAGACTCACGTCTCCTGCATCTCCTGCATTGGCACGTGGGTTCTTTACCACTGTGCCACCTGGGAAGCCCTCAGAAGGATGGCACAGTCAGAAAAGCTCCCCATCCCTTCACAGGTTCCTGTTCTTAGGAATTACCAGAGATTCCTGAACGGAGGTTCTGGGCCTGCTGGTTCCAATCCCTTCCCCCTTCCCTTGACTCTGTAGACCCCTCCTGAGTGGAGGAGAGAGCCTAGAAATAAAGTCCCCAAGTGGCCATGGTAGCCTCCTCAATGGCACCCCGCTGTTTGTGGTTCCTGCTGGCCCCGGGAAGAGACTAAGACGCGGTGCTGCCCCGTTTCAGCACCATGGTGACCGATGGGAAATCGCTCCACTATTAAGACCCATGCTTTGTCTCTACAAGCAGAAAAATTAACTAGAACAGCTAATTAATCAGAGAAATGTGCAACATCTCTGTTATTTTTAATTCCTCGCCCACATTAATGCATTATTGGTTTGCTTTAAAACTAATTCACAGCCTGGTCTTGATTCCCTTATCTCAGGGTTGCCAGCTCCGGGCTGGACGTGAAGCAAGCTCTGCTGCTGATTCCCCAGTCCTTCAAATCTTCTCAAAGCACATTAGAGTCACATAAACAGGACATGTAATGAGACAGCCCTACTTTGCTTTGATACTTTTAATTACCAGCCTGAGAAAGACAAGGAAGAGGCGAGGAGGCCCAGGAGAGACGCCTGGGGCCTGGTGATGCACACTCGTTGCCTGCTGCAGGGATAAAGTCAAAACCAGCTGGCTCTTCTCTGAACACCTTCCCTGTCTCAGGGGTGCTGGTGGTTTCCAGCAACAGAGAGGCACCGGGAACATGTCTAGTATACATGCGACCTATGCCGATCAAGTTACACAGAAAAAGGTCCCCTTTTTTTTAGAATGTAAGTTTCCTTCTCCCCACAGAAGCCTGGCTATTTGACAAGGAAACTTCCTGAAAAGGAGATGCCAAGCAAGGACTTTCATCTTCCTCAGGCAATCATGTATTCAATTGACCAACACTTTATGAGCACCTGTTGTGTACCAAGCACTGTCTCAGTTATTGATGATACATCAGTGAACAAAAGAATCACCGATTCTGGTCCTCACGGAGTGGCCACTCCAGCAGGAAAAAGCACGATAAGAAGAAGGCAATGGCAACCCACTCCAGTACTCTTGCCTGGAAAATCCCATGGACGGAGGAGCCTGGTAGGCTGCAGTCCACGGGGTCGCACAGAGTCGGACACGACTGAAGCGACTTAGCAGCAGCAGCAGCATAAGCACGATAAAGAGGTACATTACACAGTGTGTTCCTGGGTCTTGCGTTTCTACACATCTTACAAGTAAGAAACTAATTGCTTCTTGTTCTGAATTTTTCTTTCAAGGATGTTTGTGGAGCAAACAGCCTTGGAAGCTAGAGGTTGTGTCCCTGCTGCCGTGGAGGGAGGCATGCTTTCTGTCCAGTTTAGTAAAATTATTATCTCTTCTGGAGCAAAGGACAGGCATCCGGTCCATTATGAACGATTTGACTTCCTGAGCACCTGTTCCCCTCCTGTAACATTACCCATCACGTGGGCAGATCTCATCCAGTCCTCTTTACATCACATCTCATCCAGTCCTCTTTACATCACCCTGTGAGAACCAGGGCTCAGGAAACCATTGTGAGAATTACACTAGATAAGGTGGGATGAGATTTGTGCCTCCCCCCGCATGCTAGTGAAAATGATCAATAACACCACCTCTGCCCTCAGAGACACATAAGTCAGCTTCAAGGCACAGCCCAGGACCGCTGTTGTTGGCAGAGTTGTCCTGACTTCCTCCCTGCAGGTTCAGGTGGAGCACAGCAGGAGGGCTTCTAAAAGAAGGAAGCAGCAGACACGAGTTCCATCCCTGGGTCGGGAAGATCCCTTGGAGAAAGAAATGGCAACCCACTCCAGTATTTTTGCCTGGGAAATCCCATGGACAGAGGAGCCTGGTGGACTACAGTCCAAGGGGTAGCAAAAGAGCCAGACACGGCTTAGTAACTAAACAGCAAGGATTGTGGTCAAAGGCAGAGGAACGGATCACTGTCTGAGTTCCCTGAAGCCCTCCCTGACTGCTCTGCCCTGAGGACCACTGACTCCTCTCACCCCCAATCACGATTAGTCCCTTGCTCCCAGCGTGGGGCCAAGGTCTCTCTCATTCTCCCCTCGGTGTGGTTTTTGTCTCCCTAACCAGGTTGTGAGCCCAGGGCAGGTACCACATGTCTGAGTGTCTCCGATCTGTCACACAGCTGACTCTGCTCATCACAAACCATCAATAAATTCTCAGCGACAAGAGCACAAGCCTCCCACTCAGTGCCAAGCGCAGTCCTTCCGCCACATAAACTGTGCAAGGATCTGGAGGGAAAGTGGTGGGGCCATTGGGGCCACCTGGCCCTCCTCTCTCCCCTCCAAGCTGTCTTCCCACTCAGGCTGCTCTGGCCTAGCCGTTCGCCCCCTTGCGAGGGGCTCCAGCCCCTCCTCCCCCACCCCCATGCATCCCAGGAGAGAAGGAGGTGGAGATGCCTGGTTAAGTACTTTCCTGTCTGCATCCTGCTCCCCCAGCCTCCACGACTATTATTGGTAAGTGAACCAATTTTCTCTCCTGACATCTGTAGCTCTTAGCAGTGAATATATTTGAAAAACCCTTTATGATTACTTGAAATCTTCCCTGCAATTTGATTCCTGATATTTCTCTGTACTCACTGAATGATTCTTTTAACTCACTATTTCTTACACCGCAGGCCTGCCCATCTCCCCATCCCCCACACACCACCTTGGATATTTATCCCCTTCCTCCCACAACCTGCAGAGAGGCGGGCAGGCCAGGCCAGGGCCCACCTCCTCACCCGAACCCTCCCTTTCTGCCCCCAACACTGCTACCCCAGATGGACAACCCCCATCTCCAAGCATCACGCTCAGCCTAGGACTTAAAGGAGAGTTTCTCAGGGAGCCGGAGTCTCCTTCTCCCCCATCTGCCATGAGCCAGATACACCACCCGCTGCCTGGTCCCAGGATTATTTCCAGTTCCTTCCAGAACACTTGGCGTTCCAGCCTCGGCACCTGAAGCTGACTTCCTCCCGGGGGAGAGTACAGTTGGAGAATGATACTAGTGATCAGAACAAACTACAGTGGGTTTCAGAATACTGGCCGCTGCTGCGGTGGGGATGCGATGGGGCCTGAGCAGGGCATCGAGCCCTGTGCATACGTGCTTAGTGGCTCAGTCGTGTCTGACTCTTTGCGCCCCCATGGACTGTAGCCCACTAGGCTCCTCTGCCCATGGGGATTCTCCAGGCAAGAATACTGGAGTGGGCTGCCATGCGCTCCTCCAGGGGATCTTCCTGACCCAGGAATTGAACCGGAGTCTTCTGCATTGCAGGAGGATCCTTCACCATCTGAGCTACCACGAAGGCCTGCGTTGAGCCCTGCTTGGCTCTAAAGACATTGCTGCGATGTACTTCCACAAGGGCTTTCCCGGTGGCTCAGCTGGTAAAGAACAAATCTACAATGCAGAAGACCTGGGTTCGATCCCTGGGTTGGGAAGACCCCTTGGAGAAGGGAAAGGCTAGCCACTCCAATATTCTGGCCTGGAGAATTCTGTGGACTGTACAGCCCGTGGGGTCGCAAATAGTCGGACACTGCAGCAACTTTCACACACTTCACTTTCCACAGTGGTGGTGTTCGGGGGTGGAGGTGGCGTGGTGAAAGTTCTAAAGGCACAAAAACGTCATCAGCTCCAGGTTAGCTCTGCAGACTTCTCCCAGCTACGAGGTACCTGTGTCCAAACACGGTGTTAACAGAGTGAGTCTTCATGGGGCTTTCCTGCTGTCCAATTGCTGCCAGACCTTCAGGCATTTGCTCTACACTCCAAACACGATGCAATGGCATCCGACACCATGCCTCTCACTCGCTCAGTTATCCATTCATTTAGCTGATAGTTCCTGAGCACCTGGCCTGTGCTAGGGAGCCTGGCTGGAACTGAGGGGACAAAGAGGGAGCAAGCCCGGTTCTGGCCTCCTGAGCTCACAGCCAGGCATGGGAGCAGGACGCAAAAGTGGCGGTGCAAGAAACAGGGTGGCTGGAGGCTCAGAGCCCACATCCTGGAGTCAGACTGTCTGGGCTTGAACGCCAGCTACTACTCTGTTCATAGTGGGACTTTGGGCAAGACTCAGCTTTTCTGGGCCACAATTTCCCCATCTATGACAATATTTACCTCACAGGATTAATGTGAGTTGATCTATGAAAAGCTGGGGCTTGCCTGGTGGCATAGTGTAAAGAATCTACCTGCTAATGCAGGAGACGTGGGATGGATTGCTGGTCCAGGAAGATCCCACACGCCACGGAGCAATAAAGCGCGTGTTGAAGCTGTGCTCAAGGGCCCGTGCTCTGCATCAGGAGAAGCCACTTCCGTGAGAAGCCCATGCACCGCCACGAGAGAGTAGCCCCTGCTCTCCACAAGCAGAGACGACAGCAGCAACGACAGCCTAGCACAGTCACGAGAAATCCATAGAATTATGAAAAGCTGTTAGGACAGAGCCTGGCAGATATCAATGCTATATAAACATTAGTTATCCCTGCTAAAAGATGGGATTGACTCTGTTTCCTGGTACCATTGTAGAAAGAGATCTTATTATATCGATCACCATTGCAGATATTCAAGCTTCCTGTTCTCGGGATAAAGGGAGACCAAAGAGGCCCCCTCCATTTCTCAGTAAGAAGAGCTGAGAACGGGAGAGATTGAAAAGACCTTTTCAGGGGAAACAGTGTCCCAAAGAGATGAGCTGAGTTGAAGAGGTACGGTAGAGAGTGAGCAGGGTAATGGGTGTCTCCTGACTCCCATCCACTCACATCCAGGGAGCATGCCCTGCTTATGTCCACGCAGGAAGTGGGTGTGGGAGTAGGCTCCCTCCACAGGGACTCATGCAGTAAGATCACAGGTCTTCCCATGTTCCCTTCTCCTAAAGGGTCATTGCCCTCAACCCCAGGCTTCCCTGATAGCTCAGTTGGTAAAGAATCTGCCTGGAATGCAGGAGACCCTGGTTTGATTCCTGGATTGGGAAGATCCGCTGGAGAAGGGATAGGCTACCCGCTCCAGTATTCTGGCCTGGAGAATGCCGTGGACTGGAGAGTCCCTGGGGTGGTAAGGACCCAGACGCGACTGAAAAACTGACTTTCACCTTCCAGGCAGTAGGCGCCTCTAGTTCTGCGTTTTCACTGGACTTTCTGCGAGCCTGTCCACCTGCACCGGCAGGTTCAGAGGGTGGGCCACATCCCCCAGCCAAAGTGGGAAGGCGGAAGGCCCAGCACAAGGTTTTCTGGGTCATGGCGTCGCCTCTCTGTCCTCAAAATAAGCTCGTCCCCCAGGGCTCAGGTCAGCTTGGGGGAGGGGTGGGGAAGTCAGAGGCTGAGTCATGAGAACAGTTCTGAGGCTCAGAGCATCCTGTCCTTCCTGACAAGCTGCTAATGCAGATTGGGTTCTCATGGTGGAACCAGGCGTACCTGTCCTCCAGGCCCCATCTCTGCACCTGCAGCGTCCCCCTACCCCAGATCTTAGCCCCAAGATAACCTGGGCACAGCTGGGGTGCTGTGCTGCTCAGCGGGGTCCACAAGGAGGAGCCAGAGGGCGCCTGATCTCTCTGCACTGTACAGGGAGGGGCCTCCTGTGAGGTGAGTTGATACCTCCAGGCAAATATTGTTACTGCAGCACCTAACACAATTTACATTCACTCAGCAAAATTCTTCAGTCCTTTGCACTAGTTAGGATGGGCTCTATTGTCCCCATTTCACAGATAAGGAAACTGAGGCTTCCAACAGTGAAGAGGCTTACCCTGGGCATACAGCTCATAGGGGCAGCTAAGACCCTACCACCATGGTCCCCTAGCTCTTCCTTGGGGCTCGCTGTCCTCTGTGAGATTCCTGCTTACATCGGGTTCTCAGCTGAAGAAGAGCTCAGAAACACAGGCGGCCCAGGAGGAAGACCCAGGGGAGAGGCCCCTCAGGGATTGCCTGTGTCCTGTCTCTGGAAGTCAAAAGAATTTGGTTTCTGGGTCTTCCCAGGTCTGCCTTTGCCCCTGTCAGGCAGGCAGCCTGGGTGCAGGTGGCAGGGTAAGTGTGCAGGGGCTTGTTGGGCTGTCCCGAGAGTGAACAGCGGCAGGCTGGCACACACAGAGCTGGCACGGCAGGGCTGTTGCCGTCGGGACCATTACCGCCTTGATTAATTAGGCGCCTTCCACACAGAGCCTCTGGGCTCCTGGGGCTGCCTGTCAAAACTGCAGGGCTCAGCAAACTGTGGGGCACCAACCCAGAACCACCATCCAGACCTGCTGTGCTGGGGAGGGAGGCAGGGGCTGGGGTGGGTGGCGGTCTCTGACACTGCTTGGATGAAATAGCCATGGGTGTTTCCTTGCTGGTCCTGAAATGTCACAGGACCTCACCAGCTCCAAATACCATTTATTGAAGACCTGCTTTGTGTATCCACTTCCTGGGGGGCTTTATCAAACCTAGGAAAGAGGAGGGGAGGGGGTCCCATAGCCTCCAACTTGTGACTCCTAAGACCAAGGCCCCCTGCCCTTAGCACCCCTCTCTCTCATTTAGGGAAGTCACTCATGAGTCACATATAGTAGTCACACTCCTCCTTACATTCTCTCATCCAAGATCGTCTGGACTAGGGTGGAGGGTGGGCTGGAATAAGCGGAGGAGGACAAACTGGGACCTTCACCTAAGCCCAGGCCAGTGGAAATGCTCGCCTGCAAGTGCCCACATCCCTCTTCTCCAGGTACAGGCTGGTAATACCTGAATAACAGATTGTGGTCATCTTAGCTTCTAGACTGCTCCGTCTCTGCATTTCCTAGTTTAGTAAACCAAGATGCTTGGTGGTGTTAGGGTCATGAGTTAGGCTGAAAATAACAGGCAAGCATGTCCCCACCGAGGTAAGCATCACCACCAGTGGGATGCTTCTAGTCCTTCTCCCTGGGACTAGGCATACTTCTACTCCATCCAGAGCATGTGGGTCGAGTGACAGTTGCAAAGGGCTAGGTACTCAGTGATATCAACACAAATGAGGCACGTGGCTGCGGCTGTCCTCAAAGAGCTCCCCCTAGTGGAGAATACAGGAAGCGCCTGTCTGTGAAGGCAGGAAAAGGGTGTAGACTTAGTGGTCGGTCCCCAGGTGTTACATCCTACATTCCAGCAGCTAATGCTGGGGATAGGGAGGGAGGCAGAGGAACTTTTAGAGGCAATTAGAACAAGTGCTCGCTTGAGGGGTCCACAGCGAGGACAGTAAGAATGAGAAGAGAAAGGCAGTCTAGAAGGAGTGAAGGACCCAGAGGTCTCAAACTCAGTACTGTCCTGGGAGTGGTCAGGTGAGCCTGACAAGGGATGGGTGTAGACTCTGCATCAAAGAGAACTTAACTTATGCCAGTATCTGGGCTCAGGGCTTTATCAGCATCTTTTCATTTAAATCCTCACAGCAACCCTCAGGGATAATGATGGTAGTACTCTCTTCTGCAAATGTGGAAACTGAGGCTCCGGAGTCTGCTGAACTTGCCCAAGCTTGCAGAATTGGAAGGGACAGATGGCCAGCCATCTGCTCTGTGGGCTGGATTCACCTGCTGGCTCGGCTGGAGGAGGGAAGGCTAAGGAGCCCAGTGACTCCAGGTCACCTGTGATTGGTCGGATGCAGCTGGACTGCAGGACCATACCAGCCTCTCGGAAAAAGCTAAACTGTATGAGGCTGCCCCAGAACCCTCACATCTGTGGTGTAGAAGCTTCCCACACCAGAGAATGAGCTACAGGGACGTGATTGCTGAGGATGGAAAAAGGCGGAGAGGAGTCTAAAAGGGGAAATGGGGTGTATTAGTCTGCTTGGGCTGCCACTAAATACCACAGACTGCGTGCCTTAACTATAGAAATGTACTTTCTCACAGCTCTGGAGGCTGAAGTTCAAAATCAAGGTGCCAGAATGGTTGGCTACCTCCGGGGTCTCCCCCCTTGTCTTGCAGAGGGCCGCCCTCTTGCAGCCTGCCCATGTGGTTGTCCTTCCGTGTGTGTGTGTTCTGCTGCCGTCTCTGTGTCCTAATCTCCTCTTCTAATAAGGACACCAGTCAGATCGGATTAGGGCCCACCAAGGGCTTCATCTTAACTCAGTTACTCATCTAAAGGCCCCATTTCCAAATGCAGTCACTTTCTAAGGTACTGCGGCTTAAGGCTTTGCTATATGAATTTGGAGGGGGTGTGTAATTCAGCCCATAACACTCCACCCTCTGGATCCCCCCAAAGCTATGTCCTTCTCACATGCAAAATACATTTACCACCAGCCCAATGGCCCCAAAGTCTTATCCCATCCCAACATCAACTCTAAACCTCAGAGATATGAAATAGATCCTAAAGGTAGAAGGGAGTTCAAAGAAAGAAAAAAGGTATTGCTGAGGCTATAGCTCCACAAAGCACAGAACAATCTTTGAGTGGGGCTGGGAAGGATCCACTGAAAGGAAAGGGCCTGACACTAAGGTCTCACCAGGCCAGGACCATCCTCATGGAAGAGGACTGCGTTAGTGGGGACAGGGTGGAGTGAGAGGTTAGGAGGATGGGGGGGTTGTGCAAAGCTCTGAGTAGAAGAGATTCGTCTGCCCGCTCAGCCTCCGCATGGAGACAACTCTATGTGTGTGTGTGTGTGTGTGTGTGTGTGTGTGTGTGTGTGTGCAAAACAACCATTATTGTTTTGCAGTCTCTGCATCTGCACCTCAGAGACACAGGAGCCAGGATGATGGATCTATTGATTAACATTTTTGTTCACTTCAAGATATGGAACGTGAGTCACTTTTTAGACACGTTTTGCTGGAGGCAGTTGCCTTTACCTTGAATGTTATCGGGCCTCTTTGTGCCCTGATGTCTAGAAGAAGATGTGGGCCCCCTCTAGAGAGGAGCAGGGACCTGATCCCAGGGTGGGAAATACCACAGGGGCCTGAGCTTCCGGAGTGGGGCCTGCTCTTTGGGCTCTGGGGAAGCCGGCAGAGCCCAGCTTGCCAGCCCCGATCTTGCGTCTTTGGTGACTTGAAGGCCCTCAGAATGACAGGAACTTCAGCCTGTGGTTCCCAAACATCATTGCACATGATCACCACGTGAGGGGCTTGCTAAAATTACAGCCTTCCGGTCTTCAGTTTTGAATGTCTAGGAGTAAGTTGCACGATCCAGCACTTTGACAAGCAGAGTTTTATAGCCCATTGATCAATACTTTGAAAGAAACCTGGATCTCATTCAATCCCCTTATCAGCATGACCAACTGGAGAAGGTGGACCCAGAAAGTGGTGCGGAGGCGGCCTAACTGTACTACACCCTGGTCACCCCACGTGGCCTTCAAGAAGCAGGAAGACCTCTCTGGGGAGGATTATCAACCCTGTCAGACTCACTAGAGGTAATACCCTTCCACAGCTCTGTCAGTGCCCGACAGTCCAAGACCCTGGGAACACGCCAGCTGTGGACGAGGTTGGGTTTATTACTTGTTGCAGGGAGGGAGAACATACAGGGAGGGGAGGGACCTGATTGTGTCGTAAGAGGACAGAGCTAGAGAGAAGCCATCGGAGGATTTGGGCTTTGGTCAGGCGATTTGCAGAAGAGTCCAAGAAGACAGCAGTCTGCTCAGGACTGAGAGCTGTCAGAAAGTGGGGCAATCCCGTGAGTGGGTATCTCAGTCAACTTGATCCACAGGGAGGCGGACACTATAATCAGTGAAAGAGCAGTCCGTCACCTTAGCTGGGAGGAGGGCTGTTTGATATGTTATGGTTTGCACCACATTCATGTCTTGTCTGTGTGCAGGCGTGGTTATGGAATAGATTTGTTTTTGTCTTGTTCTATCATGGTTGCAGATGGCCTTGTCTGATATTAACGTTCTGGGAAATTGTTTACATTCAACAGGAGGGCACCAAGGCCAACTCCCAGACAAGAGGGCTGCTCTTCGCCTTCTCATCACCCTATCACAGGCCTCATCCAGGAAGCTGGGTGTTTTGTGTATTGTCTGAAGGAAGGACAACAGCCTCTACACCGACCTCATCACCAACCCCTCCCCTCCACTACTCTGAGTCCCAGTGAGGCTCCAGGTGTTCCTTCCCTGACTCTATACGTGGGGTCGGCTACCTCCTCTGGCTCCTCCCTCTCAGCAATGGTTTTCCTCCCGTCCCTTTAGCCGCTGCTCGTCCTATTAAAAGGCATGCCCTTGGGCAAAGGAGACACTCCCACTCTGCTCCCTTGTATCTTGATTTCACGTTGCTGCTCTGCTGCTGAGTTGCTATGTAGCTGTGACTGTCCCAGTGAGAGACCCCACGGTGATCTCTCCCTACAGTACTCGGCCCGCCAGGCGCTCATGCAGCAGTAGTGAGGGTGATGTATAAGGTGTTGAAGCTGATGGTGTTTCTAGTGCTGACCTGGATAACAGTGATGATTTGGCTAGCATGGTGGTGATCACTATCAGAGTGACATAGGGGGTTAAGGATAGTGATGGGGGTGGTGATGGAGGTGTAGTGGTGACCATGGTGACAAGGTGATGGCGATGGTACTGTTGGTAGTCGAGATGGTGAAGAGGGCAGTGCTGGAGCGGTGATGACAGAGTTTGTGGCCATCCCAGTGATGGGGAGGGCAAATGCGGTAATTATGGAAAAGATTAATTTCTAGGTTGAGACCCTTAAGGGTTTTCAGTGGTGTTCATGGAATAATCTCAGAGAGTTTATTAAGTCTTCTACTTCTTTCTTTAGGCAAGGAAACTCTAAATCAACTTTCTAAGGGTGCTTATGGGCAGACAGTGATGCAGAAAGAAGATGGTACACGACAGATCTCCCATCTCCCGTGTCAGCAGCCCTAGGCTTGCCCTACTTCCAGGCCCCTTGAAAGGAGGTGCAGATGGCTGCTTCACTTCCGGCAGTGTCCTCAGACAGAAGGGGGGGTCCCTGATGGGCACCAACAGCTGTCAGGCACCTGGGAGACTCAAGAGACCTGTCTCTGATAAGACCTGTCATATGCAGGCATGGACAAGTGTGGATACAGGATAAGGGGCCTGGGGCTGCAGAACCCGTGCTGTCCCAGAAGGCAAGGGTGCACAGAGCAGATGGTCTAGACCAGGACACTCAGCCCAAGATACAGGAAGATTGGGTGAGCTGGCTCAAAGTGAACAGCTGGGAATGGAGAAGGCAGGGCTGACAGCCTGGGATGGAACTGGCTACACCTTCCAGGGAAATCACTTGTTTGGAAAATGCTTGAGGCAAAAGGGCTTTGAACCCAGGTCAAATATTGCATCTAACAGTGGACTGTTTTACCCACCCTGCTACAGGAGCACCCAGTGACTAACTTTGGGGCAGGGAAAGGGGATCCTAAGACAGGGGCTGTCACACCCTACCCTGGGCTTCCCAGGTGGCTCAGTGGTAAAAGACTCCACTTGTCAATGCAGGAGCCACAGAAGACATGGGTTGGCTCCCTGGATCAGGAAGATTCCTTGGAGGAGGAAATGGCAACCCACTCCCATATTCTTGCCTGGAGAATGCCATTGACTGAGGAGCCTAGTGGGCTATAGTCCATGGGGTCACAAAGAGCTGGACAGGACTGAGCAAGTGAGCATGCGCGCGCGTGTGTGTGCGCACACACCCACCCACACACACACACACACACGCACACAGCCTACCCTGGGAGGGCCTGACCTACTCCACACGGCCTCCACGACTTCATCCCTCCTTAACACACTCAGAACTCAGAGGCATAGAGATCAGGGGGCCTCAGGTTTAAAGAGATCCCTCAGTTAGTTCAGTCACACAGTTGTGTCCGACTCTTTGCGACCCATGGACTGCAGCATGACAAGCTTCCCTGTCCTTCACCACCTCCCAGAGTTTGCTCAAATTCATGTCCATCAAGTTGGTGATGCCATCCAACCATCTCAACCTCTGTCATCCCCTTCTCCTCCAGCCTTCAGTCTTTCCCCGCATCAGGGTCTTTTCCAAGGAGTCAGTTCTTTGCATCAGGTGGCCAAAGTATTGGTGCTTCAGCTTCAGCATCAGTCCTTCCAATGAATATTCAGGACTGATTTCCTTTAGGATTGACTGTTGTCAAAGGGCTTGCTGTCCAAAGGACTCTCAAGAATTTTCTCTCACACCACAGTTCAAAAGCATCAATTCTTCAGCCCTCAGCTTTCCTTATGGTCCAACTCTCACACCCATACATGACTACTGGAAAAACCATAGCTTTGACTAGATGGACCTTTGTTGACAAAGTAATGTCTCTGCTTTTTAATATGCTGTCTAGGTTGGTCAGAGCTTTTCTTCCAAGGAGCAAGCATCTTTTAATTTCATGGCTGCAATCACCATCTGCAGTCATTTTGGAGCCCCCCAAAATAAAGTCTGTCACTGTTTCCATTGTTTCCCCATCTATTTGCCATGAAGTGATGGGACCAGATGCCCTGATCTTCATTTTTTGAATGCTGAGTTTTAAGCCAGCTTTTTCACTCTTCTCTTTCACCCACATCAAGAGGCTCTTTAGATCTTCTTTGCTTTCTGCCATAAGGGTGGTGTCACCTGCATAGCTGAGGTTATTGATATTTCTCCCCATCATCTTGATTACAGCTTGTGCTTCATCCAGTCCAGCATTTCTCATGATGTACTCTGTGTATAAGTCAAATAAGCAGGGTGACAATACAGTCTTGATGTGCTCCTTTCCCAATTTAGAACCAGTCTGATATTCCATGTCTGATTCTAACTGTTTCTAGGTGATCCCTAGGGAACCTATGAATCACACAGTGACCTTCGCAGTGCTGGTCATCTGGGGAGTCAGCTGCATAATTTCCCCCAGTGAACACTCTATTCTGTATCACTCACGGTCCAATCAGGAGAACGTAACCCATACTAGGTATTTCCATCAGAGAGATTTAATACAGGAAACTGGTTACACAAGTATTAGAAGAGCTGAGGAACCAAAAAGGGGGTGCAGAAGCAACCAGAGGTCAGCAAGAACAGGAAGCCACTATGACCCTGAGGGCAGGGGGGGCAACAGGAGGTGCTGTTACCAGAAACCAGGTGCCAAGGCTGTGGGGTAGGAGTTGGAACTGCATTGGAGAATCAGCCATCCTGAAGAGATGCCTTAAAGCAGGACAAGAGAGGGAGAAATACCCTGGTTCCTCACTTTTTATTTTCTGCTGTCTCCCACTAGTCCTCCTATTAGCTGACCCAGCGATACTAGCTGGCAAAGGAGGCTGGGAAGCAGCATATGCAGGAAGGCTGGAAAGAGATCTGAAAGCAACAAGGCAGTGACCGCTCCAGCTTACGACCTTAGGAAACTGAACTACCTTAAGGTCTCAAGGGCTCAGTGACTAACATCCCTTCCCCCACACCTCGTTCAGAGTTTTCTGAGAAATGGATACCGGAGTCAAGCAAAATGGAAACCAAATATTACCTTTAGTACCACTGAAGAACAGTGGAGACTGTGGCATTAAGGTCTCTTAGCAAGGTGGGCTTGTAAGACCTCATGCCTAAATTTACCAGGCTTACTGAGTCTCAGGCAGAGCTGCGCATCTGCAGTCCTACCCTCCTCCCATGGTGGGAATAAGCAGAATACCTGTGCTTTCTGTCAACAGGAAGATCCCCAAAGCGGAGAGCACTCAGATTCTCCCTCAAAGCTGCCTACAGAGAAATCGCCTCTTCCCCAGGGGGGCAGTGAGGGAATCGATGGAAAGAGGACAGGACTGTTGCTCTAATGAAGGGCCCTCTGTGTGGAATCAGAGACCAGATGACCTGAAAGCATAGTCTCCAGTTGGGAATGATGAGTCACGTCTATGAATCCCTGCTGAGTGGTCAGCCAGCCACTCCTGAAAATGGTGAGTAATGGAGACTCAGAACCATGTGAAATAGCACATTCCATCTTTATACAGTTCAGATGGTTAAAACGTCCTTTATAGTAATCTGAGTTTTTCCTGTAGTTTCTATTTCTCCCTGGGGTGAGGGCTAGGGGCTTCACATAACATCTCTGATCCATTTTCAGCAAGACGATGTTGAAGATGTACTTAAAGAGGGCAAGCAAGTATATCATCCTGAGACACAAGATCTCTAGGCTAAACACCCCCAGTCCTTTCGATTTGCTCTTATGTGTCCTTAGTTTCCCGACCATTCAGCACCCTAGTGTCCTCTTTCTGGACAAACTGAGTTAGTCAATAACCTTTTTAAGGTATGGCACCTACAACCAACCACACCAAGAAATCACCTTGTCATCTCTGCCACCAAAGTGACCACCCTGAAGCCCCCTTCAGTATAGGCGCTTTAGAGTTACCATCGCTAGTTCTACCCCATGAGACAGGTACAATCATTTTCCCATTTCGAGTTGGGGAAAACAGATTCAGTGAAGATATGACTTTCCTGGGGTCCCCCAGTTAGCAAGGGACTCAGGACTGTCAGGTTGCAAAGTCTGTGTTTGTTACCCGAGGATCCACAGTTCCCAGTGCTAAGAGTAACCCGCTTGCAGACCCTATGGTGGAGAGAGCTCTGTGACTGGATCCACAGGGAGTGAGAGGAAGACGAGGGAAGGGGAGCAACAGGGGTCCTGGGTCCCAGCCCCTTCTCTGTCCCGACATGGATGCTGTGGCCCGGTGGTGACCCTGCCCTCTTCACTGGCAAACATGACCTTTCTTCTTCCAACAAACCCAAAGAGGGAACTGCTCAGAGCAGCAGTGTCTCCTGGCTCCTCACAACAGGAAACCTCAGGACACCGAGCCACACTCTTCTATTTATTTCAATGTGTTTTAGGCAAATAGCTCCTGTAGAAATGCTCATCTCTGTCTATAGCGGAAGAGCTCTCAGCTGTTGCCAGTACCTGAGACAGAAAGGAAATCACATGTTAATAATTCATCAGAGGGTGTGTGTGTGTGTGTGTGTGTGTGTGGCTACCTGAGAACAAGTCTCATATTTCTCATTTATAGGCGTCTGATACCATCCGACAGAAATCCATTCTTAAGTGAAATATTGATAGGTTTACTCTGCAATCTTAAGCAGGCCTCCTAAATTGCTGTAATTAAGGCTAGTAAAGAGGGGTGGCAGCAGAGAGGGGAGACCAGAGATGCTGGGCCTGAGAACACGCACACATACATAAAGCTGGTGATTAAACTCAGCTGATGGTTGAATTCCAAAAAAAAAAAAAAGAGTCATGAAAAGACATCTCAGGAGCTGGGGCTCCTGCTCCCAGCTCAGAGTCCCTGCCCCATCGAGAGAGTCCCTGAGAGCCATAGCCCCTTGCTCAGGTGTCCTGCCTATGGGACCCCTGCTGCCTGGGGGATGGGAGTGTCCATGATGGGGTGATAGGAGGTGGTCAGATGGGGCTGCAAGGGAGTGGGCTCTGGAGACTCAAGGAGGTGTGGATGGGCTAGAAAGACAAGAATTAGAAACACAGGACCAGGGACTTCCCTGGCTGTCCAGTGGCTAAGACTCCACACTTCCAGTGCAGGGGGCCCAGGTTCGATCCCTGGTCAGGGAACTAGATCCCACATGTTGCACCAGGTGCAACCAAATAAAATAAACACAGGAGCATGCCATAGAGGGTGAAGGATTTGTATTCTCTTCGAAATCGAGTTTAGGGCCCCTTGGATCATAGTCAGGAACGCCCCGGGAGACCGTGAGCTTGCTCATGGGGGGATTTCAGAGGGGCCTCCTCCCCGCTCCTCTCCTCGGACCTTTTCCTCCCTGTGTACCCTTCCCTTCCTCTTTCTCTGCCTCCCTCTCTCCACTTCCTTCCTTTCCTTCTTCTTCTCATCTTACTTTCTTCCTCTTTCTTGTCTTTCTTTCCCGACAGTATCAGAGGCCGTGGTAAATATTTTTCAGAAAGGCTTTAATTAAAATGTTAAACCCTCAGCTGCAGCCCCAGCGACTTTCCCAGAACTATACATCTTCTCAGCAGCTAATTATTTAAAGTAAAATAGTGGCATTCAATCTGTATATGAGAGATTAACATATTAATGGGGAGGTAATTACGCTTTAGCCCAGAGTTCTGTCCTGGAGCAGCAGCTTCAATGGGCTGTGTCCCCAGGGCCTGGCTCGCTACACCTGCACAGGTGTCTCACCTCCTCCTGGATCCCTGAGCTAAAGTGGGAGGCCAGGCTCCCTCCTCCAGACACCGTTTCTGTCTGTGAATGCTCCATCATAATGAAGGAATGCGTGAATCAGAGAAGGAAGGAGATAGTGGCAGCAAAATGTGAGGATGAGGACGCGTGAGAGCAGTGGACACAGCCACGGGCATGGGAACAGGGACAGGGCACAAGTGTCGGCAAAAGGCCCAGCCGCTGACACAGATGGACAGTTCAGAGGGGGAGGCTGTTTCCTTCCAGACTGTTGGTGGGTGGCGGGGAGCGGGAGGGTGGGGTGGGGCAGGGCGGGAAGAGGATTCAGACCTGGACTGGGGTCCTCTGGAGGGGCTAAGTCTTGGTCACTTGCATTTAATCATTCATCTGTTTATTTATTCATTCATCAACAGTCTACGTACATGAGCAATGCCTCAGGCATTGTATCACGCACCAGGGGCCAGAACTGCCAATCTGCACCCCCTAGTCTCAGGGAACAGCCTAAGAGCATATCACCTGCACGCATACTTGGCCCCTGGTTCATCTCCTTGAAACACAGAACCATGTGCTCTGCATTTTCAGGATGCAAAGATCATCAGAATAAAAGGCATGGGGGCCACAGAGAAGTGAACAGGAAAAGATGTCTCCTCTTCACCATACCACCACTCACCCTGACACGGAGAGGTGCCTGTGCCCGAGCAGGTCACACCAGGAAGGCCCTCCACTGGATTAGTCTAAATGTCTCCTTGTATAGCTGAGAGATGGAGCCCAGAGAGGGTGTGACACCACTCAAAAGTCACACAGCTAGTCTAACTGAAATGGGACCAAAGCCAGGACAAACCCCACAGATACCCCTCAAGAGGTGATGTCAGACTTGGGGTACTGTCCACAAGAATGCACCTGTCAGGCCAGGTTCCACGTCTGCCCACAAGCTGGCACCATGTGAGCGGTGGAGTGGGGGCAGGCTGACTCTCTCAATGGTACATGGCGCTTGGAAGCTTAGTGTGAGAGAGAAGAGATCAACAGTTCTGGATCCAAATCCCATCTCACATTCCTAGCTGCCGGGCAGGCTTGTGTAAGTTATTAGAATTTTTGGAATCTTGTTTACCTCCTTTGTCAAATGGGCACAATAAAGCCTGTCATCCCCAGAAGGTATAGGGACCAGAATGGATGTAGAGCTCTGGTACAGCGCTGGGCAGGAGATCAATAAAAGGAATCATTACAGCATGAGCTTGGCCACCAGGGCAAGTCCAATTGTCTTCTGAACAGGTGCCACTTAAGCCAGGGCAGTGACACAGGAGTTTCAGGGGAACAGGGCAGACAGATTTTGATTTTGTTCCTGTTGTTTCATGTTTTTTTTTTTTTTTTTTTAACATTTCACAGATAATCTGCTAATATAATTACCCCTGGGTAACTGGGAATTAACTCACATTTCCCACTATGAGGCACTGCGGGTGAAAAAGGAAAAGGAAAACATCATGTGTACTTCATTGTACAACATGCAGGAAACTACCTCCTACATCATGTCGTGTGTGTGTGTGTGTGTGTGTGTGTGTGTGTGTGTGCGCGCGCGTGTGCTCAGTTGTGTCCGACTCTTCAAGACCCCCATGGACAGTAGCCTACTGGCCTCCTCTCTCCTTGTAATTTTCCAGGCAAGAATACTGGAGCAGATGGTCATCTCCTTCTCCAAGGAGATTTTCCTGACCCAGGGATTGAATCCACATCTCTTACAAAGAATCTGGCAGGCGGACTCTTTACCAATGTGTCACCTAGAAAGCCCCAGAAGTGAAGGATCTGCCCTCTCTGAGGCCTGAACTCAGGACCTTCAGATTATTATAAGACTAATGCGCTGCCTTCTGCCCTAAGAGGGCAGACAGTCCGACTTTTGCTTCCTGTCTGTACTCTAGTCTTTTTGTCTCCATCTGGCTGAAAAGCTGTGCAGACGCTGGATGGGGTCTATGGATCCCTAGTCGCTTCTTGTGTATCTGTTCATTTTCCAGAGAAAAGAGTTTGTAGTTTTCCTAAAGACTTTCTTCCTCCAGGGAACCCTCAGCCTGTTGTTGGAGATTCATTTTCTACCTGCAGTCTGAGGTAGAGAAAGCTCTGCCCTCAGGGAGCCCCAGTCTGAGGGGAGACACAGCCCTGTCCTCAGGGAACCCCAATCTGAGGGGACACAGTCCTGTCCTCAGGGAACCCCGGTCTGAGGGGAGACACAGCCCCACCTCAGGGAGCCCCAGTCTGAGGGGAGACACGGCCCTGTCCTCAGGGAGCCCCAGTCTGAGGGGAGACACAGCGCGGCCTCTAGGAGCCCACATCTGATAGAGGAGATAAAACTGATATTTCCAGGCACATCCCAGTCTGATGAAAACAAAAAATATCAGAAATGATTCACACATGCCAAGCAATGTTGTACCAACTGAGCTCCAGGCACTGAAGAAAGACTCAGCCAAGGCAGGGTCCAAGCAGAAGACCCCAGCCCAGGCTGACCCAGGCCCTCCTCTGCAGCCCCCTCTAACTAAGGCTCAGGCTACATACAGGCAGAGTGTGGTTTCAGACACTTCAGCCAGCAATTAGTATTCTAAACATGAAATTAATTTCTCCTACAAATATGAGAACCTAGTAATTTGTTTCACTTTTATTTTATTGTCAGATAGGATTCATTTTATACATGATTTTATGGTTGGATAGGATTCATTAGAAATTTTCCCCCAACTCCTTCTCTTAAAAAAAAAAATAATCCTCCTTCAGCTGTTCAGTCAGCGGTTGAGCTGGCCTTAGCTTTCCTTTGAGTCACTGGCTCCCACACGACTGCATCGCCATAGCCCCGGGTTCTGCTCCGTGGTTTCACTCTAATTTCCAACTCTGAAGAGCCAGGTACTGGAATGGAGATTAATCTCTCTGGAAACTCCAGCAATGGGACCTTTGATAGTGGAGCAGTGGGGAGAGTTAATGGCTCTGGGGCTCCTCTGTGTTATTTACTGATGTGGGGACCCTCACTAGCTCAGACTAACACCTCTAATCTATTTTGTACCCACGCTGGGTCACTTAACTTTGTTACCTGCTCTTATTTCTACCTCTGCCTGTGTCCTCCTTACCCACAAGGTCACTGAAAGCTGACCCTCCTGGGGTATGCTCGGCCTATGCTGGCCAGGACCCCTAAATGCCAGCCTGAGCCCTTCCAACAAGACAGCTTCAGCCTTGACCACAGACTCTGCTTTCCCTTGTGTCCTGCTCACTGACCTCAGCAGTAGTCAGAGTTAGGTACCTTAGTACTTCTCCTTTTGTTATACAAGCAGGGAGGACTCCTCTCTCCTTCAGACTGGGGCTCCCTGAGGCGGGGCTGCGTCTCCCCTCAGACTGGGGCTCCCTGAGGGGGGGCTGCGTCTCCCCTCAGACTGGGGCTCCCTGAGGGGGGGCTGCGTCTCCCCTCAGACTGGGGCTCCCTGAGGGGGGGCTGCATCTCCCCTCAGACTGGGGCTCCCTGAGGGGGTGCTGCGTCTCCCCTCAGACTGGGGCTCCCTGAGGCGGGGCCACGTCTCCCTTCAGACTGGGGCTCCCTGAGAGGGGGTTGTGTCTCTTCCATTAGACAGGATCACATGGAGGTTGGCAGGGGCTAAGTATTAGGGTCAATTACTCCCACTCAGTCCAAGTCACCTTGTTACATTTTCTCACTAACTCCTGCTTCTCTTTATAGCGCAGACCCTGACCGTAATTAATCATCTACATAATTATCTGTTTAATGTCTCTCTTCTCCTCTAGACTGTAGGTTTCAGGGGGTCAAGGGCAAATTTGGCTTGGTCTCTGCTCCATCCAGCACCTGTGACGCCGCTTGGCATATAAGAGGTCCCCAGTAAGTATGTTCCTCCTGAATGGCAGGTGAAGGACAAAGAGTTCTGTGTATTTACACACACTGTCATAGAGAGCCTGGGAATCAGAACCTAGGCATGTGTCGGGGCTGTGGACATTTCCTAAAGGACATAGGACTTTCTCAGATGGCTCTCCCGACAGCTCTAAGATGAGCACGCAGGGCAGGATCACACAGGATCTGGGAAGAAAGACCACGTGGGTCTGACGCCCACCTTTGCTCCTCACCGTCTGGTGATCTCCAGCTAGTTTCTTAACCATTTCATCTATAGGTTAATTACAGCAGCCATCCCACAGACATGGATCTTACGATAAATGGAATGCCCTTAGAATAGTGCCTGGCATGTAGTAGACATTTGACTAGTGTTAGCTGCTACGACTATTATTATTAGCATTACTTTTGTGCAGATGGGAACTGGGGCTTCAAGAGATTAACTAACTTGTCCAAGGTTCCAAGGCTAACAGTGACTGAGCAGGGCCGGGATTTCCTTAAACCCTTAATAACCACCAGACTTCCATGCCCCCCTCCGATATTAATAGAACAACTGGGCACTGCTGATTAAGAAGCACAGGAAGGGGAGGAATCAAGCCACTTTTGATGCTGCAGCCTTGGAGAAACTGACCAATGAGGAAGAGACCCAGCTTCTGATGGACAAGAGGAAGAGAGACAAGAGGAAACCAAACCATGAAGTGGCCAAGTCTTGGCCTCCCAATCAGGCTGGAAAGATGTCCCAAGATGACCCCAGGTCCCACCTGACCTGGCCCTTTTACCTCTCTGAACTCATCTCCTACCACTGTTTACCTTAGCTATGCCAAACACACTCCAGCCTCAGGTCTTTGCAGTTCCTGGAGCAGGAACCCAGTTCCATCAAGGTCAGGTCCATGATGGATTATAAACACGGAGCATTTGTCACCAGTCTGTTCCATCTCAGTGCCTGGACAGTGAGCATTTCCGCCTGGTCCAGGGGTTGAAGAAGAGCCTGCATTAGTCTAGCTCCTCTAAGAAGCAGATGCCAGGATTATGAGAGGGAAGACATGCCTGTGAAGGAAAATGGAGGGAAAGCTGGAGAAGGCTGGAAGAAGCGCCAAGTTGCAGGACAGGTCTGATGCTGTAAAGGAGAGTGGGAAGGAAGGAAGTTTGGGTTGAAAACTCTTAGACTGTAGTGCAGGTGAAGAAAGTTAAGCAAATGGGATAAGGCCAGTGGGGGAGGGCAGGGCCTGAACTGATGTTTCCCCTCCCTCATCTCACATGAAGGCCTCTGCCTTCATATCCCAGCCATGCTCGGTCATGAGCTGGGAAGTGTGGCCTTAGTGCCAACACGGTGGGATTCAGAGCATGGTGGCCAAATCCAATACACTCTCTGAAGAAGGAGTTCTGAGGGGTACATTTTCATGGTGGCCATGAGCCAGACTCCTGCCTCTGAAATGCTAACTCGGAAGCCTTTACAACCAACTTTTGGCCTGCCTCTAGTACCTTGTTAAGATAGATGGCCTGAAATTCCCCTCCATGAGGCATTCCCCTCCACTGCGCTATCAAGGCTGGAGATGGTGTGGGCTCACTGAGTGATTAGCTTCCAGCCGTAAGTCACCTTCCAAGGGTCTTGGTGGAGAAATCCAGGCTCATACAGCCAGGGGAATGGCCAGGGACTTCCTCCTCTGGAGATGACAACTCCTAGGTCTGGTTTTCCTGTCTCACAGGGGATACCTTTTCCAACAGGTCTTCTGAGGCACAGTCCCAACCAGCTCACCAGGACAGAGAAGCTTCAGGGTGGCAACCAGCTGGGTACAGGCCGGGCGCCAGGAATTCAGCAGGACTTGGCGCTAGGCAGCTCGGCTTCAACCAGTCCCTTCTCTCCCCACAGAGAGATTCTGACGCCTCTTCACTGGTCACTGTGAAGCTTCACAGACAGAAGACAGCTGCAAATAGCCAGCCCGGAGTCTGGCTCCCCACAGACCCTCCTGTGAAGTGGCCTTGCTCCCCGCTTCTCTCACTCCTCTAATCTCACACTCTTCAGCAGACACGCGGCCTCTGATGCCACCATAATTTGCTGGTTACATAACATGCGTCCTCACTGGGTGGCAAGGCTCACTCACTGGAGGGCCTCCAAATTAATAATCTATTATTCATGCCATCCGCAGTGTCTCTCCACGGACAGTGGCAGTAAGAAAGAAAAGCTATACGCGAAGGAAAAGAGAGGGAAGGGAAAGGTATCCTTGGGAGCAAATGGCTACAGGAGAACTGGTCTCTGAAAGGCTTAGAACAGAAAACTGCCTCAGTGGAGCTGTCTCGATGGGGGTTGTTTTCTTTGCTTCCTGGAGGCCAAGGTCATCAGTAGGAAGGACAGGCAGGGGAGCAGCTCCAGGATCTCATAGTAAGATTCAGGGCCTCAACTCCCCCAAACAGAGCCACTTCTAAAACACTGAGGTGGAGCTGGAGGGAAGGAGAGATATAAAGAATGGGAGAGACACATTCCCACCTCAGGGAGCCCCAGTCTGAGGGGAGACACAGCCCTGCCCCCAGCGAGCCCCTCAAGATGAGACATGGCCCTCAGACATGGCCTCAGGGAGCTCAGACTTATGAGAAGATAGAACCTCTGTGGTCAGGGAGCTTCTAGATAAAGAAAAAAACAAAGCAAGATCAGACCCTTCTCCCCCAGACTCTGAAAACAGACATTTTTTCCTGTGTGCAACAGAGAGGAGATTTCTGGTTATCTTAGAAACTAGAAGACAAGGGTGAAAAGGCATAACAGACCTCCGGACTGCTCTTCCTAATGTTTCAGTGGAGGGGAATGATAAGGGTTCATCTGTAAATTTTACACTTTCACAGTGTGTAAAATCTGCTATAGTTTCCAGCTGAATATGCTCTGGAAGAGACATATTCACTTAGCTCTGATCCCTCCCCAAAGTAAAATATGTGAATAATGGAATAAAGAAAATAGAGACAATGATTAGCTCTAAGAAAATTAAGAATAGTTTGGGAAGGAAACTTATCATACATGGCTCTTTCTAAGCAGTATTTATTTAATCACAAATATTAATACAAACATTGAATACTTATTTTTAGCAACAAGTTGTCATAAAAAACACTATTGAAAGACTGGTGGGGAGAGTAATTATGCTGGGAGGGGTGATAGGAGGAGTGATATCAGAGTGCAAAGTGTTCAAAGTCCTTATCAGGAAGTCAATGGATAATGTCTCAAAGGAAAATATCAAGAAAGAGCCAATAATAAAGAAGTAAAGACCAGAGGAAATAACTAAAGAGTTGAAATGTTCCGCCTGAGGAGAGGGGTTCTGGATGGGTAGGTTATAACTGGTCACTGTTCCTTTACATTATAACCTATTTGACATACATAAAACTTGGATAAAAATAAAAATTCATATTTTGCAATGGCAGCAGAATGCTGTCAGACCTTTGCTATCTGCAGGACAACAGGTTGCAGGTGGTTAAGCTGATCGGTGGATAAAGTCATCAAATAGCATCAGAGGAAGGAGACCAGCAGGGCTGTCTCTACAGATGCCACCGTCTGGCTTAGGGACACTCAGAACCCTAATGCCCATCCTGTTGGAGCACACACTGGGCTGGAGGGGACAGGGAAACCGCCAGAGAAACTGACCCTAGACTAAAAATACCAGTCACAGCCATTCTCACAGTGAACAATCCAGTAGCTGGAATCATCTGAATGCCTGCCTTTTCAGGACTTTAATATCATCAAGGATCAAATGACTTTTCTTTGGTCTAGCCCTTTACAGTCCCAGGTAGACCTAGTGGTAGAGAACCTGCCTGCGAGTGCAGGAGGCATAACAGACTTGGTTCAGGCCCTGGATTGGGAAGGCCCTCTGGAGGAGGAAATGGAAACCCACTCCGGTATTCTTGTCTGGAGAATCCCGGGGACAGAGGAGCCAGTCAGGCTACCTTCCATAGAGTTGCCAAGAGTCGGACACAACGAAAGCGACTTAGGATGCACTTACAGTTTACAAAGCCCTTTCACACGGATTATGTGAGATGTCAGCACTGGGCCCTATCTGTCCAGTAATACTCTTCTCCTTTTATGACCCAAAATCCAGGGCTTAGAGAGGAAAGCAGTTTATTTAACATCACATGCGAGTAAGGCATGAAGATGGGCACATCCGTGATCCTCCTCCTCGGTGGTACTTTGGGATCAGCCTGGGCAACTTGATACTCACACCCAGCTGAATGGGAGGTTTTTTCACGGTTAAAGTCTCCCCTAGTGATTCTGATACCACACTCCAGGCCACCTCTGGGCCCCTTTAACTAACCTCCTGTCCCACTACTCAATACACAGCCTTCTGTGGACTTCAGGGAAGGCTAGGTCTTCACAAAAACAGCACCACTAAAATTTCTGTGGCTTAAAATTGCCAACATCCACTAGATCATGGAGAAAGCAAGAGAGTTCCAGAAAAACAACTATTTCTGCTTTATTGACGATGCCAAAGCCTTTGACTGTGTGGATCACAATAAACTGTGGAAAATTCTGAAAGAGATGGGAATACCAGACCACCTGGCCTGCCTCTTGAGAAATCTGTAGGCAGGTCAGGAAGCAACAGTTAGAACTGGACATGGAACAACAGACTGGTTCCAAATAGGAAAAGGAGTACGTCAAGGCCGTATATTGTCACCCTGCTTATTTAACTTCTATGCAGAGTACATCGTGAGAAATGCTGGGCTGGAAGAAGCACAAGCTGGAATCAAGATTGCTGGGAGAAATATCAATAACCTCAGATATGCAGATGACACCACCCTTATGGCAGAAAGTGAAGAGGAACTAAAAAGCCTCATGATGAAAGTGAAAGAAGAGAGTGAAAAAGTTGACTTGGACATCTAGGTTGCTTCCATGTCCTAGCTATTATAAACAGTGCTGCAATGAACATTGGGGTACACGTGTCTCTTTCAATTCTGGTTTCCTTGGTGTGTATGCCCAGCAGTGGGATTGCTAGATGTCCATTAGCAGATGAATGGATAAAAAAGCTGTGGTACATATACACAATGGAGTATTACTTAGCCATTAAAAAGAATATATTTGAATCAGTTCTAATGAGGTGAATGAAACTGGAGCCGATTATACAGAGTGAAGTAAGCCAGAAAGAAAAACACCAATACAGTATACTAACACATATATATGGAATTTAGAAAGATGGTAACAATAACCCTGTATGTGAGACAGCAAAAGAGACACAGGTGTACAGAATAGTCTTTTGGACTTTGTGGGAGAGGGAGAGGGTGGGATGATTTGAGGGAATGTCATGGAAACATGTATAATATCATATAAGAAACGAATCGCCAGTCCAGGTTCGATACAGGATCCTTGGGGCTGGTGCACTGGGATGACCCGGAGGGATGGTACAGGGAGGGAGGTGGGAGGGGGGTTCAGGATGGGGAACACTTGTACGCCCGTGGTAGATTCATGTTGATGTGTGGCAGAACAAATACAATATTGTAAAGTAATTAGCCTCCAATTAAAATAAATAAATTTAAATTTAAAAAAAAGATAAAGTTGGCTTAAAGCTCAACATTCAGAAAATGAAGATCATGGCATCTGGTCCCATTACTTCATGGGAAATAGATGGGGAAACAGTGAAAACAGTGTTAGACTTTATTTTTTGGGCTCCAAAATCACTGCAGATGGTGATTACAGCCATGAAATTAAAAGATGCTTACTCCTTGGAAGGAAGTTATGACCAACCTAGATAGCATATTAAAAAGCAGAGACATTACTTTGCCAACAAAGGTCTGTCTAGTCAAGGCTATGGTTTTTCCACTAGTCACGTATGGGTGTGAGAGTTGGACTGTGAAGAAAGCTGAGTGCCAAAGAATTGATGCTTTTGAACTGTGGTGTTGGAGAAGACTCTCGAGAGTCCCTTGGACTGCAAGGAGATCCGACCAGTCCATCCTGAAGGAGATCAGCCCTGGGATTTCTTTGGAAGGAATGATGCTAGAGCTGAAACTCCAGTACTTTGGGCACCTCATGAGAAGAGTTGACTCATTGGAAAAGACTTTGATGTTGGGAGGGGTTGGGGGCAGGAGGAGAAGGGGAAGACAGAGGATGAGATGGCTGGATGGCATCACCGACTCGATGGACATGAGTTTGGGTGAACTCCAGGAGTTGGTGATGGACAGGGAGGCCTGGCGTGCTGCAATTCATGGGTTCGCAAAGAGTCGGACGTGACTGAGTGACTGAACTGAACTGAACTGAATATGCATATGTGTGTCTGGTCAGTGGTGTCCAACTCTTTGTGACCCCATGGACTGCAGCCCACCAGGCTCTTCTATCCTTGGGATTCTCCCAGCTAGAATACTGGATGGAGTTGCCCTTTCCTCCTCCAGGGGATCTTCCTGATCCAGGGATCAAACCCGAGTTTCCTGCAGCTCCTGCATTGTCAGGTGAATTCTTTACCACTGAGCCACCAGGGAAGTGGCTTAATATGGCAAAGATTTATTCATCACTCACCAAGTCCACTGTGGGTCCAGGTAACCTTCCCGGTAGCTCTTCTCCATCTCAGTGTTCTCAGCTCTTTGACCTGGTGGCTCCTCTGTCTTGGCACAGGCCTTCCTGGTTGCCATGGCAGGAAAGAGAAAGTGCTGAAGACCCCTGTACCATCCATTAATGCTGTAGCATATTAGAAATACACATCAGTTCTACCTGCAATCGACTGTCCAGATCCAGTCTTGTGACCTTCACATAACAGCAAGTATAGTGGAGAGGGGTAAAATCCTCACTTATATTCTACAGAGAAGAAAACTCAATGTGGATAAGCACCAGTGATATCCACCACAGCCTTCCTGACACCCTGGCAGTGCTCCCCCTTCTCTGCATGGCCCCACAAACCCCCATTCTCCCTTCCCTTACCCCTCATTAAGGTCTGGCTGGAATCCCATCTCCTCTTTGAGCACTCCTTGGCCACTGCTTTCTACACTGATCTCCTCAGTTTGACCAACATCAGTTCTCATTATCTGTGGGATGCATTTGGCACTTATAGCTCATTAAGCATTTTCAGAGTCTTTACATATCCTCTGTTTAAAATGATTTTATCTTCTGGACTTTGGGCAAAGTATTGAGAGGAATTGCTGGTCTGGCCAACAGAGAAGAGTTTATCAGAAAAGTGGGAGGCATGGGAGCCTGTGGAGTGGACCCCATGACTTCTGAGCCTTTGTGCCTTGCAGCGAAGGGAGTTGAAGGTACTAGGGAACCCTGGGCTTGGAAAGACTGTCTTCAAAAACCCGTCATCTTGAGAAGCTTAGGCTGAAAAGTGAACACCAATTAAGAGTTGGGCGTCTTGGCAGGAGAAGGCCTTCCTTAGAACTGATGATTATCTTAATGAGGGGATAAGAAGTATTGAAAAGGCCACAGGCTGCATGGGAAGCCCACTACTGAGCCCAGGACTTAAATGAACATGCACAAAAGATGGGAGAAAAAGACCAGCTCCCCACCCCTGCACTCCCACTGCACCCCAAGCAGACAGGCCCCTGCAATTCCCACATGCTGGGGTCACCGCCTGCTGACCTAGCTAGTTATTTATTTATCTTTAACAAACGTAGCACTTACTATGTACCAGGCACTATTATGTGCATTTTATGAATACTAACTCATTTCATCAACACTGTATGGATTATTTTTCCCCTAATCCCCCAAAGATGGCAAGGTTAAATAACTTGTCCAAGGTCATTACTAATGTGGGCCAGAACCTCTGGCTCCTTCACAACAAGAACATATATTTATCTGCTCAGCAACTGACAATAGCAAGCATACAAGAGCTATTTAAGTGCTTTCTAAATGAATGAATGTGATCTTGTTTCCCTCTGAGGCCGGACAGCCAGGTCCAATTCCCAGTTCCATTGCTTACTGTGTAAACCTGGGCAAAATATTCACCTCTCCACCTCTGTTTACTCACCTATAAAGTAGGGCTAATAATAGGCTTTACACAGTTGTAGTGAGGATTAAAAATTTTTTTTAATTAATATATGTAAAGAATAACAATCCCTGGCAGAAGGAAACACTCAATAAAATGTAATTGTTATTTCACATGCTATATCTTATCTCATCAAACTACTAGATTCTGTAAATACACATTAACCATTTCTTTTCATTCTTGTCACTATCTAGAATGTGTTAGGTGGACATTTCTAAATATCCTAGAATAGAGCATCGTCTTAGTTGTCTATTGCTACATAGCAAAGCTTAGCGACTTAAAATGAGGCACATTCATTTTCCAACCATTGCTGTGGCTTAGAGTTCTAGGCATTACTTAACTGGGTCTTCTATTTTATGATCTCTCACATGTCTACAACCTAGATGTCAGCCAAGGCTGTGGTCTCATCTGAAGGTTCAGCTGAGGAAGGATCTGCTTGCCAAGTTCACTCTATGTTTATTGGCAAGATTCAGTTCTTCCATGGCTGTTAGATGGAGGGCCTCAGTCCCTTGCTGGCCATTGGTAGGTGGTGGCCCTCAGCTTCTTGCCATGAGGGCCTCTCCAACTCACTTTATCACAACAAGTTCATGAGGAGAGGAGGAGCCAGGAAGAGAGAGAGTTGGTAAAATGGAAATCACTGTCTTTTGTAACTTAACCACAGAAGCAACGTGGATCTCTCTTGCCATATCCTATCGATTATAAGCAATGACTAGGTCCAACCCACACTCAAAGGGGGGTTTGGGGGTCCATGTCAGAAGCTGCTGACTCCAGGCTCAAACTAACTTACTGACTGAACCCAAGCGTCAGCTCTGCTTCTGACGAAGGTAGGGAACATGGAGAGGCTGATGGGGGTCGTGTAGATTCTAACTAGCTCTGCCTCTGGGGAAAGCTTCCTTGAACCCTTTTGGGGCCTTGGTGTCCACCCCTATAGAATGAGCAGCTTTGACCAGGAAATGCCTCAAGTGCCCTCCATCCAAATTCTGGAATTCTAGATTCTTTTAATTTAACAGATCTGGATTCAACCAAAGTGACAAAGTTAAGAGATCTCTGCATTCTTGGAAAGTTGCCAAGATCATGTGCATCCCTCCCAGCCCTCCAGGTGAGGGTGGATCACTGCCTCCCTTCCACCACCCATGCTGCACCGTCCCACATACAGCCTTGGTAGAAGGAAGGAAGTGGGCGAGCAGAGTTCTCAGCAAAGAAAAAGTCCCAAGTGTTGCACTTGCTTCACCCACCTCCTTGACCTGAATTGCTCTGGAGGCTAAATCATTGCCTGGCCCAATTGGCCGGGCAGGCCAGCATCAAAGCTCAGTGAGATTAAAGGCCCTATTGAGGTGTATAAATCAGAGCAGCACACCCTACTGAGAGCATGTGATTAGAATAGATGTGTGTCCCTGGGGCTGAACACAACTCCACTGCATGCTGGGCACCTGCGTCCTCCTTGGGATCCTTCCTATATATTGTCCCACTGCTCCTGTCCTTCCTCAACAGCTCAGCAGCAGCCCACCCAGCAGACAGTCCCTTTCAAACAACACCCTCCTATCCCTATAGAGAGAGTGCCACCTGAGTACAAGGAGCCCGAGAAATACTGTGGGGGATGGGGAGTCAGGAGAACCTACTGTGGATCCCAGCTGTGCCCCTCATCTGCAGTGTGGCCCTGAGGGGGTCCCTTTCCTTGCTGAGCGTCAGTTTCTTCATTCTATCAATGAATAGGTTGTACTAGAATGACTCCTCAAATCTCTTCAATTCCTACAGTTCTGACATTTATCTAAAGTGATCAGGGAAAACAGGATGTCCCTAGATGAGAGAAGATGAGTTTGGCTCTAATTAGCTGAATTGTGACTCCCCCCCCCCCAATAAAAAGTGGCTTCTGCGTGTTATCTCAATCAGAAGGAGAGAAAGAGGAGATTTCAGGGTTGGCGCAGTGGTTGAGCAATGTCACTGTCCCATCTTCCTCTGTTGTCAACACCAAGGAGAGATGTCCACACCCCCCCCCAGGGGGCAGGGGCTGAGATGGCCACATCTTTCAGTGTCACGTTTTCTGTGATGCTGTCAGACTCAGGAGGGAGACAGAGTGGTGGGCTCTCCTGGGTGCTACATGTTACTGGGAGAAGGCCTTTCCCAAAGACTGGTGTTTGATTATTACTTCTCATGTCTCACCCCTCCCCGCAAAAGATACACTAAGGAACCTCAGAATGTGACCTGATTTGGAAATAAGGTCATTGTTGGTGACCTTAGTGAGTTAATATGAGGGCATACTGAAGCAGGGTGTGCTTCTGATCCAATATGACCAGTATCGAATAAGAAGAGGAGAAGAGAAGACACAGCCATGTGCAAACAGATACACAAAGAATACCACGTGATGAGGGAGGCAGAGACGGGTGATGCAGTGACGAGCCAAGGAGCGCCCGGGCTGCCAGTGACACCAGAAGGTGAGAGAAGGGCAAGGAACGGACTCTCCCCAGCAGCCTTCAAGGTAGCATGGCCCTGCCGACACCTTGGTTTTAACCTTCTGGGCCCCGAAACTGTGAGAGAATATATTTCCGTCATTGTGAATTACCCAGTTTGTGGCTGTCTGTTGTGGGAGCCCTAGGAAACGAACACATGCCTCTTTGGCTGGAACTTGAGTCACATCCTTCCAACTGCTGGCAAATCACCAGTGGTGAAGTGAGCTTGACTGCGCCACGGTCAACCATGGTTCATCAAGGGGACCGAGTGCCTTGCTTCCAGGACAAACCAGGTTCTTAGAGACCAAAGAAGAGGGGATGGTATGATATCATCAAGTCTAACACACACGTTTGGAATATGAGAAGAGTGAGGCCCCCAGCTGCCTCCACCTCCCGTATGGCCCCCTCCTCCCTGTAGGTGTGTGATGGCTCTGACCACGCTCCGTCTTTGCCGTGTGGTTCTGTTTCATACCAATTCCAAAAGATCACTAAGCAAAAGTTGACAGGAGGCACAGTAAGAGGCGGATACGGTCAGAGCCTTCCGGTATCCCAGCTCACACAGGAGATTATAAGAAGGAACGTCCAAGGGCTGAGGGACGTCCTTGGTGGTCCAGTGGCTAAGACTCTGCACTCTCAAAGCAGAGGGCCCAGATTCTATCCCTGGGTCAGGGCACTAGATCCCACAGGCAGCAGCTAAGAGCTCACATGTGTGTGTGTGCTAAGTCGCCTCAGTCGTGTGCAACTCTTCGTGACCCTGTGGACTGTAGCACACCAGGCTCCTCTGTCCACGGGATTCTCCAGGCAAGAATACCAGGGTGAGTTGCCCTCCTCCAGGGAATCTTCCCGACCCAGGGATAAACCTGTGTCTCCAATGTATCCTGCATTGGCAGGGGGGTTCTCTACCACTAGCGCCCCCTGAAAAGCCCAAGAGGTCACGTGCTACAACTAAAATAAATCCCCATACCGCAACAGAGACCGAAGATCCTGCAGGCCACAGCCAAGGCCCTGCAAAGCCAAATTAATCCATGGTTTTTAATAAAATAAAAGATAGAAGAACTGAGAGGCCTGGGCGTGACTCAGTCTGGATGAGAGATGGATTTGGAAGACACAGCTTGACCTGCAGCTTCCTAGAAGCTGGATTCTCAATAAATGCCGAGGTCACACAAAGGACTGAAAGTGGGGAGGAACAGAAAAAGAACGTGAGTCTTTAGGACGAAAACACACTTGGACTGCCCCCTTAGGGGCCTGGCCTCAGTGGAAGGCCTCCTCGTGAAAAGCCGGATAAACACAAACATATCAAGGAAAAACAATTCTGCTGCAGCCACGACGATTACAGCATCTCACGAGCATCTCATGGATCTTTCCCCCACAGGCTCCTCATTTTGCTCTTCATTTCTGTCTCAGCAGAAAGTATTTCCACTTGCCCAGGTGTCCAATCCACAGTCATGGGTGTCACCCTTAACCCCTGCCCTCCCCTCCAAACTAGTCAGGCACCAAGTCCTGTCAACTTCTGCGCTAAATACTCCTGAAACCCTGGCACTCCCCTGCCCCATCCTTGCTTGCTGAGATTAAACGACGTTCTCCTTACTAATCTGCCTGCCTCCAATCTTCCCTCTCCACTCCTTCCGTCCATATTCCCTCCAGTCGGAACAGTCTTCCAGAAACCCAGGTCCATTTACATCACAGCTCAAAACAATCGCTATCCCTTGCACCCCATGGCTTTTGTATTGATGTCCAGTCTTTCTGACTTTCTTTCAAGGCCCTTCATGACCTTATTCCTATTTCTTCCGAAAGCTTCTCTCCTCATGCTTCCCCTGACCCCCCAGCCCCTCATCTCCACGTGTCACAAAGCCACTCTCCTCACTTCCTCCAGACAACACACCCTTTAGAGCCCCCCAGACCTTTGAGCCTGCAACTGAGTCTCCCATGTCACCTGACTTTCTCTTCTCTGATTAACATCTGTACATATTTCAGGCTTAGACACCACTTCTTGTGGGAAAATCTCCTAGAACTCCCCCACCGCAGTCTGGTTTGAGCTGAGCCCTTCCCTGTTCTGCTCTTTGTTGCATGGTGGATGACTCCCACAGGCCTCCCTGGTCACCTGGTTCCTCAGACAGGGAAGTGGAGGGCAAGAGAAAGGCACAGGACAGACATTTCATTCCTCCGTCTCTGCCTAAGGGACCGGCGCAGCAGCGCCCCCTGCAGGACGCTGGCTCTCACTGTGACACACTCACTATGGATCCACTTTCAACTTGGGACCCTAATGGGGTCTCATCACACTGCCCCCACCCCTTTACCCCTGAAGTGGAGTAGTAGCTGCTTCCTGTCGTTGCTACTTTCCAAGTCAGTTGATCCCTTCTATCACCTTTTTGTCAATTTTCTCTATTAAATTACTTCAGTTATAAATATCTAAATGACTTTGGTTTTCCTGGTTCCACCCAACTCGCATAGACCTTCCCCATAGAACCACTCACTGCACTTCCCTAACTGTCCCCATTCACCCTGAACTCTAAGGGCCAGTTTGCATGTCTATTCTCCCCTAATAGGAGTGTTTCATGAGCACAGGGACCACCTCTGTTGACTGGCCATTGTATCCCTGAAATGATGCTCAGATACAGTGACTATCTAATTAACACGTGAGTTGAGTGAATGAATGAACCAGTAAATTTCATGCTGAGTTTGTCTATCCGTCCAACTGCCTGTCCAGTTCATTTTCTCCTTGTCCGTCTTGCAAATCTCCTTTCTTCAAGAAAACAATCCCTCCTGCTTGGTCCTTACCTTGCAGGCTTCCTCTCTGCTTTACTTTAGTAAATCAGTAGAAGTAATACTGAGTAAACAGTCCAAAGATCCAGGCTCATCCAGACTGCCCACTTCCCCAGCATATCTCCTGGAGGGGGCTCAGCCAAGGCTGTTGGCCAGAGGGAACAAAACAGTTACAAGGTATGGTGAACTGCACAAAGCTAGGTGATGGAATCCTAGTGGGGGCTAGAATCATGGCTCCTGTGGGAAGCTGCCTCCTGGTACCATGGAGGGTGGATCTGGAGGGAGCCTGGTGAACAGAAAGGTCCTTGAGTGGTCTCTCCTTCCCAGGGATCTGAGCCCCGGGAGGCTGTCCTGCAGCCCAGCTTCGCTGGAGTCAGGTGGGGATGCAGAGACAGGAAGATGCCTGGCTGCCTGGCTTTGTTCCTAGATGTGGGCTCAGTGGAAAGGCCATGCATGGTTTGGCAGCCTAGCGCGGGAGGGGGCAGAGTGCCAGGTAGAGGGAGGGAAGTACAGGCACTGACCCAGGACAGCGGCTGTGGTCTGAGCTGCTGTTTTCCCTCCCTCCATGAGCCCACGCATCACATTTCAATCAGCTCTGAGGATCTTTGCAGCAGCAGGAGACAGACGGGCTGCAGAGACACAGAGCATCCAGCCACGCCTTCCTGGCCTGGACACTGATTGGAGGGTGACAAGCAGCAGCAGCTTTCTCATCATAAGCAGTGGAATCTGTTTCCAGAGCCCAGCCAAGAGTCTGCAGGCAGGAGGGACGGCAGTAAGACACTTAGTCAAGGCTCAGGATTGGGGGTCTTGGCGGGGCTGATTTGTCCATCCCTCTGCCTCCAAGATGAAGTGGCTGAGCACACACGCATTGCCTCCAAGAAGAACTTGAAAGATTCCAGCCTAGACAGGCTCTGTTGATTCTACCAAGGTAATGAGATGCCCCAAGCGGTAAAGTGCAGGTCACACGTGTCTCAGGCAGAAGGAGAGGATTCAGTGGAAGGGGAATCTAGACAGATCTTCTCCTCATGCCAGCTAGAAGTCATCTTGGAAACTGGGTCCCCCATGGGGTGGGGAGGAATGGGTAAGGCAGAGGGAGTCCTGAAGAGTGGGGTCAGGCATGGGGTGGAGTGAGGGGACCCTAAGGTCAGTGCTGCTGGGGACCTGCCACTTACTGAGCAGGTCCCAGACTCTAGGAGCGGCGCTAGGCACTTTTAGTAATCATGCATTTTATCTTTAAAATAGCCCTCTGAGGTTGTGACTATTGTCCTCATTTTGCGAACGAGGGAAATCAAAGATCAGAGAAGTGAAGAGACTCTAAAGGGTCACAGCTAGGTATGAGCAGCCCAGTCAGGCTCCGAAACGGGGTCTGTTTCCCTCCTTTGCAGTGACATCTGTGCCCTGATCCACCAGGGTGCTGCCCAGGGCCAGACGTGGACCACAGCTCCCTGAGAGCTAGCAGAGGGGCAGCTCTAGAGTCAATGAAGCAGGACTTTCCCGGTGGTCTAGTGGTTAAGACTTTGCCTTCCAACCCTAGGGGGAAGAGGGTTCAATCCCTGATCGGGAAGCTAAGATCCTGCATGCCTCTGGGCCAAAACAATATAAAATATAAAGCAGAATTAATATCGTAAAAAATTCAATAAAGACTTTTTAAATGGTCTGTATTAAGAAAGATTAAAAACAAAAAGTCAGTGATGCTGGGTGGAGGAATCCCAAGGATGTGGTTCCACCTGTTGGAGGCCTTCACTTAGGGCACCTGTGGCCCAATCGTCTCACCTGAGGTTTCTAACGTCTTTCTTGGTTACTAAGGTGGACTGAGGTCCAGCTTCGCCTCCATCCCTGCCTCCTCACAGTAACTCAGTGCTTGGCCAGCTCCCCAAGCATCTTCTCCACCAACCCCTGCACTCCCTGGGCTCAAACACTTGTTGTGTCTCACCGGGCCCAGCTGGGCAGCCTCCTGCCTCTGACCCATCTTCCATGCAGCTGTCACCACAATTTTTCTCAAAAACAAGTACAAACTCTTACTTGCAGCATGTGAGATCTAGCTCCCTGACCAGGATTGAACCGGGCTCCCCTACACTAGGAATGCGGAGTCTTAGCCACTGGACCATCAGTGGAGTCCCCTGGTCATAGCGCTTTCTAAAGTAACTCTGCCAGCACCCTTTTGCCTTTGGGATAAAACCTGAGTTCCATCGTCTTACATTCCAGCCTCTCCCAAGCCAGCCTTGATCTCCTCTCCCCGGGCCTCCATCTCCAAATCCTCCATGCTTCCTGGAGCTGAGGGCCTGGCTGTTCTCCTGAATGTGCATTGCATTTCCACACTTCCTGCTTTTGCTCCTATTCCCTCTGCCTGGCTTGGCTTCCCTGGCCTTGGTTTTTTCCCCTTTGGCAAAATGTCACCTTTCCGGACCAACTGAAATGTCAGATGCTCTGTGACGCTTTCCCCACCATCTTCTCCTCTGTGCTAACTGCTCCCCTGCAGACTCCTGAGTCTGTGATGAAGATGATGATAAGCAAATTAATAACAGCTAATACTGTGGAACATTCACTGTGCCAGGAGCTGTTCAAAGCTCTTCTCATGTATTAACGCCTTTAATCCTCATAAGGACTCAAGGTGGCGGGTACTATATCATCCCCATTTTGTAGATGGAGAAGGAAGGCCCAGAAAGGTTAAATCATCTGCCCAAGGTCGCACAGCTGGGGAGTGGAGAGGAGCATCCAAGCATCCAGCATCCAAGCACAGCAATGTGACCCAGAGCCTATACTCTTTAGCACTCCGCAAGGCCCCTCCAGAACACTCATGAAGGGTGTATCTGACAGCACCTCTCAAGGAGCAATGCTCATAGAGATCATCACTCGTCTCTCCCGAAGGCCTGAGAGCCCCCTGAGGGCAGTGCTTGTCTCCCAGGTCTAGCCCCACACAGAGGACAAGAATAAATGAGGCATTCATTGGGAAAACAAATGAATGATGGGTCAGTCATTATACCACTCTACCTGAGTCACCCCAGGAGGGAGAAAAAGCCCCCAAAGGATGCCCCAGTTGTGATATGACCCACTTCCCTGCTGTCTCCCAGGCACGTGAGAAATAAGGCCAGGGACAGCGTCCTCTGTTAGGGCCCTTCGTGAGGCTCTGTCCACGGGGTCAGGGCAGGGCTCACACATCCCTTCACTGCCCCTTCCACTAGGGCTCTGGTTAGGAGCAAGAACCACCTTCCCCCCCCATCCAGTACCTAGATTCCTGGTAACACCTGGTGGGCTCTACTGTTCACGGGCTCCCCAGGTCCCAGAGGCACACCCATCTTCCTGTTCTCTGACTCACCCCCCCCGGCTGTAGAGTAGGAAGCCGAGCTGGACTTACAGAAGTTGGGGAATGGGTGATAGGTTCTAGAAGCCACTCAACTTCATCCCACCCTGAGCCTCCATCCGGGCTCCTGTGAAGCTCCCTTCTGCTTACCTGGATGACAAGCCTAGACACCCCACCAATACCTCCCTCCCACTCATCCCCACACCCTATCAGTCCCCTGTGTCCTGTGATCCCATTTCCTAAACATCCCTGAACCTGCCCCCTTTCCCTCCCCAGGATCCCAGGGCACATCACTGCTGGTCTGGAATAGGAAGGCCCCCAGGGTGCCCACACTGCCCCTCCCTTCTAGTTCTTTCTCTGCTGCCACAGAGCACCTTGTGATTTATGAGTGGGATCATGCCTCTTTCCTGTTCAACAGCCTTGCACAGGTGACGCTCAAGCCTGTGACCATCCTCCCCGCCTCTCCTGGCTCCTCCTACTTTCCCTGCCTCTGCGTGTGTACTGCTGTGACACCGCATAGGCTTGGCCACTCCAGTCCTTCTGCCAGAGCCCCCATCTCCACCCTCCCCCTTCTCCTCCTGGCCCTCAGCTCCTGCCTGTGGAAGACATGGCTTAGTGAGCGGCTCCTCCAGGAAGCCCTCCATGAATTGCTCCCTCTCCCTTCCCCCTCCTTTGAAATCTGGCCTCCTGCCCCCGTGGGCTCTCACATACCCCTTATGTATCCATTTCTCCTGGGACTTGCTCAGAGTTTACTGAAATCACCCCGTTGTGCATGTGGCCCCATTGAACTGTTGGACAGGATCTATCTTATCAGTGTTCCATTTCCTGTCCCTAGTTGGGCACCCAGGATGGGACTTAGCAGGCACTTGGTGAATGTGTCTGTGTCTTAAACTGAACTGAAAACAGCCCTGAATCATCCATCTGTAAATAGGTAAGCCCTCAGGGCTGCAGGGAGAACAAAAGGAGATATTGCATGTGAAGTTCTACGTCTGCGCTCTGCCATCATTCACTATCATCATGATCCGTGCTATTAAGACTCATGCAGTGCACTTGAAAAAGCACTGGGCTAGGCATTAGAAGATGCAGAGTCTAGTCCCAGACCCCACATTAACTATCAGGGTGACCCTGGGCAAGTCAATTATCCTTTCTGAATTAGTCCTCAATAGCTGTTATTTTCCTTCAATACTTCGCTTCCATTATTGAATGGCTCCCTATATTATTCCCACCTCTCCCTTTCTTCAGCACAGATAATTAAGAATTTGTAGCATATCTTGATGTATGAACACTGCATTGATGAATACCCATAATACATAAGCAATCGCTATGATGCCCATCACAGGTGCGCTCTGACACCCATCACAGAGGAAGCCTCTTCCCGTCTCATCACCCATACCCCTACATGTTTTTTATATCAAAAAATAGAAAAAAAAATTAAGCAAGATGACAAGCCTTTAAATACATTACATGTTAAAACAACCAAGTTATGTATTTCTTCTTTTCTCATTTCTTTGTGGGCTGGGCAAACGTGATTGTGAATGCATAGGTGCCAGCCTGGACCACTATGTGGGAATCAAGCCCAGTGATGTGCCTCTACAGAGCTTAATCACCAGCAGCCTCTCACCCACCCAGCCCCAGCCCCACCCAAGGTGGAAACGACAACTTCTGCCAGCAGAGAGAGGACCGAGTCTTATCAAAAACAGCCCTGCAGATCTGTATCAAAGCAACATGCTCTTTCAGAAAATCACTAATACTGTGCCAGGCTATGGAGAAAAATGGTTTCTAATTACTCCCATTAGTTCTGGAGAAAGGAGAAGGGCTCCTCCTCACAGGAGCCTCTTTGAGATTTGAAGCCATTTCCTCCTAGTGGCGGCAGAGAAGAGGCAGGGAGCCACATTACCCAGAATTCCTGTGGCTGAACCAGGGCTGGCCCCTGGCTTCCACTGGCTGGCAGTAGCCCAAGCTAATGGGCCAATCAGAGCTCGAGACTAAGGATGGCATTCCCATCTGTCCCACCACGAAACTTAGGGCAGGAGTGAGGAATGGAAGATGAAAGTGTCGCTTTTTCTAAGACTATTATTAGGAAAGAAGATTTCAACAAAAACAGTCTGCTGGCAACTAGTCCCTTAAACCATGTCAAGATCAAGACAGTGCAGAGTCCAGACTGACAGAGCCACACTTCCCACCATCAGAGAATCCTTGTTCTGATGAGGAAGACACAGCCCCTGCCCCCAGGGAGCTCCCAGTCTGATGGGGGAGACACAGCCCCAACCCCAGGGAGCTCCCAGTCTGATGGGGAAGACACAGCCCCAACCCCAGGGAGCTCCCAGTCTGATGGGGGAGACACAGCCCCAACCCCAGGGAGCTCCCAGTCTGATGGGGAGACACAGCCCCAACCCCAGGGAGCTCCCAGTCTGATGGGGAAGACAGGCTCCAAAGTTATGACGGGGTTCAGAGTCCAGTCATACTCTCAGCTTCTGCCCAGCCCTCTTCATTCCCTGCCAAGGTGTTCTTCGCAGCTTGCCGGAGCCGGCCGTGCAGCTAGGATGGACCCAAGTGGCTTGGCACTTGTCCTTGTCTTTGCTCCACTGAGCCTAAGGTTGGGCTGGCTCCAGAGATGAATGGATATCTCTCACACCACTGGGAGAAGAGCTGTGGGGAAGCGGACAGAACCAAAGGGAACAGAACTTTGCAGCCAGAGCAGGTGGTCCACCAGGGGCAAACTTCGGCAGAACTCCTCTTGGGCAGAATTCTGTATTCTTTCCACCACCCTTCCTGGATACTGTTCTCAATTTTTCCCCTTCTTTCAAAAGCCAGCCTAGCCCACCTCATTCAAGAAGCTGTCAGGGTGAGCATTGCACCTCTGTCTCCAGCTTTCTGTTCAGGGTAGGCAGCTGCACAGGGCTGCCACTGACATGGCCTTTACTGATGTGACATTTCTGGGGAACTTTCTGGTCTCTTTGGCCCTTTCAGATGTCCCTGGACTCCCCCAGATTAGAGCTTGATTTTCAGGTTCTCTTCCATCTGGCCAAGTGCTTCCCAAATCCAGGATCTCTCTACGACCATCATTGCCTGGGAGGTCCACAAGGGGGAGCCATCACCTCCAGGGGACTTGGAACAGAAGACCTATAATTGAATCCCATCTTTGCCACTTGGAAGTTGTGTTACTTTTGGCTAAGATGCCTCACCTCTCTGAGCCTTGGCTTTCTCAAAAAATGGGGAGAAAATGAGTATTGCCCCAGACTCACATGGCAGTGGAATTGCTAATAACAAACGGTTAAGTGGCCTGCCGCGCTAGTTACCGTTACTGTTTAGCTACTATCTCTGGGTGCAGCCAACGTCCAGAAAACTCAATCTTAATGTGTGAAAGGGCTTCCCTGGTAGCTCAAAATGTTGCCCTTTACCTGGTAGCTCAGCTGGTAAGGAATCTGCCTGCAATGTAGGAGATCCCAAGTTCGATTCCTGGATCAGGAAGATCCCCTAGAGAAGGGATAGCATACCCACTCCAGTATTCAGGGGTTTCCCTGGTGGCTCAGAGGGTAAAGAATCTGCCTGCAATGTGGGAGACCTGGGTTCAATCCCTAGGTTGGGACCCTGAAGGAGAGCATGGCAACCCACTCCAGTATTCTTGCCTATAGAATTCCTATGGACAGAAGAGGCTGGTGGGCTACAGTCCCTGGGGTCACAAAGAGTTGGACACAACTGAGCATCTAAGCACAGCACAGTATATGAAAACAGACAAAAGGAGTTGCTCAGTTTACAGCCAGGATGGGGTTCCTGGAAGCCCCTCCTTTATAGCCTCCCCCACTTCCTGCTTCCTTCCTCACTTAAGACTCTAAGGTCATTGAAGAGCATGGTTAGGACAACACTTAGCAACTAAGTCTCTGAAGCTCTGCTCAGCACCCCTGATCTGCCAATGGAGTCCAGGCAAAGTCCTCACCTGCAAACAAATTAAAATCTCTCCTTCAGAGACTGACTGTAAGACAGAAGTGCATTACTAGAAAATGTGAAAAATTGTTACTACGGGTCATGTTCCAATATTCCTCTCTCCTGAGGTGCTTGTGAATTTTGTTTTTGAGTCTTTCCTTGCACATAGTGTGGTGGGCTGGTTGTGTGTTTAATATTTCTGGGAATGATCTGGAAAGAAGGGATGCTGAGGAAAGAAGGAAGACAATTCAGAGATGCCAATGATTGCATTCAGGGGGGTTGATCTTTCCCACACCTTTTCCATCTAGGGAAAAGGTCAACCCTGGAGTTTAGGGCAGTTTGGCCAAGACGGGGTAAAAATGGCAAGCATCTAAGAATACTCAGCTTTCTGAAGGCCAGGACCACCTCTCACTTAACCGACAAGAAGAAACAGGGAGAGAAGTCCTGTGCTGATGGGGACCTGCTCAAATACCACATCTTTAAAGCCACTTCAGTCCACTCCACTCAACAACCAGTGAGAAATCCCTGGGTTGTATAGGCTGATCTTTTAGAATCAGCCTGCTTTTGGCTCACCAAATGTATCATTAGAAATGCATCCAGCTGCAATTAACAGGCAACCCAACCACATAGCTTAAATTAAAAGGAGATTTTTCTTAAATATCAAGGAATCCAAGGATAGGTGTTGCTGGTATTGACCGAGCTGTTCAATCATGTCATCAGAGACACAGGTCTTTTCCATCATCCCCGCAAGCCAGCTTTCATCCTCATTGCTTAGAGTCTCAGGGACCCCAGATGGCTGCTACAGCTCCAGGCATTAGAGTCGCATTTAAGGAAGGAGGAAATGGGGCCAGGGGAGGGTAGAATCCTCTGGCGTCAGGGAAAATGATGTAGGGACGTGACACAACCAGCGGGTTAGTCCCACCTACACAGGAGGAGCAGGTAGGCCTGTGGGAGTACATTCAACCTTTTGGACTGGTCACCTCACCCTCTTGCAACCTGCCGCTCGCCCAGCTCAGGTTTCCAAAGGATCACCTGTGGAATCTCTGGAAGTGAAACTGTGCCCACGGGAGGCTGCTAGCTTAGTGACTCTGCTGATTATTCAGCCCCGCTTCCTCTCAAAGCTATCCTCGGTAGGGAGTCGACTAGAAGCACACAGTGTGCCAGACAGTTATTAGCCGCATTAGAGATGCAAGAGCATGAAAGACTCCGTCTCTGCCAGCTGTCTCCTCCACAAGAGTTCCAGTGCACAAGCTGGGAAGTGGCAGTCCTGTGTCCATCCGCTAATTCATATTGACTTGCTGCCTGGTAACCAGGCAGGTGATAACCAGGACAGAAGGTCACTGGATGCTGAAAGGAGTGCTGTGCTGGGGGTCCAGTCCTGACCCCATCACTAACTCATGGGGTAGCCTTGGGTAAGGCCCCTACCCTTTCCGCCTCCTCTTCTGTAAAATGGTAATGATTCGTGTATGCATCATGAGAAGCGATTAAACCACTCAAAACCCATGTGAGCAACTTATTTTGAAATTGATTAGTCAAGAAATTTCTGGAAAAATGTATAGGGAAGTAAGTAAATGCTATAGTCTGAATTGAGTCTCCCCCCCAAAACAATATTCATTTTTTGAAACCCTAACCCCCAGTGCTTCAGACTATGAGTGTATGTGGAAATAGATTCTTATAAGAGGTAATTAAGTTAAAGTGAGGCGATTGGTTTGGACAGTAATTCAGTCTGACTGGTGACATGATAAGAAGGGGTAATTAGGACACAGACATGCAGAGAAGGAAGACCATGAGAAGACACAGAGAGAAGCTGGCCAGCTACAAGCCAAGGAGAGAGGCTTAGAAGAAATCAGCCCTGCCAACATTTGATATCAGACTTCCAGCCTCTAGAACTGTCTGTTTTTTAAGTCACCTAGTCTGTGGTAGGTCATTATGGATGCCTTAACAAACCAATACAGTAAGTAGGATAGATTTTTAAAATTTGAGGTACCTTTGGGAAGCAAAGTTTCACTTCCCCACCAGCACAACATGGGGTATTTAAGTGGAGAATACTATAGGACCAGGCCCTGATCAGGGCTGGGGATTTCACGCCTGCTGTGTGGGGAGAATGAATCCCCAGCCCTGATGAATCCACCCTGAACAGGAAGGTGCTATTTCAGGCACTCCCTTCAAATCAGAGCATTTGCACGACTCCAGCTACCCACGTTGATGTCACATGAGCATCCAAAAGTAACTAGCTCCTGCCAATCACTGAGGCAGGAGTGAGTCTATTGCTCATAACTTGTTAATAATACATTGGAAATTACAAAGCTCATGACTAATTTGCTTATTTAAAAAATCAGACATGGTTCAGGGTTATGCCTGAGGCACTATCACTTCACTCAGCCATCCACTCATTCATTTCCCTTACTCATCTTGAGTATTTCAAGAGCTCACTGCTTGCTAGGTGTTCTTTTAGGCTTTGGGGACAGAGAAGAAAACAATCAACCTCCCTACCTTCAAGGAACTTATGTTTTCCTGGGTGGTTAATGCTTTAAGCAAATAAACCAGTGAACACACACACACACACACACACACACAGAAAGCTGCATAAGGGAATAAAACACGCAGGGAATATCATTTTTTTACAAAGATTCATCAAAGAAGAACAGAGATAGACCTGAATGCAGCAAGGGGGCAAACCATGCAGCTACGTGGAAATAGAGCGTTCCATGCAGAGGGAACAGCAGTGCAGAGGCCCTGAGGAGGGAGCAGGTTTGGTGGGATCAAGGAACATCAAGGAGACGGAAGAGGCCATGTGACCAGAACAAGAGGGTGTGAAGAGAGAAGAGGGAGGAGACACGGTCAGGGAGGCGAGGGGGCCAGCTGCTGTAGGCACAATAGAGACTCGGGATTTTATCTGGGGTGTGGTATGAAGCCCCTGGGAGATTTATCACAGATGAGTGGCTTGCTTTAATAGGACCTCTCTAGCTGCTGTGTGACCAGAGGCAGGCAACAATGCGGGAGACTGGTTAGGAGGCTGATGTTCAAAAAAGAGACAAAAAAACCTGGGGCGCCACAGGCAGTGGGATCAGTCACGTTGAGGCAGATTTCGAAGGTGAAGCTGGCAGGGTTTGCTGACGGATTGGATGCGGGATGTGAGAAAAGAAGAGTTTCCGTTGTGCCAATATTTTTGCCTGAGCTCCTGTGGTGGGTTGGGGGTGGGTGGTGGGGGTGAGGTCAGCCGTCCACACTGACATATTCTACATACACACACACTTCTACAGGAAGGAGCAGATTTATAGCTGTTTAATCTCCCCAGAACGGCACAGAGCCCATAGTGCCCCCTGACTGTGCCGCTGTCTGGGAACGGATGACTCACATGACGTCATCTGCCTCCAGCAGCCCAGTAAAAATGTAAAAACCACTGCCCCTCCACATGCCCCAGAGTGAGAGATGGACTTTGTGCTCCAAAGGACCAAGGGCTGGAAGGCCATCACATGTAAGAGCTGGGAGGGACCTTAGTTAAGACCTACGGAACACATACATGAAGTCCCCTGAGACACTTGCTAAAGACAAGAGCCCAGCCCAGCCCACAATATCCGAGTCTGGGGATATTCTGTAAGGTGTTCTCTGGGTGGACATCTTACTCTCCGAAGTCTCAGAACCACTGCTCTAATTGAAGCCCTTTGATTTGCAGGTGAAGAAACAAGACCTCCCTCCCAGCTCCCACCATGGCCTGGTTCCTTCTACTATAGCAAGCTGCCAGGGTCACGGTCCAGGTGACATCACCCCTCGTGGCTTCCCCAGCTCTCTGCCTCCTCTTCAATATAGGACATCAGTTGCAAGGAGTCCAGAAAGGAAGTGGGATGCTCCACCCCCATTGCTGGGAAGATAGGTCTCACAGGCAGAGGAGGGGCCACGTGTCTTTCCCCGGTGTAGAGGACAGACGGCTTAGACAGGTGGGAGAAGCCATGGCTGAGTCCCTGTGAGGGCTGAGAAGCCAGATGGGGACATGGGAGCTCTCCTAACACTGTTCCTACTGGGTGAGTATCACTGGAACTGGACCTTCCATAAAGCCACCGCTTAGTACACTTAACTTGAACCCCAAAGGCTAAAAGGTCATCCCACTGATTATTGTTGCTAAGTTGCTAAGTCATGTCCAACTCTTTGCAACCCCAGGTACAGTAGGCTGTCAGGCTCCTCTGTCCATAGCATTTCCCAGGCAAGAATACTGGAGTGGGTTGCTGTTTCCTTCTCCAGGGGATCTTCCTGACCTACGGATTGAACCCACGTCTCCGGCCCTGGCAGGCGAATTCTCTACCACTGAGCCACCTGGGAAGCCACTCATCTAGGACTCAGTTTCCTGATCTACCAAAGGGTAGCCTGAATCTTTTCATGGGGCTGAACTGCCATCTTGCTCATAGCACCATAAGTCAGACACAGCAGCCAGGGCCGGGCGGCACATGGCAGACCTGGCAGCGTTTCACTTGGCTGAGCCTCGTCCCTGAAGCCCCCAGGCCCCAGGGAGAAGCCCCGCTGGGGGCCTTGCGGTGCAGTGAACTAGCAGACCCTGCCAATTTGCTAATGTACAAAAATTAGAGTAAAATCTGCCAGAGTTAACCCTGGCTCCTTGGAGCTCCATTAAACTATATGAGCTTAATTGCGCTGATAGGTAAAACTTTGATTCCCTGCCTCCGCCATTCAGGTCATCCAGTTCTCCGGCTGTCTTCCCCTCCCCAGCCCCTGGCAAAGAAGGCCTCTGTAGCAAGGGGAGAATTTTCTTTAGCCTCCCAGGGCCAGGTGGGCTCCTCAACTAGAAGGCATGGGTCCCACATTTTGCCTGGGAAGGGGGGAGTTCATTGCCCTTAATTCCAGGGGTTCCACTCACACCTCCACAGGGATACCCTTATGTATGCACACACACACACACTGAACACAGAGGCAAATAAATGATCGCCTCCCAAGTGGGAGTGCACACAGTCACACATCCAAAGCACGGGAAATAAAGATAGACATCATTGTAAGTGCTTACAATACGTCAGGCAATGTTCAGGTGTTACCCCATGTAATCCTCACAGGAAACTTGCAGGTAAGTCCACTTGTTATTATCAGCTTGATTTCACAGATGAGGAAGCCCACTGGGGGTTCCCAGCTGTATATGTGGAGCCAATAGTCTAGCACCTCTCCAGGGCGTATATCTCTCAACCATGACCTTCCCAGCTTCCCACCATGAGACAGGCCACCCAGGGCACATGTCCCCCAAAGTATGGTACCCCACAGCCCACTCCTGGTAACGACAGATACACACATGGCTCATCACATCTGGCCCTCGGGACATGCTCTGAGTCAGAGCATCTGGTGTTTCTCCGGGTCCCCCCCACCTGCGAATGGCAGCAGCTTTGGATGCTTCTCCAGGTATCCTTGCCTGGAGAATTCTATGGACGGAGGAGCCTATCAAGCTACAGTCAATGGGGTCACAAAGAGATGGATGTGACTGAGCTACTAATACACACACACACACACACACACACACACACACACCAGGTTCATGGGTCCCTTTCCTGGGGCCTAAGAAATTGCACATTTGTCTCATTCAAATGTAGGCAAATTGCTGAGCTGGGTTAAGTCTTTGTTCAGCCTTCTTGGCAATAGGCGGATCAGGAATAGAAGCATGGACTTTAAAGCATCTTATCTCAGTCCACAACATTTAATAAATCTGTGGTCAGGAGCTTTTTCACTTGCTGCTGGCAGTTAAAGAAAAGGGCTGTTTTACTGCTAAGTCCTAATATGCCGGCTCACAACAGAATCACTCCTCGTTCTGACTTAGACTCCATTATCACTCCCTTTAGCAGGGACTCGCTGTTTTGTTCTGGCGCTAACACCATTAGCTCAATATGCATGAGAAATAGTAAAAGGACAGAGGGACTTCTGGTTTCCAGCAAGTTCCTGGAGTGCAAGTCCTTCCAGATGGGGTGGAAGCCCTGCAGGAAGAACTGGGCACTGTGGGGAGAGGGGGAGAGCAGCTGCCTGGACACTGCCAAGAGCTTCCCCAGAGGGGCACATTAGCACCCTACTTCCACGCTGCAGAGAAAACACTAGGGCTCAAGGGTGGAGAGATGGGGAGGTGGGGAGGAGAGGCAGGAGCACTCTCCTCACCTCTGTGGCTCAGCCTGGCTCCAGCAGGTACTGATAACATAGTCTCTGTGTGTGAAATCCGGCTCAGCATGCACCAACCATGTCCTTAGGCAAGTTCAACCTCTCTGGGCCTCAGGGTCCCAATCTGTGAAATGGGTATCATAAATACAGCATCTGTTTCAGAGTTCTTGAAAGAATTAAGTAGAAAATGAATTTACCCTGAGGGTTCTTGTTCTAGAAAACATCTCATCCCAGAGAACCAGATTGGGCTTCCCTTGTGGCTCAGCTGGTAAAGAATCTGCCTGCAATGCGGGAGACCTGGGTTCGATCCCTGGGTTGGGAAGATCCCCTAGAGAAGGGAAAGGCTACCCACTCTACTATTCTGGCCTGGAGAATTCCATGGACTGTCCAGCAACTGGACATGACTGAGCAAATTTCACTTTCACTTCCAGAGGACCAGGAGCATTTTAGGAAATCTTAAGAGGATCTGTACTTTCCTTGGAGGGAGGGGTATTGCTGCATCACAGACTAAAGATGTCAGAATTTAGAGATGGGATTTGGGAAGCCAGTCTTCCTGATGGTCCTCCATGATTTCACCTCCCAGTGTCCAACCCTAGTGAGGTCTCCTCTGATGCTGAGACAGGGGGGCCTGTCCGACACACAGACTGCAGTAGAGTGGTTAGGGGAAGCACACTGATTGGAACCGCCCACCCTGGCCAGGCACCATGGTAACCATCTGCATGAGTTGTTTTATGACAGGAGATCCTGGTAAGGAATAGGGAACTAATAAGCCACCACCAACCGGAAGATTTTGGGAAAGGTCTAAAGGAGACACTGCGTGTGTGTCCACTTCCCGGAATCCCTTTCGCTAGCATCCATCTTGGCTGAGTGATGCGTGTGCCACCAGGAAAGACTCTGAATTAGAAGGATTGGCCAAAGACCACCCAGAAACTAAACCCGTCGCCATAAAACCCGAGACTATGAGCCACACGGCAGAGCAGTTCTCCTGGGTTCCCTTACCCTGCTGCTCTCCACCCGGGTGCCCTTACCAATAAAATCTCTTGCTTTATCAGCACATGTGTCTCCTCGGACAATTCATTTCCGAGTGTTAGACAAGAGCCCAGTTTCGGGCCCTGGAAGGGGTCCCTCTTCCTGCAACAGAGTGTTGACGTATGACTTCTGAAGCCAGGTCTTTGAAGGCACGAAGCTTCCATCTTGGTAGCTGGGATGGTTTGGACTGGGGAGGGAGCCAGTCCCAGGCCATGGGATGCCCCAGCAGGCCCGTGGAGAGGCCCCGGTGGACAGGGACTGCGACCTTGGGCCAGCAGCCAGCTCCAAGTAGCCAGCCATGTGAGCCACTGTGGAAGTGGAGCGGCAACCCTATCAAACCTCTCAATGACTGAGAAAAGAGAGCCTGAGGCAGAACCACCCAGCCAGCCACTCCTGCGTTCCTGATCCAGGAAAACCATGAGCGAGAGTTTCTTGTTTTAGGATAATATTACCCAGCCATGGGGCTTCCCAAGTGGTGCCAGTGGCAAAGAACCCAGCTGCCAATGCAGGAGACATGAGACCTGGGTTCAATCCCAGGGTTGGGAAGATCCCCTGGAGAAGGACATGGCAACCCACTTCAGTATTCTTGCCTGAAGAATCCCAATGGACAGAGGAGCCTGGCTGGCTGCAGTCCATAGGGTCGCAAAAAGTCGGACATGAGTGAAGTGACTTGGCACACAGCCATAGTGACTAGAACAGGGTCAAAAGCTTGATTTTTCAGATTAGGCAAGCCCATAGAAAGTGGCTTGCCCAAGGCTCATAGGAACACAGAGACTAGAACCAGACTTCTGGGTACTAAGCTGCCTCTTTCCTTGTGCTGCCTTGAACCCAGTGCCTGGCCTGGCCTCTGGAAGCTGAATTCAGCAGAGTCAGGGAGATTTTACTCTCTACTCTCAGCTTCCTTCAACGTATTTCAGGCTCTCAGTCAGAGACAATATTATTAAACAAGCCATTATTAAAGTATGCCAAAGAAAATTAATGCTTTCCAAATACCAGATGCATCCCCATGTCTCCCAGCTTCCCTTGAAGTTAAGTTGGGATATGCGAGTGGTTCTGGACAATGGACTGTAAAGAAAAGTGATGTCACTTCCAGGCCAAAATAGTTAAGGGTTGGTTCATGACCCTCAGTACTCTCTTTTCTGTCTTCAGCAGCTGGAAATCACCTCTCCTGGAGCCTGTGTCTATAAGACACAGCCTGGACCCCTGTGTTGCCACTTGGAAGAGAACTTCTATGGAGAGTCAGTGGCCCAAGAGCAGACTTAACATGAGCTGAAAATAAACCTTTATGTACTAAGCCACTGAAATTTCAGGTATTGTCATTGCAACTTAGCTCAACCTGACAAGTATACAATATGTTTCAGAAAACATAGCTACTAGTTGGGGTGGGGTTACCTACCTCATATTGGACTATGGTAGAATGAGGAATAGATACTACTGGGTGAAGTCACTGAGATTCAGGGTTTTATCTGTTATTATAACAGAGCGTCCTATCTCATCTTTACTAATAGATGAATCATGATTGCAGCTCACAACTGAGGATCCCTTACAAATGAGAACATAGAATAATAAAAGATAAAAACAAATATTATCAGTAAGTTTATGTCTGAGTACAAGTAAAGGCAAGTCAAACTAGTGGTAACTAAAACTATGAAGGCACTTATTGTTTATTTGATAAGAAATTAGAGGTGAAAGTGAAACTGAAGTCACTCAGTCGTGTCTGACTCTTTGAAACCCCATGAACAGTAGCCTGAAAAGCTCCTCCATCCATGGGATTTTCCAGGCAAGAATACTGGAGTGGGTTAGCCATGTCTTTCTCCAGAGGATCTTCTGGACCCAGGGATCAAACCTGGGTCTCCCACTCTGCAGGCAGACTCTTTACTGTCTGAGCCACCAGGGAAGGCCCTGAAATTAGAGGTGAGTAGTTTAAATATTAGTTCAGCAGTTTAAGGAAGACATAAAAGATACAGGTTTTTTCCCTCCTACCTCTGCCTGCTCAGCTTTTTGGTTTTCATCCTTGTTGTCTTATGTTCAAAAGATGGCTGCCACAGCTCCAACCATCACACCTTCATATGACAACTTTTAAATAGGAAAGAATGGGATTCAACCTATTATGGGGCTCAACGCCACTTGGGAAAAATCAGGATTCCTTTAGCAAGAAATGAGAGTAATAACTATTGGGTTAGTTATCAGTAGCATTTGCTCCATATGTAAACAATCAAGCTGCGTGCTTAATGCCACAGTATTAAATGCAAAAAAGGTAAAATGTGGTAAGATAACGGTTAGAATACCACTCCTCTCTCTAGCCAATCCATATCCTTGGATTTTGAGGCCTTTCCTTCGAATCAACTGAGGCTCCAAGAAAAAAGGGATTTTTCTCAAGGTGTCCTGCTGATTGATAGCTAAGCTGGATCTGCAAGCTAGTTCCCCTGATTAGACTAAGGTTGGGTCTCTGTGTCAGTGTTTTTCATTATGAGCACCAGGGAACACTTTTCACTAGGTGCCCTTCTCATCAAAAAAGGGCTGAGAAATCAGACAAGTTAGAGAAAGGCCACCTACTTGATCCTCATTTTGGTGATTGAATATGCCCACTCACACAGTAAATAAAGGCTCTGAGAAGTCCTGCAGCAAAAACATGCACCTTCTGACATTATACCCAGCAGCTCCCTAAACACATCTGAGTATGGGACTGTCGCACCACCGCCCCGGTTAACATCTCAAGGGACTAGCATTCTGAAGAACATCTGTGGACACGCTGCCCTCGACAAGGCGGCTCCCCTTGACCCGACCCCCTCACGCAACCACTGGGCTGAACGTGTCCATCTGCAGAGACAGGGATAATTAGTCCAGCATATGCTGCCCTGCTCCTACTGCGTCTGGTGCAAGTTCCATCCGGTGGTACAATTTTTTTCTGGTTAATGAAGAGGTTTATTTTTGTGTGTTCATTAGGAATTGTCATCATTTTCTAGAAAGAATGAGAGCGTGTGATTGGAAAGAATGAGCATGATGTTGGGAGGTAATGCAGAAATGCAGAGATGTCTCCCTGGCTCGGAGAATGCTAGCAATAGCAGTCCACACAGTCCTGGAGTTCTAGTGTGCATGGGCCCCTCTGCACACACCTGCACATCCATGGCCCAGACCTGGGTTACCTTCACGCAGGGAGCCAAAGAGAGGTCACTGGCTGTGCCAGCCACCACATACAAATTTTGACAGTTTCCTTGAGTCTGGATTCCCTTGTCATCTACTGATGAGGATACTAATGCCTAAGCTCAGGGTCCAGGCACTGGATTCTGGACTGCCTTACCCCTCCACAGGGCTGTCCCTTCAGGAACAATAAAAGACACAAATCACCTGACATCTCATGATTGTTTATGTTGTTAAACTTTTGGTTGAAATTATCATGCAGAGAAGTGTACTCATCAAAAGTGTACATTGCTGCATATATATGTATAACTGGATCCCTTTGCTGTACACCTGAAACTATCATAACATTGTTAATCAACCAATATAAAATAGAAAGTTAAAAAAAGAAACCCAAAGATCAACCCTGGTAAAATGTGTGTGAGAGAGAACTGGATTTTAATGTAAGAGACTATGAAAATTCATTCATATAGTTTCAGATTTCACATTATAAAGAATCTTTAAGAGATGTCACTTGTTGAATATTGGTGATGGTCCTTCTGATGGGTGTGTAGTGACATCACTTTGTTGCATTCGTCTGGAGAAGGAAATGGCAACCCACTCCAGTATCCTTGCCTGGAAAGTCCCATGGACAGAGAAGCCTGGTAGGCTACAGTCTATGGGGTCGCAAAAAGTCGGACACGACTGAGCGACTTCACTTCACTCATAGACCAGTGCTGTCCTTGCCTCTTCTCAAGACCAGACTAACAGGTGAGACAGAGTGAGAAGGGGGGCAGCACCTTCATGCAGTAAATAGTTGTGAAGTTCAGGCTCTGTCTGAGCACTGTTCTGGGGGGCTGGAATGTTTCCGTTGGACAAAACAAAACAGACCAGTCCACAGGGACCAGGATGCTTACTGAGTGTGAAGGGTGTGCTCAGCCTTTTCTCCAGAGCTGGGCCAAACTTCTCCCAAAGCCCTGCGGGGAAGGGTAACGAATGCCCTGTCTAATAACGATGATAATACAAGAATAAGCTGTTAACATTTATTTTACCACTTCCTATGTCCCAGCTGTTACTCTAAGCGCTTCACAGGTGTTAAGCCTTTGACTCTCAGACTTGAAGGCACATTCCTGTCGCTTAGAGGGCGTGTTCAACAGACAACTATTGAGCCTGCCTATGCCTGACTCGGTGGGTCTGGGAGGGACCTGAGAATCTCCATTTCTAGCAAGCATCCCGGCAACGCTAATGCGGAAAGCTTTTAAACCTCAGAGCCACCTGCGGGGTAGGCACTTTTATTATCCCTGTTCCTCAGTGAGGGCACCGAGGCACAGACAGTACCCGTGCCCATGAGCACAGTCATAAGTAGTTGGCGGAAGTGGATTGGAACTGAAGCCTTGTGTTTGGATTGCTCACTCTTGACTGTTAAACTGCACCACACTGTGCCCCAAGTAGCTTGCAAAAAGGCTCTTCCCAAAGTCCTACTTAACAGCTGAAATAAGAGCTTCCGATTCCCTTTAGATAAATCTGTCTTCCTCTCAGGGTTCCTGGATGGGCTACACATCTGCCTCGTCCTGCAGTGAGGTGCCAGCTCCTGTGATGGGTGGGCAAGCGCGGAGGCCAGGGACACACCTTTGAGTTTTGCAGCTTCAAACAATCTATATTTGAAACACAACTTCGGGCCTCATTACCTTTGAAACCTTAGGCAAGTTTGGCAGGTATCTGAGCTTCAGTTTTTAAATAATTGTCAAAACAGAGAAATACAAAGTTATTTAAATCCCCAGCTGACTACAGCCACTTTATCCCAGCAGCTGGAAAAGAGTAATTCCCCTGCAGGCAAAGGCTCTTTGTTGGAGAGATTCTCCTGATGGGTGTGAAGGGAGAGGCCCTGGGGGGGAAATGGACTTCAAGAAGGTCTTCTTCAATGAATGGTGTATAAAACTAGAAGAAAACAACAGAAAGGGAAAGACTAGAGACCTCTTCAGGAAAATTGGAGATATCAAGGGAACATTTTGCCCAAAGATGAGCACAATGAAGGACATAAAGGGTAGAGACCTAGTATATACAGAAGAGATCAAGAAAAGATGGAAAGAATACACAGAACTGTACAAAAAAGATCCAAATGAACAGGATTGCTATGATGGTGTGGTCAGCCACCCAGAGCCAAGCATTCTGGAGAGCAAAGTCAAGAGGGCCTAGGGAAACACTGCTGTTAATAAAGCTAGTGGATGCGACGGAATTCCAGAGCAACTATTCAAAACCCTAAAGGATGATGCCATCAAGGTATCACATTCAACATGTCAGCAAATATGAAAGACCCAGCAGTGGCCGCAGGACTGGAAAAGGTCAGTCCTCATCCCAATTCCCAAGAAGGGTAGTACTACAGAATGTGCTAACCACTGGACAGTGGCACTCATCTCTCACGCTAGTAAGGTCATGCTTAAAATCTTGCATGCCAGGCTTCAGCATTATGTGAACCAAGAACTTCCAGATGTCCAAGCTGGGCTCCGAAAAGGAAGAGGAACCAGAGATCAAATTGCCAACATTTGCTGGATCATAGAGAAAGCTAGGGAATTCCAGAAAAACATCTACCTCTGTTTCATTGACTATGCCAAAGCCTTTGATTTTGTGGACCATAATAAACTGTGGAAAGCTCTTAAAGAGATGAGAATACCAGACCATCTTACCTGTCTCCTGAGAAACCTGTATGCATGTCAAGAAGCAACAGTTAGAACCCTCTATGGAACAACTGACTGATTCAAGATTGAGAAACGAGAACGGCAGGGCTGTCTGCTGTCACCCTGTTTGTTTAATCTATACGTTGAGCCCATCGTGACAAATGCTAGGCTGGATGAGTTACAGGCTGGAATCAAAATAGCTGGGAGAAACATCAACAACCTTAGATATGCGGATGATACCACTCTAATGGCAGAAAGTGAAGAGGAACTAAAGAGCCTCTTGATGAGGGTGAAGGAGAAGACTGAAAGAGCCAGCTTAAAACTAAATATTAAGAACACTAAGATCATGGCATCTGGCCCCATTACTTCATGGAAAATAGAAGGGGAAAAGGTGGAAGATTTCCTTTTCTTGGGCTCTAAAATCACTGCGGATGGTGACTGCAGACATGAAATCAGAAGCTGTTTGCTTCTTGGAAGCAAAGTTATGATGAACCTAGACAGTATGTTGAAAAGCAAAGACATTACTCTGCCGATAAAGTTGCGTATAGTCAAGGCTTGGTCTTCCCAGTGGTCACGTATGGTCATGAGAGCAGGACCATAAAGAAGGCAGACTGCAGAAGAATTGATGCCTTCAAACTGTGGTACTGAAGAAGACTCCTGAAAGTCCCTTGGACAGCAAGGAGATCAAACCAGTCAATCTTAAGGTAAATCAACCCTGAACACTCATTGGAAGGACTGATGCTGAAGCTGAAATGCCAGTATTTTGGTTGTCTGATAAGAACAGCTGACTCATTGGAAAAGTCCCTGATGCTGGGAAAGATTGAGGGCAGAAGGAAAAGAGGGGTCAGAGGATGAGATGGCTGGATGGCATCACTGATGTAATGGACATGAACTTGGGCAAACTTCAAGAGATGGTGAGGGACAGACAGGCCTGCAGCCATGGGGTCGCAAAGAGTTGGACACGACTGGGCAACTGAACACCAATAGTGGAGGGGCAAAGGACAAGGGGAGGGGATGGAGAGATGCAGGTCAAGGCACTCCAAAATGACTTGGGGCTTTCAAAGGGATGTTTTTAAAGTAATTTGCTTTCCCCCTTTTATTGTATTGAGGTATAGCTGATGAACAATATTATATATGTTTAAAGTTCACAACCTTGCGATTCACAATGTGCTGGTCACTCAGTCATGTCCAGCTCTTTGCAACTCCATGGACTGGAGCCTGCCGGGCTACTTTGCCCATGGGACTCTCCAGGCAAGAATACTAGAGTTGGTTGCCATTTCTTTCTCCAGGGGATCTTCCCAACCCAGGGATCCAAACTGGGTCTCCTGGATTACAAGGAGGTATAGTAGATGAACAATATGTTTAAGGTATACAACCTTGAGATTCACAACACTGAAAGGTTATACTCTATAGTTATAAAATATTGGCTATATTCCATGTGCCGTATTCTTGCAGCTTACTTATTTATGCATAGTAGTTTATATTTTTTAAACTTCGACCCTTATCTTGCCCCTTCCCCTTCCCAGATGAATGGATTTAAAAGGTGAGGTATACACAAACGGGGGCTTCCCAGGTAGAACTAGTGGTAAAGAACCCGCCTGCCAGTGCAGGAGACATAAAAGATGCAGGGTCCATCCCTGGGTCAGGAAGATTCCCTGGAGGAGGAAATGGCCACCGTCCACTCTAGTATTCTTGCCTGGAGAATCCCCATGGACAGAGGAGCCTGTTGGGCCACAGTCCATAGGGAAGCAAAGAGTGGGACATGACTGAAGTGATTTAGCATGCATGCGCATGCGCGTGCGTGCACGCGCGCGCGCACGCGCGCACACACACACACACACACACACACACACACAGAGCCATAAAAAGAATGAAGTTTTGCCATTTGCAGCAACACGGATGAACTTGGAGAGTATAATGCTTAGTGAGATAAGTCAGACAGCAAAAGACAAATATTGTATGTCATCACTTATATGCGGAAAACACACTAGCGAATATAACAGAAAAAGAAACAGACTCACAGATGCAGAGAACAAACTAGTAATTTCCTTTTTGGTGGCATGACGTCAGCATCATTTCCTTTTGTGTGTGCACTTGGTTACTCAGTGGTATTACATTCTTTGTGATTCCATGGACTGTAGCCCACCAGGCTCCTCTGTCCATGGGATTCTCCAGGCAAGAATACTGGACTAGGTTGCCATTTCTTTCTCCAGGGGATCTTCCCAACCCAGGGACTGAACCAGATCTCCTGCACTGCAGGAAGATTTTTCACCATCTGAGCCATCAGGGAAGCCTTCCCTTCCTTTTGATTACCTTCAAATGCAGCTACTTACATGGATTCATATTCCTGGTATTTAGTGCAATGAGTGAAGAGGGGTTGGATGTAAAGAAATTTCCCCACCCTAAGGATAGAGACAGACTCCCCTAAGGATGATCTACCATGGAGATAAGAAGGTGCACTACTGTTTTTAAAAATTGGTGTTTGTGCTTTAGACTGAAGGATCCCTGAGAGCAAGATCTAAGCTAGATTGCTTCCTGTTCAGACCCGGTCAGACAGATTGGCATGAGGATGGCCACTCATGCTGAGTGGACACTCTGGATGACCTTGAGCCTTTTTCCTCCCCTGGGTTCTTTCTTAAACCAGCACCTGGGTTGGAAGGCTGAGTGTGCCGGTTTGGACGGTGGGGCTAATGGAGGTTTCCTGTACACATTGTTCCATTAAGGCCAGAAAGTAGATCTGGGGAAGTTTCTTGTTAAAGATGTAGTCCTGCTAGGAAATAAAGAATCCAGCTAATAAATGAAGAAAGAATAGTAAAATAGCACCATTTTGCAACCCCTGTGAATGAATGGGTGCAGGCATTTCTCACTGGGCCTCTAACAGCACACACAAAAAAAGACTTTTGTCCCTTCTGATGGTTGAATACAGCACCAGCCATGAGGTTGCCTGGTCAAGATAATCCATAAAAGCCAGAAAGTGGAAAACTGCACAGAACAAGCAACCTAATTTCATCAATAAGTTGCAAAAAAGGAAAAAAAAAAAACAGAGACAGGAGCACCTATGATTTAATAGACTTAAAAGACATATCACCCATTCAACACATATGGACCATATCAAATCCTGACTCAAACAAATAAACTGTTAAAAAATATGTCATGGAGTTTCTTTTGGTGCCTTTAAGTAGAACATCACCTAATCCATGTTGGATTTGGTTTAGGTCTAAGGACAAGGTGAAAAATATTCACTCACTGGGAAGGCTAAGTACATACCCAGTCCCCACGCTTGTGATTAATAAACAGCTTGGTCACCACATCCTATCCCCCATTCCCCTTGAGTTTTCAACAGAGGAGCCCTGAAGAGCCTGTCCCCTTGGCTCTACCCTCCCACCTGCTTGGGAGCCCTGCCCTGCCGCCCCACGAAGGTCTTCTGCACTTTCCCTCCCATCCCCTCCCAGTGCCCTCCAGGGTTGGGAGTGGAGGGGGCTGATGGGAGAAGGATGTGTCTTTAAAAGGGAAGGAGCTCACTTGAGGGATGAGGGGAGAAAGACAAGCTTCTCCAGAATGGTGAGCCCAAACTGAAATCCCGACAGGGAGGTGTGGAAATCACCAGGACCTGGAATTGTGGCAGCTGCCTTGACGGGAGCTATGAAACCCACCTGTAGCCACAGGTAAGCTGTGTGATGTCTGTCAGGTCAGTGAAGGTTACAGATGCCCCTCAACACCAGAACTGGGGTCCCTGGGTGACACGGAGCTGAGCCCAAGTCATGCAGCCAAGCCCATGGCCAAGTTATGCTTTCCTGGAGGATATGAAGCTGGACTGTGCCTTCTTAGGAGCACAAGGTTGATGCTCTCTCGCTGAGATATGTTTATTTATTTATTTATTTTGGCAGCCAGTTAGTAAATCACCCATAGTCCTCATTGTGAGGCTGACCTGGAAAGAAAGAGGGACAAAGAGACAGCGAGAGAGGAAAGCCTGAATCTACTCAAGTCTGAGTCCAGCTTCCTAACTTGCAAGAATAATGGAGGACAGAGGGCCATTTTAAAGGGTATCATGGGGATGCAAGCAACAAAAGCTGGACAGTCTTTTAAATCTCTTCACAGCCTTCTCCTTTCTCGCAACTTGCTGACAAATTGAGTTTTTGTTGTGTGGAGTTGTCCACTGCCCACTCTCACGGTCCTGCAGAGTGCATTGGGGAGGGGCCTGGGGCGAGAAGAGTGCTCAGGACATGATCCTTGGCTTCGAACAATCCCTGAAGAGGAAAGAAAATGTGCTTCTTCCTCCAACGGGACCCAGCTGGGATCCAGGGAAGCCCCACTTATACCTTCAGCTGCCTCTGTGCAGTCCCCAAGCCAAAAGACTATATGTGGCCTCCTGGTGGTGGTGATGTGTATCTCGCTGGGGAGACAGGGAGATTTAGGGAAAGGTCCATGCACCCAGGGAGAGAGGGAGCAGAGACGAGGGTAGTCTGACCCTGCAGACTCTGTGAGATGGTTTTTCAGTGAGTTTCTCTGCCTTCATGGACCTCCTCCTGCTCCTGCATTTTTCCTGAAGACCAGTGATCTGCGATTTGTTTGAATGAGATTGAGATGACAGTTGCAAGCAATAGATATACTTGTTTACCTGGAGAGTACAGGGAATCACTGGCGCTTGGGCTCCTACAGGAACCTGTGTGTCCCCCATGTAGGGTCACTTAAGAGGAGCATCATCCCACGCCTCTGCTACTGCGCCCCCCACTCCCCCGCCCCTTGGCATGTGAGCTATACCAGTAAACCTGACCCTGCCTGGGCTGGCAGCCGAGCAAGTGACAACACCCTCAGCTCACCGCCTGGGCGCCTACCCCCTTCTGTTTCATGCGTGTTATCCCCACTTGCTCGTGTTTACTGAGCACTTGCTATGTGTTCTGGGCACCGAGCGAAGCACTTTACACTCTGTCAGGCTGGGCTCTGAGATCCAAGCAACAGAAACGAACTCTGGCTGATTTAAATAGGAAAAGAATTTACTCAAAAACATCTTTGATTACTCATCGCTGCTCTAAAGGGCCTAAAAACCAGGGCTGGGACTACGCACTCAAGAATAACTCCCACAGTGATGCTGCTAAGGTGGTCCAAATTTGGACACTACTGCTGTGAGCTGGCCCTACGCTTGAAGCTTGTGCCACTGATGCCAGCTGGACTCTGGCCACCCAAGGAGCATCACAGCTGCTAATTTCTCGGAACTCTGTTGCAGCAACCAGAGATTACACATCATGGTTCCCTGGAGTCTAGGACAGGTGTGTCTGATGGCCTTCTGCGGTGGGAGATGGGCTCTGCCACCACAGAGCCTCCCCACAAAGGGCGAGAGGGAGGGAGGTGCTGGCCCCAGAGAAAGATCTGTGTCTGTGTTATAGGCATGATCTCATTTGCGTGCGTGCTCAGTTGCTGCAGTCATGTCCAACTCTTTGCAACCCATGGACTATATAGCCTGCCAGGCTCCTCTGTCCGTGGGATTTCCTAAGCAAGAATATTGGAGTGGGTTGCCATGCCCTCCTCGAGGGGAATTTCCCTGACCCAGGAATCGAACCTGCATCTCTTTCGTCTCCTGCATTGCAAGCAGGTTCTTTACCACTGAGCCACTGGAAAAGCCCATGATCTCCTTCATCTCCTTTAAATCTTGTGAAAACACTGTGAAGTAAGTGGATACATCACCCTCATGTATCAGAGCAAGTACTGAGAGTCAAGAATAGTAGCGAAGGACACAGAGCTGGAGGCCCAGGTGTAGGATTCAGGGATGTCTGACTCCAGGCAGTTCATCTCCTAGCCATGCTGTCATCCCTGTGGCTCCTGTCGGTAGCACAGCCATTCAGAAAAGGGGCCTGTTTCAAGAGAGTGTCTGCAGGAGAGGAGAGCCAGAACCAGAGAGGAGGGAGGGGAGAGAATGTGTGTGTCTGTGTGTGTGTGTAACTGAATCACTGTGTTGTCTACCTGAAATTAACACAACATTGTTAATCAGTCATACTCCAATATAGAACAAAAATTTTAAAAATGTTTATGAAACAACAAAAAAATAAATGTATGTGAGCTTCTGTGTGTGAATGTGTGTGTATGTGTGGTGTTTGGGGTGGAACAGGTTAAGGATGTCTCCTGGACTTTGTCCACTTCGGCTTCCAGAGCCCTGATCGTAACTGTCTGATGGCCTGGCCCTGTCTAGTCTTTCCAGGGGTGTGTACACAACAATAGCTACAGGACCCTCTACTCAGGACTTTGCAAGGCTCACCCAAGGCTCTGTGAGGTGAGCTGCATGCAGGCTTTGTTACTGGCAGTCGTCACTTACACACTGCCCTGTATGCTTCCTGATGTCCGTGCCCTAGACAGCAGCTCTGACCTTGTGCAGTTTGAGATGGATATTTAGAAACAGACTTGGAAGGAAACATGGGATCTTGTGAAATCAGTTCCCCTGGAGAGCTTCAGGTCTTGCTCTCACAGCTCAGTGCTGCTGACACTTGGCATAGGAGCATGTGCCTAAGACCTGTTTATTGAATGAATGGATGAATGTACGAGTGGGGGGTGAGAGAACAAATGAACCGGCTTCCTCGTGGATGACGTCATAATGTCCTTAACCAGAGTGCTCAGGGGCCAGGCGGGCTACTCCTGAAGCTGGTGTGTCCCTTCTCCTCCTCATCCCCACGTGGTCCTCCTGAAGCTTTGATGTTCATCTCTTTGCTTCTCCTTGCTTGTTCCCACATCTTGGTCTTTGCTTATTCATTTGCTTAAAAGATTCTTTCAGAGTCTGAAATCTGTCCCCATTAGTTTCTACAGGAAAGCTTTGATTCCCTCCAACAAGCTCTGAAAACCCTGAGCAAGTGGAGGAGCCACTCTCCCTGCCTGGAGGGGGAGAGCAGGGTGCATAGGTTGGGCTGCAGGCACCAAAGCCAGGAGGAGGCTGGGTCTGCTGATTGGATGGTGCAGGCCCCCACCAACCCTGACCGAGGGGTCAGGAAGTGCAGAAGGCGGAAAGGCTGGGGACTGTGCTGCAGTTCTCCTGATTGCCCAGCATCTCTCACACAGGACTCTATAAAGATTACTCCTTAGAAACCCAGGGTCTCAATTCCTGGCCAGGAGGAGAACGCAGTCTTTCAATGATGTAAATGTCCAAAAGCGGTTACCTGCTCACTACATCCCAAAGGGTCAGCTGCATCCTTACTCTCTGTTGCCCAGAACATGGCACCCAGGGCTTCTAGGCTTCGTTCATTCATGTCTGGAGTGTTGGGATTTAGAGAGCGGCCGCAGAGGCTGTTGGCCAACCCAGCCTGCAGCCCCATGTGCTGGAGGAGGCCTCCAGAAGGGGAAGCCTCAGAGCTGGTGTCCGTGCTCAGCGTTGCCCTGAAGGCACCGTGCATGCTGGTTTCATCTCCCCTCCACTTGTGCCTGCCCTCTTTTCTCCTCTAGCCCAAGCCTTCTCTGGCTGCAGCAGGCAGGAAGAACGGTGTCACAGGCAGGCGAGCTGGAAGGGGACCGGCTGGGCTGGGAGAGAGTGTGACCACTGGCCACTGGTGCTCACTGTGGTGTATGGCTTTCCCCTGGGCAGCTTAAGTCTGCATATTTCAGCCCACATCCATTCCCCTCCAGGGAGTCCCAAGGCATGTACCACGATCCCTAAGAGAGGGGGATGCACTAGCATGTTTGAGGAAGATCCAGGAAGCCGTGTGGATGGGGCCAGAGGCCAAGAGGAAAGATGGGGAGACCGGAGCAGGGCTGAGAGGCCAAGTGCGGTTTCCAGAAAAACTCTGCAACACACTTTAGCATACTACCTCATGTAATCCTCACGAACCAAAACACTCAGACGTGAGGGCGATTATTATCCCCATTTTCCAGATGAGGAAACCAAGGAACAGGGAGGTTAAATATGTTTCCCCCAGGGCACAGAGCCAGGATTCCAACAGTTCTTACCCGGATTCCGCACTCCTGACCACTTTGCTAAGTGGCCTATACGAGTGACTCATCAGCTTTAGAGTCTGACAGATGCAAATTCCGATGCCGGGGGACTTCCCGGTGGTCCAGTGGATAACACTCCAGGCTCCCAGTGCAGGGAGCCCAGGTTCGATCCCTGGTCGGGGAAGTAAGATCCCACGTGCTGCGATTAAGCCAGTGGGCCACAACTAGAGAAGCCAGCACACTGCCAGGAAGACCCAGCACCGTCCAAATAATTACTAATAGTTTAAAGATTCCACTGCTGAGTTACAGCATGGGAGCTGCCTGACCCTGGCACGTGAATTCCCTCTGTGCTTCTGTGTCCTCGAATCCCACTCCTCACAGGGTTACGGTAAAGCGTGAAGCAGAAGTGCCTGTGGGGCTTCGCAGGCTCTGTGGGTCACTGTCTCCTCCTTATCCCTCGTCCGGGGGCGGGGGAGATATGTTCCACAAGCCAGGTGTAGGGACTGAAGTGTGAGCGGCAGTGAGCAGCTCAGTCACAGAGACATGGGCCGGGGAGGGTGAGGGCATCAGAAAGTGGGGGAGCCACTTTCTGTAAAGAAGTTGGCACTGAGAGGATGGGTTCTAGAAAGCGTGGGGCTGTGGCTCTTCATTCAAGAGGGTGAGCACAGAAAGAAAAGGGAAGGACAGAAAAGAGGAAGTGAGAGCCACAGGGAAGATGTTCAGATTAAAGGAGTGAGCTCAAATTAAAGTGGAGGGCACGAGAGCAGAGGCACAGAATGCTGGAGAAAGGGGCAGGAGGAGGGTGCGCCCAGGGCCTGGGTCTGACACGACCGGCCGTGACCTCCACTCTGCTGGCCGCGCTCTGGGTGTAGCTGCACTGGCTGCTTGGAGAGCTTGACACCGTGCGTCATTATTTGCAGAGCTCGGAGCTGTTTGCAGAGCTTGTCACCCCGGGTGTCACCATTTGGAGAGCGTGGCACTGTTTGTCATTTGGAAGTCTGGTTTTATTTGCGGAGCTCAGCGGCGTCAGGAGAGGCAGGTCCTGTTGCTGTTTGTGGTGTCAACCGAGGGCATGCCTCTGGGGTTCTTCTGTTTGCTGAGCCCCTCAGTGTTGACGCCATTATCTCTGGATGTCCAGAGTCGGTCACTGTCACACACACTGTCCGCTGCGCCCCGCCCCCACCCCATTTGCAGAGCCCGTCACAGCTGGAGTTATGGTGTCTGCACTGGCTGCCACAGTGTGGAACCAATCACTTGTGCTCACTGAGCCTCATCACGGCAGTGTTGCTGTCTGTGTAGTGGTGTGCAGAGCCTGCTGATGTCTGTGCCTCTGTTTTCTGTTTGTAGAGCCTCTCTCAGTCTGTGACGCAATAGCAGACCCTGATGCCATGGGCACAAATTTCCCATAGATCACCAGAACCCTACCGAAAGCCCATCCTGATCTCTGGCAACCACGCTCCCCCTAACCCAGACACCTGCTCCCACCTCTCCCAGAAATATCCTCCAACCATTTTTGAGCACCAGCTTCTGGGGCCTCCTAAGACCAACCCCCCACCACTGCCTCCGCTCCCTGTCTCACCTGAGGGGCCCTACAACCTGCTTTTTGGAGCTTGATCTCATTGCAGAGTCTGGGCACCATAGGATGGCTTTGGGCCAAGAGCCCAGGCCAACCTGCTGAGGAGCCAGGGATGGCAGGAAGGAAAAAAAATGATGCAGAAAGAAAGGAGCCATCAGGAAAGATGAAAGGGTTTTGCTTCCGCACCTGATGGGGCTTGAAGGCTGTCACTGGGAGGGAGATGGCTCCTTGCACACAGGGTATAATTAATTAAGGGCAAGGTGCACAGAATGCAGGCAGCTAGTGCAAGTGATAAAGTGGCATATCAAAGCCAGTCCCGACCGGTGATGGAGATTAGGGGCACCTCTCGCATGCATGCACAGGCTTGCTGTGTTCAGTGGTGGGAAGCGGCCAGGGTTCTTCTGGAGAGAAGGTAAGGACTGGGAACAAAGCATTTGTGGGTGAAGCTCTGGCTCCTTCAGACCTCAGTACTTTGAAGTTCAGCCCCCTATGGGAAAGCCCGAAATACCCATCATGCCACCAATCATTTCTCATAGAACAACAAGAAATGAGACCAGGTGTTAAAGGGGTGAAATTGAAAGAAATGGTTAGAAAGAAAGTTAAAAAGAATTTTTTTAAGCCTAAGAAACCTGTACACTATTGAAAAAAATACAGAAAAGCCTCCCTGAAAGCTTGGGGAAATGTGTGCTGAGGATCAAAAAAGACTAGTTTCTAGAAAGAAGGGAAAAAATACCCTCTGCATGGCTAACTAGCAAGAAAAAGAGGTCATACATGCCAAGGGGAAGGCACCAGTGATGTATATATAATCTATTCATATATTTACATTTTGTTATTAATAATTAATCACAGGAAAAGGTCAGATATAAACTGGAAGTCAAATGTCCAGGAAAACAGTGTGAGAAGCCCCTCGTGAAGAATTCCAGAGCCAGTAACAAGAAGGCCTTTAAACACTTCAAAGTCAGGGAGGCAGGGGGAAGATATGAGGGTTCACAGTGCAGGAGGTACCCCCAGGATGATAAGGGGCTGGACCTGACTCTGTGGATGGCCCAGAGACCCCACCCCCAAACAGCCTTTGATGCTGAGATTAAATGGATAAGAAGAAATCTTAATAACGAGGGTAACTCTTTACGTCATTATATGGCTTACCTTTTTTTTTTTTTTTTTTTACTTTGCATCCTCTTATTTGATCCACACATGTGTAGGAAAGAAATCTTCAGTATGCCCATTTCATGGACGGGAAAACTAAGATCAAATTGGCAAAGAATGAGAACCTATTGTACAGCACAGGGAACTCTACTCAGTGCTCTGGTGACCTAGATGGGAAGAAGATCCAAACACAGGAGACGTACATAAACCTCTAGCTGACTCACTTTGTTGTCTGGTAGAAATTAACACAACATGGTAAAGCAACTATACTCCAGTCAAATTAAAAACAAAAACAAAAACAAAAACTGGCAAAGAGACAAGAATTCTCAGCTAAGTTAAATCAACATTGAACTGAGAGCCAGAAGCTCTGACCCCAAGACCCAAAGACTTAGCGGGATACTGTGCCATCTTGGTTTGGTTTGGTTTCCTGCAGAAGTAGACACCCAAGGCAAGGATGTGGGCACATGTAGCTTCCTTGGGAGATGAAGAAAGTGCTGGTAGGGAATGCAGAGAAGGCAAGGAATCAACATGAGATGTGTTGTCAAGTTGGTTAACACCGAGGGAGTTGGAGCTCAGTTGCATGGGGACCTTGGGTCACAGGGTAGCAGCGAGCCTCAGAGTTTCCACCCAGAGGGTGAGGGAGCTGAGGAATTTATCTGCCAGCTTCATGCAGCCATTGAGGGCTGCTCCCAGGGCTCTAATTCCCAGCACCTCTATCCTGTCCAGCAGACTCCAGACAGGCCCTCGGGCCCAGGGATCAGTGCTGACACTTGGCACTTGGGCAGGGTAGTGGTAAGGGCTGATGGAACCCAGAGGCACTGCCAACACCTGCTACGAACGCTGCCCAAATTCTGCCTTTCATTCAGAAATGGATATAACTAGGCTTTTAGGATCGGAGAAGTCAATGGCACCCCATGCCAGTACTCTTGCCTGGAAAATCCCATGGACAAGGAGCCTGGTAGGTTGCAGACCATGAGGTCACTAAGAGTCAGACACGACTGAGCGACTTCACTTTCACTTTTCACTTTCATGCATTGGAGAAGGAAATGGCAACCCGCTCCAGTGTTCTTGCCTGGAGAATCCCAGGGATGGTGGAGCCTGGTAGAAGGCCATCTATGGGGTCGCACAGAGTTGGACACGACTGAAGTGACTTAGCAGCAGCAGGCCGTCAGGATGGGCTGAAATCCACTGGTCCTCCTGGATGAACTCAAGAGTGATACTGTGAAACTGGCGTGCAAGTTATTTCACTTGTTGTTCTGAACATCCACTAGCTGAGCTTGTGGCCTGGCAGATCGCCAACCGCCCTTGTTCCTAATAAGTGGATCCTCAAAATACATGTTACCCTCAAGATAGATACTATTGTTGTTGTTGTTATCTGCAAGATAGATACGATTAAGCCCACATCTCACAGGTGAAGAAACTGAGAGATGAAATCTGAGAGATGAAACAATTTGCCCAGAATCACAAGGTGGGGGAGCAGGGACTGGATTTGGACCCTGGACTTGTAAAATCCATACAGCTTTCCCCATACCTCACAGAGGTGGTCCCTGTAAACACAAAAGGTGACATTTGACTTTCAGAAACACTCTTCCCATCCTCTCCCCACTGGAGAAGAAAAAGCAGGAAGGAATAGAAATGGGTAGAGTACAGTTTAGGCTAGTTCCTGGGCACCAAGTTTTCACTGAGATGAGAAGGGAAATTGAAAACAGAAATAGACTCACAGATTTAGAAAAGAAACTTACGGCTCCCAGGAGGGGATGGTAGTGGGGAGGGATAGCTCAGGTGTTTTGGACTGACATGTATACATTGCTGCATTTAAAATGCAACAAGCACTCACTGTTTAGCACAGGGAACTCTGCTTCAGTTCACTCCAGTTCAGTCACTCAGTCGTGTCCGACTCTTTGCGACCCCATGAATCGCAGCACGCCAGGCCTCCCTGTCCATCGCCAACTCCCAGAGTTCACTCAGACTCACGCCCATCGAGTCAGTGATGCCATCCAGCCACCTCATCCTCTGTCATCCCCTTCTCCTCCTGCCCCAATCCCTCCCAGCATCAGAGTCTTTTCGAATGAGTCAACTCCTTGTAAGAGGTGGCCAAAGTACTGGAGTTTCAGCTTCAGCATCATTCCTTCCAAAGAAATCCCAGGGCTGATCTCCTTCAGAATATACTGGTTGGATCTCCTTGCAGTCCAAGGGACTCTCAAGAGTCTTCTCTAACACCACAGTTCAAAAGCATCAATTCTTCAGCGCTCAGACTTCTTCACAGTCCAACTCTCACATCCATACATGACCACTGGAAAAACCATAGCTTTGACTAGACGGACTTTAGTCGGCAAAGTAATGTCTCTGCTTTTGAATATGCTATCTAGGTTGGTCGTAACTTTTCTTCCAAGGAGTAAGCGTCTTTTAATTTCATGGCTGCAATCACCATCTGCAGTGATTTTGGAGTCCAAAAAAATAAAGTCTGACACTGTTTCCATTGTTTCCCCATCTATTTCCCATGAAGTGATGGGACCGGGTGCCATGACCTTCGTTTTCTGAATGTTGAGCTTTAAGCCAACTTTTTCACTCTCCACTTTAGTGTTCCATAATAACCTAAATGGGAAAAGAACTTGAAAAAATAGTTACATGTATGTGTATAATTGAATCACTTTGCTGTACACCTGATATTAACACATTGTTAATGAATTATGTGTGTGCGCGTCCTCAGTCGCTTCAGTCGTGTCTGACTCTTTTCGACCCTATGGACTGTAGCCCACCAGGATCCTCTGTCCATGGGATTCTCCAGGCAAGAGCTGGAGTGGGTTGCCAAGCCCTCCTCCAGGGGATCTTCCCAACCCAGGGATCAAACCTGCATCTCGTGCATCTCTTACATTGCAAGTGGGTTCTCTATCGCTAGGCCACCAGGGTAGCCCATAATGTTAAAAAATAAAATAAAAAAGAAGGGAATTTGGAACCTGTGAGATGGTCTCTCTGACACCTGTCCACAACAAAGATGTGGTGGGGGAACCTGTGGGAATTGTGATGGTCCAGGTGTGTGTGTGTGTGTGTGTGTGTGTGTGGTGGGGGAGCCCACTGGGCATAAGCATAAACATGCATGGCAGGGGTGGGGAGGGGATGGACGTCCCTGATGGTCCAGTGGTTAAGGCTTCGCCTTCCAATGCCAGGGTGAGGGTTTGATCCCTGGTCGGGGAGCTAAGATCTGGCATGCCTCTGGGCCGAAAACCAAAATATAAAAATAGAAACAATATTGTAACAAATTCAATAAAGACTTTAACAATGATCCACATTTTTAAAAAAGTCTTAAAAAATATGCACAGGGGACCTAGATGGAGAGAAGCTTTTGGATGTGGATTCAGATGACCAAAGAGGTGAAATAACCTGTGGAGAGTCTTGGGGCTGAGAACACAGTCAGAGCCCTTTCACACCCACTGCTGCCTGCCTGTCCTTCGGCCCTACCACTTCAGGAAGGCCCCTCTTCCTCTCCTGCCTGGAATTCCTTTTTTTTTTTTTTTTTAAGAGCAGTAAGCCCAGCTCTGAAAGGCAGTAATTGTGAATCTTTTGTTGTACACAATCTCTGCCACACTCCTGGGGTTGCAAAGTTACTTTCTACTGCCAGGTACATGGGGCTTGGCCTTTTTCATTTATTGGAACATTTACAGTCAGAAAGAGAGGGGGGTGAGGTGTGTGCAGAGGGAGAGTCATAGAGATAGGCCTGCAGAGGGAGAGACCTAAAGAGAGAAGGATTGAAAGCAAGATCAGAGCTCTCAGAGAGAGAGAGGCAGGCAGATGATAGGAGGAGAAACAGGAAGTGGAAAAAAAAAAAAAAACACAAAACAGTGAAAGCCTGAGAGGCAGCTGGGGTCCAGAGGAGCAGGAAGGAGACACAGAGCCCGGGGCCGAGAGACGGGAGAAGAGAAGGGAGATAAACAGGGGGATGAGACAGAGGCAGAAAAGATGCACACGGATGCACCCGCGCAAAATGGGGAGAAAGGAAAGGAATGTGAGCCGGCTGACCCCCAGTTCTCCAAGTCCTGCGGTACCTGCACACAGACCAGCCCGGAATGTTAATTACAAGCTGCTCCTCAACAGTCCTGAAAGCTGGCTGGTTCCCTGAAAGGAGGAGCTGGGAGGGAATGTGCAGCATGGAGCGCCTCCCTGCCCTTCCCAGGGAAGGGAAACAGCAGAACTTTTGGTAGATCACAGAGAGAGGAGCAAGACAGTGTCCCTCGGGGCAGGTAGCATCCCTGGGGGACCACGGAAGAGAGGCTGGCCAGCTGAGCAGAGGAAAGCCTGGGTGGAGAAACCAGGGAAGAAGATGCTCAGGAGGAAGGGAGGAGGGAGGCAGAAGAGACAGGAGAACCCTCAAGTTCCCCCTATGCTACCCCGCCTTTTACAGGGATTAATCTCCTGCCTCTGCTGTCCTGAGATGAAGTAGCCCCTCCTTCAACTCCACCCAGTACATTCTTTCAAACATATTAGTACCTTCCTTCAAACCAGTGCCAGGTCACCAGTTGGGTTCAAGTAGAAAAACCTGACTCTTCTCTTCAAGGGCCCCATGAAAAGTGAGAATGCAACTCCGTTCCGGGTGATGAGACTCATCCTTCTACCCCTGGCCTTTCAGCCCACCTCCTTTCTGCACTCCACAGCCCCAGACCCTCCAGTTAAGATCTATCTTCGGATCAGGTGGGGAGATATTGCAGGGGCTCCAACTGCTGCTGTCTGCCCCCCTCTTGGCAAAAGGCCCCCCATTTGCCTCAACCTCTCCTCTGCCCAGGTGCCCAGGAAACCCCCCCACCCACCTCCCTCCCCTCCATCCCCAAACAGCTACAAGTCACCGCTCAAATGGGGAGAGGAGGCCAGAAGTGCTGGCGTGGTTTATGGTCGGGGCCTGAGGGGCTGCGATGGGAAATCCTTTGGTGGATGGAGGGCAGAGAGAGACCCTGGTCTCCTGAAGTTCCCCAAGACTGGGGAAGCTGGGTTGCAATAGACCTGGGCCTTTCCTGCCCTCTGTGCCCTGAGGCCCCAGGCCTCAACAGCTTCTCTGAGATCCTGGCGTGGTTTGGGCGCTCTGCAGGACACCCTCCCACACACAGGTCTCCAATGGGTCTCATCTCACTCTTGCATCCCCTTTGTATCCTGACACAGGTGCACACTGCCCAGAACCATCCAGCCAGGTCTGCATACAAGGTGGGTGAACACAGGCTGGAGTCCATCAGTATGTGGATCTATGCCAAACACACACACACACGCATACACACATGCCTGCCCACCTGAAGACAGAAATGCCCAAAAAGAGAGCAGTCAAGCACACAGGCCTGCACAGGCAGCCAACCCAGGGCTCCATAAATACAAATTAAATTCAATATGCACAAGCACACTCATGGCAAGTCATCAAGCCCCTGCTCTGCCCAAGGCAAGGGTGCTGGACTTAGCAGCCGCTGCACAGCTACGGAGCCTTTGATTCGACAAATAAATTACACTTCTTCCCCATTAAAGGAAAGGCTTTGAAGAATTAAAGCCTTGGACACAGAATCAGTGACCACCCTGGGGAACAGGGCCACAGGTCAAGCACTCCTCTCCCTGCTCCTGTCAGAGCAGGAATATCCCTGTCCCTGAGGCCTTGAAGGGCATGGAAAGTCATGGTCATGGGAGGCTGAGGCAGGGTCAGTGGGTTCCACGAGGCCAACTGCCTGGTGGTGGGAGGGCTGCCCAGAGGTCTCAGGGCGAGTGGTCTGAACACAGCATCAGTCCATCTTGGGGGTCTCTCATCTCTCTTTAAGGTCCCTCACTGTCTTTCCTTTATAGTGACCTCGCAAGAGTCTGTCAGGCTAACCCCCTCCAGTGTTAATGATATGACCTTTCTCATCTTTCTGGGACATTCCTGTAGTCAAGAGAAGGAACTCATTGCTGGGACAGAAGAGGCATCCAGGCAGGACCCTGCTCTGTTAATACATAAGCTGGGCTGATTTAGGAAAGACTGGGCTTCCCAGGTGGCCCTAGTGGTAAAGAACCCACCTGCCAATGCAGGAGACATAAGAGATGCGGGTTCGATCCCTAGTTGGGAAGATCCCCTGGAGGAGGGCATGGCAACCCACTCCAGTGTTCCTGCCTGGAGAATCCCATGGACAGAAGGGTCTGAGGGGCTGTGGCTCATAGAGTCACAAAGAGTCGGACACGAGCAAAGTGACTTAGCATACACACACCAGGGCCTGGAGATTCAGGACAAGCCCTTCCTCCACCCAGCTCATCGCCTTCCTCTCCTGAGTGTAAATAACACTTCTTACAGCCAATTCTTAAGAGAAAGAAAGCCTAACTGCCCTGTCTTACCTCCACTCTCTCAGCTCAGCGTGGTCCTCAGGCAGAGGGGGTCTCCAAGACACTTCTCAACCAGTCTTTCTACTCCAGGACACCTGCCAGTCCCTGCTCAAAAGCCTCCCATGTTGATTTTAAATACAATGAAATCTGAAATGAGCAATTTTCTGCAAAGGTCACTGCAACTCTCAGAGTGGTCTGCACTGCCTGGTGATCCCAGGGAAGTAGTGTAGTCAGTCCCGGAGGGGTGGAGAGGGAAGAAGGAAGACATGAGGAGGAAGGCCTCCTAGCTTACTGTCCAGCTCTCTGACAGCCCCTGCACACACCCACCTGAGCCTCCTTCTCTCCCTCTGATCAGAGGAACACTACACACACACCATAGGTCATCAGAGTTAGAAAGAACCTCAGAGGCCACTCAAACCCCTTCCTTTACAGATGAGAAAGCCAAAGTCCCAGATCTTCCTTGGTGGCCAGTGGCTAAGACTCTACGCTCCCAATACAGGGGGTCCAAGTTCTATCTCTGGTCAGGGAACTAGATCCTACATACCGCAGCTAAGACCTGGTGTGGGCAAATAAATAAATATACTTAGAAAAAGAAAACCAAAGTGATATAACTTGTGACATAACTGGTCTAAGGGTACACAGCCAGTTAAGGGGCAGAGCTGAGGCCCAGACCTCCTCCATGTCATCAGTGTTTTTTCTTTAAATGTTAATTTCTAAAACATAGCAAGGCTCTTCCTTGGATTCTGAAAAATTATTATTTACAAATACTCAGCTCCTTTGTCCAGGCTATTACCTCTGCTTGGTATGGCCCCTTGCTCATACTCTCCCAAACATTCCTCTCTGGCAAGCTTCCATTCATAGTTCAAAGCCAAGTCGAAATGTCACCTGCTCCTCCATTCACTCACCCGCTCCATTCTCTTTACTCCCACCCAACAACTACAGATGGAACCACTCCTTTCCTGGGTCTCAGTAGCACTTCATACAACTCTACTGGGCACATAACAACTGGGGTCGACTACATGCCCACCGCTTTCTCAGAGCCATGAACTCCTTCTGGGGTCGGGAGTTGGGGAATCACAGTAGAGTTTATCACAGTGTTTGGTTCAACTGACATTACTAATTGAATATCAGTTGTCTGTGTCACTGGACTGTGGAGGGGAGGGACAGTTTGAGAACCATCCTCAGGATTCAAGGCCAGCTTTCTTGAAATATCACTCAGACTGGGGATGATGACCTTGTGTATAGGGCTTTCCCTCTATGTATCTTTACATCTGTGAGGACTCCAAGCATCATCCAGTAAATTCAACCAGGGAAGGATGGATCCAGGGAAAGGCATGTTTCAGAGGAGAGAGCTACTAGGTGACCTAAGAGGATAGCTTCATCCTTTTCTATTGGGATAGGGTTGAGACAGAAGCAGTCCTTGGCCTGAGGCCCCAGACACTGGTCTGCACTTGCTGTCACTTGGGCCTGTGATGAGCAGGCCTGTTCTTTCCTCCTCTCCTTCCCCAGGCTGGTCATCAAAGCCTCACATACCCAGAGAGGTGTTGAGATGACCCCTCTCCTCTGACAACAGATGCACCCCAACTCAGTACTGCAGCCAGAAAACTGGGCTAAAAATCAAGTTTGAGGTTGAGGTTCAGGACAGAGTTTGAGTAAGATTAGAGAGATCAGGTTAGGGTTAGATTTGAGAGGCTGGCTAGCACCACTCAGAGGAAGTTCCCAGACTTGTGAAACTCTCAGTCTGACCAGGAGACAGACGACACATATACAAAAACAGACATCAAGGCCCAGCAAATAAACATGAATGCGTGCTCAGTCATTTCAGTTGTGTCCAACTCTCTGCAACCCTATGGACTGTAACCTGCCAGGCTCCTTTGTCTATGGGATTCTCAGGCAAGAATACTGGAGTGGGTTGCCATTTCCTTCTCCAGGGGATCTTCCCAAACCAGGGATTGAACCCATGTCTCTCGCATCTCCTGCACTGGCAAGAGAGTTCTTTACCACTAGCAGATTAACAGGACTAATCTATGAATGGAGAGGATGGGCAGAGGGAGGAAGCCTCTGAAGGAGGGTAGTGAACAAGAGTGGCTGAGGGTTCTCTGACCTTTCTGCTTAAGCTGGTGGTGAGCCCAGCAATGTGAGTCCTCTCTCTGGAAGTTCCTGGCAGCACTCAGTTATATCGCTCTGTGTGTGTGTCCGTATGTCTGTATATGCGCCTGTGTGTGTGTGCGTTTCTGTTTGGCAGAACAGGGAGAGATGGGATGGAAATGGGACAGGACATTCAGAGATGAAAGACTAATTTCCTGTTAATGGCTGGTTGCTAGGCAACCAGCTTCTTTCTGCCTGCTGCCCTCAAAATTGGACTGCAGAATTTTTAGTGTTAAAGCACCTCCCATGGAAACTCAGTGCTTTGAGAGGCCAACCAGTCCCTACCCAGCCATGCCCTGCTCCAGCCTGCGGAGTGACAGAGCAGGGCATGTATGCCAGGAATCAAAGTCACAGACACAGTCAGCCCCACAGCCCACCAGAGTCTCTCATTCTGGCTTTCCTGCCATCTCCTTCACAGGCAGCTGTGTGCACACGCACATGCACACTCACGTGTTTATGGAGCACTGGAGTACATGCATAGACATGGATTAGACCCTGTGTGCGTGCTAAGTTGCTCAGTTGTGTCTGACTCTTTGCCACCCTATAAACTGTAGCCTACCAGGCTCCTCTATCCACGGGACTTCCCAGGCAAAAATACCAGAGTGGGTTGCCATGTCCTTCTCCGGGGGATCTTACCGACTCAGGGATAGAACCCGTACCTCCCCCATTGCAGGCAGATTCTTTACCATCTGAGCCACCAGGGAAGCCTGAACTAGACCCTGGCTCACCCAAAATAATAACAATAGCAATAATAATAAGCTGCTACTGTATTTAGTTACTTACCATGTTCCGAGTATTTTGTTAGGAGCTTTGTATTAATTTCCTTTGTTATTTTTCTCTGTGGCCTTATGAACCATGTTATCCTCCACACTTCATAAAGGAAGGAAGCAGGAAAACTTTAGGGATCAGAGCACTAAGTTGGAGACGTTATGGAAATCCAAGACTGAGGGAGGGCCACCCCGAAATGACTCCAAGAGGGACTCCCATCTACATCCCTTGTTCCTACCCTCTGTGAGTCTTTCTGATGCTATTTCTGTTGGAAAATAAGAGACTGAAGAGCAGGTGTTCCTTTCTTCTATCCAAATAGCCCAGACCTCAAGAAACCCCCTGTTCTCTGCCATCCTCCACCTGAGTCACTGGACCTAGGACTGAAGCTCAAGCTGGTTTGTTCCTTTGCATAAGGGACAGCGGTTTATACCAAGTGTTCTGTGCCCCCTCTATCAGAATCATAATTTACTTAGAATGGAAATATGCCACTTAAGCAAAGAAACAAACAAACAGACAGTTCTCAGACTTCCTTACAGATGGAGATGGCTAATAAAATAGAAGGGGAAGTCATTGGTTGGGGTTTTTGGAAAAGGTTTTTAAAGGAGAGTCTCTGTGTAGAGAAAAGGGAGCCCTGTGCACTGTTGGTGGGAAGGTACATTGGCACAGCCTTTATGGGAAATGGTCAGAGGCCCCTCAAAAATTACAAATAGAACATGTGATTGGTCCATCAGTCCCACTTCTGGATGTATATCCAAAGGAAATGAAATCACTATTTAAAGAGATATCGGCATCCCTGTTTCTTGCAGCCTTATTCACAACAGTTGAGCTATGGAGTCAAACTAAGCGTCTGTTAACAGATAAATGGATAAAGAAAATATAGTGCATGTATACAATGGAATATTATTCAGCCATAAAAAGAAAGAAATTTTGCCATTTGCAACAACATGGATGAAACCAAAGGACATTAGGCTAAGTGAAATAAGCCAGACAGAGAAAGACCAGTACTACATGGTATCACTTACATGTAGAATCTCAAAAAAGAAAAAGTCTAATTCACAGATACAGAGAGTAAACTGGTGTTGCTAGGAGCTGGGGTTGTGGGGTGGGGGAGGCCAGTAGGGAAATGGAGAGAGGTTGGTAAAAGGGTACAAACTTCCAGTTATAAGATGATGAATAAGTTCTGGGGATCTAGTATACAGCATGGTAATTATAGTTAGTAAAACTGTATCCCACACTTAAAATTTGCTAGGAGAGTAGATCGTAAGCATTCTCACAAAAATAAAAGAAAAACACCAAAATAAATGATTATGAAAGGTGATGGATATGCTAATTAACTTGATTGCAGGAATCATTTCATATATGTATGTATGTCAAATCATCACATTGTACACTTTAAATAATATATTACCATTTTGTCAATTATACCTCAATAAAGCTAGAAAAAAATGAAATAGAATAAATTTTAAAAGGAGGATTCCTCAACTGATACATGCTCCTTTGCCTTCCCCAAATCCTCCCGCTTCCTGCCCAGAACTCCTACATGATGGCTGGAATTCTAGCAGCCCCCTTAAGTTATGAGGTGACCTTGAGGAACAGAAAGATGAATGGAAACTGGGATATTGATGGCACCCTTGAGTGGTGCCCTCAGTCAAGGAGCCCTCTTGCCTGGTCTGGATTGCTGACCCCCATGGCTTCTTTTAAGTGGTGCTAATGGTAAAGAATCAGCCTCTGGGTCGGGAAGATCCCCTGGAGTAGGCATGGCACCCCACTCCCTTATTCTTGCCTGGAAAATCCCATGGACAGAGGAGCTACAATCCATGGGGTCGCAAATAGTCAGACACAACTGAGCAAATGAGCATCACAAAAGCACCATGGTTTCTTTCACATGAGAGAAAAGCAAGCCCTAATTTATTTAGACCAGCATTTGGGTTTTCTGTTGTGCGACTAAACCTCATACTAACAGATACATCAGGTCTCCAAAAACAGAAGGTGTCACGCTTCCTTGACCCCCTGGGAGCAGGGCTGAGTTGAGGTGAGCTGGGACCCCCACCTTGGCATGTGAGGTCCTTTATCACGAGTCAGAGTCTGCCCATCACTGCCTTCTAGGAAAACGCCCAGTTGCTGCTGGGTCTCAGACTTTCCCACTATAAATCCTGTCCTCCCTGAGGCTGGTCCCGTGGCCTCTCCAGCTCCCTCCCTGGTGAGACCTTCATGAAATCTCCTGAAGCAGTTTATACATATAACAGTGTGAGGTACAGATGCTGAACCATACCACAGTTCCATCCTCAGTCTGTGGGACACAGGGATTGGTCAGTCATTTTCTGGAAGGTCAGAGGTCAGAGATGAAGAGGGAAGCTTTGGGAAATACCAGAGGGGACCCCTGACCTGAGTTGGGCTGAGTCAGGGAGTGAGAGGCTTGATCAGTCAACACTTACATAGGGAGCAGCCCTATTTTGTTTTCCACTCAGGCCTCTACTGGGAAAATTGAGTGAACCAGAAGAACAGGGGTTGGGGGCTGGGAGCGGCAGATTGGTGGTTGGGAGACCGAAGTGAAAAATCCTAGTTCTTCTTAACTTGACCAGATAACGGGGGCCTGGGCCAGGTAAGCTATGGAGTCCTCCTTCCCTATGGACGGTGGTTCCGCGGCCCCTATTTTAAGGAGCTTATTATCCAGTACTCAGGATTTCCTCCCTCTCACTGTTCTCCACACCGGCCTCTTTGGTGTCCCGCACACACTCCAGGTACATCCTCACCTTTGCTTGTGCCAGGCCCTCCCCCTGGACCACTAGCCCTCCGGAACCCCACACATCCCGGCGCGTCCCCTCTCTCTGGTCTCTGCTTAGATATTACTCCCTCAGAGAGGCCCCTCCTGGGCACCCTTATCCCAGGGAGCACCCTGACCACTCTCATCTCTCACCTTGTTTTCAATTTCTTTATTGGTGAATATTTCTTTGTTCGCATATGATCTTTCTCTCCCATGGGAAGCTAAGCTTCACCAAGACAGAGATTTTGTCTGTTCTGGTGCATTGCCGAATACTCAGCACCTTCAACAGCTCTTAGAAGGCATTTTAACAAGTAGTTAAAGGACAGAGTGAGTGCACACACATGCACGGATATCTGTATACACTGCATGTGTATATATAACACACACTTCACACACACACACATCACACACACATAGTACGGACACACATCTATTAGACTTTTGCTGTGAGGAGATGCTCCAAAATGCTATTCCAGAACCTCTCAGAATTACACCAGCTGGAAAGGCAATTCCAGAATCTTATTCCTAGCAGATGCCAGCCTGCATAACAGAACACATGGAGTATGGCAATGAAATTTAATGTTCAAATTGCAGAATAAAATATTTGTATTTACATGCCTTTTATATTCTCTGTGTAATAAAAGTCACAGCATTTTCAAGGATGCTTTTCTTATTCAGCTTGTAGCTGCTCGCCCCATCCCTCACCCCACACTTCTTCTGGTTCTGCAAGAGGCTCCAGTAGCAATACCTGTGAAGAAACATCTGGAAAAAGAGCAATGGACACTTTGTTTGATCAGTTCATGGAGCCACGGAGCCAATGGCAACTTTCTTGGACTATTCCTTATCTCCCTTGGTTGTGGGGAACAGAAGGGAGCCCAGAGGAGACAAAATATGTTTTTGCAGGACTTAAGTCTCCATTTCCTCCTCCCTTTATTATTTATGCCACATAATTAATTAGCTCATATTTGCTAGCAGTAAAGAGAACCAGGTCAAAAGAACAGAGCTTCTCATTGGGACATTCTTTCCATTTCATAGATAAATATTGGTATTGTGTTACAGAATAAAATAATTTGCCTATTTTGAATGCTCATTAAGAGCTGTTAAGCTTTATCTTTTATTAATAGACTAATAATTCATTTGATTTAAAAAATTAAGTATAGTACCACTAATGAACTCAATTTAAGTAATTAAGTCTACTGTAAGTGAGAGGGCCTAAAGTAGAGAACTGTGTCTTGCTGAGTGTTTTGTGTGTGTGGAAAAAAGAATACTACGCGTGGTCAGATCCAAGGTTACACGTGATGAAGATGTGTGTACTGAGCCCTGACTCTCCTAGGAAAGTGACTTCAGACTCTATGGATTACCACTTGCATGACTGGTTACCCAGGGAGGCCAGAGCTAACCAGACCCAGCCAAGAACAGGAAGAGAATGAGGTGAACAATCTTTGTCATTGGACCACATTCAATTACTTGTGTGGGTTCCAACTTTCCCACCCCTGGACACTTGGTTTGGTGGTTTAATCACTAAGCCATGTCCAACTCTTGTGATCCCATGGACTACAGCCTGCCAGGCTTCTCTGTCTATGGGATTTCCCAGGCAAGAATACTGGAGTGGGTTGCCGTACTAATCCCTGGGCTTTAGCATACAAAATTCTCAGAGAGGACCTTCCTGAACTTGACCCTTGCATACCACACCTGTGGAGCTAGCCAACTCCATGAAGTTTCAGAGCAGCCTCAGTCATCTTGTTTATCAGAAACTCTGATATCAGTGCTGCTCACATTTTCATGTTTACACAAAGCATTAATTGGAGATGTTAAAACTCAGATTTGATTTAGCAAGGCTGGGGTGAGCATGGGGGTCTTCATTTCTGACAAGTCACAGCTATTACACACGCTCCAGGGACTCATTTATTTTCCCTGGAGGCTCCACTCTCTCAGCCGCACATGGTCAACCCCAAGTCTTCTTACAACCCTGGCCTTTAGGCTCAGAGCTCATTCTGCTAGCTGAGGACGGGATAGGTTGGAGCATGGCAATCTCTTAATTAGTGCTGAGTGACCAACTGTCTACTGGGAGCTGGATATGGAGCAGGGCAATCCTCCTGCCCCAGGTAGTTCATAAACCCTTATGTAAGAAGCCAGGATTGCAAGGAGATCAAACCAGTCCATCCTAAAGGAAATCAGTCCTGAATATTCGTTGGAAGAACTGGTGCTGAAGCTCCAATACTTTGGCCACCTGATGGGAAGGACTGACTCATTGGAAAAGACCCTGATGCTGGGAAAGATTGAAGGCAAGAGGAAAAGGGGATGACAGATGATGGGATAGTTGGATGGCATCACTGACTCAAAGGACATGAGTTTGAGCAAGCTCCAGGAGTTGGTAATGGACAGGGAAGCCTGGTGTGCTGCAGTCCATGGGGTTGCAAAGAGTCAGACACGACTGAGTGACTGAACTGAAGAAGCCAGGACAATCCCCATGTGATGTCTGGTGTGGAGGAGATCTGCAGGCCCCGGGGTCTTATGGAAAGAGTAGTCATCATGACCCAGGGCTTCAATCAAGGACCCAAGGAAGAAACACTTAAGAGGAGACAGGAGGAGATGAGTTGGTGTTGGCCAGGAGGAGTGGGGTGGGCATGGAGCTGGAGAGAGTTTTAATGGCAAGAACATGTTCAAAGGCCTGGAGTGGAGAGAAGGCCATTCTCTTTCCAGTATCTCCTGCTCCTGAACCCCACTCTGCAAAGCATCCCCATCTCCAATCCTTTGAACGCCTAGTGCTTTGCTTCTTCCTTTCCCATGTCATGCCGCTTTCTCCCCTCTGATGTGATATCTACGAGTGAACTTGTTTAATTATCACTGTTGGCCAACGTTCCTGAAGGCAGGAGTAAGAGCTGACTGGTGGTGTGACTTTCGGCAAGTACAGGCAAGTCCCACGTCACTGGGGTGTGAGCATCGGCTGAGTCCCCGCTTGCAGGGCACCTCGCACCATGCCAGGCACCCATCAGGGGCTCAGGAAACAGCTACAGAACACAGAGCGTGACTAAAATGCATATTCTGGAGCTAGGCTGCCTGGGCTCAAATCCTGAAATTTCCATTTGTGTGACCTTGGGCTACTTAACTTCTGTGGTTGGCCATCTCCTCGTCCATAAAACCAGGGAAATACCCAGCTCATAGGTTTATAAGCTTTAAAAAGATACTATATGAACTGTATATGTGTATATAAAAGCTGCCTAAAATATAAATCCAGTGGTAGCTGTCGTTACTTGCCATTATGTGCCTACCTGGCAGCTGGGATCAAACGGTCCTCACATCCCAAAAATCCTCTACAATCAACTTCCTTGGTGGCTCAATGGTTAAGATTCCAAGTTTCCAATGCAGAGGTCGTGGGTTCAGTCACTGGTGGGATCCCATTTGCCACACAGCACGGCCAACAGTGTAAGGAAAAAAAAAAAGTCTTCTACAAGTTTTGCTCAGCTCTGATTCTGAAATCCACTACCATTTTCATAAGCAGTTAACCTGGGGCAGTGCTGGGAACCTTTCCCTTACCCAGTTCTCCTTCCCAGAAGTCTCAGCTGATCACTAGCCCTGCCTGTTGTCTGAGCAATCAACACATCAGCGATGCTCCTGCCTTCCTGAATGAACCCAACATGCTTCCTTGAATCTCTAAGGTACATCAAATTGCATCCAGAAGAGTGATGATGTTCTCTAGGTTTTGTTGCTTGCTATTTATGTTTGAAAACTCAAAGAGTGTGGTACTTAGGGTGAATCTGTCCTCAGAAGAAGCAGGGTTTAGAAGTCGCACAAGTTGAAGGTCAAATCCCAGTCTGGTCACTCCCATGAGGGTCACCCCGACAGCAGAAGGTGGCAGGCTGCCCTGGAGAGTCAGAATGCCCGGCTCCTGCTCCAGCTCCCTGCTAACAAAGGGCGTGCCTCAGGCAAATCAGTTTTCCTTTCTGAGCTTTAGCTCCTTGATCTGGGGAGTTGGACTAATAATGACACCTTCTTCAAGGGTTCTTGAGAATTAAGTGAGATAGTCAGTGGCCGGACATCCAACCTGAAGTTAGACTGTATTATTAGCAGGCTTTCCTCTTCCACTCACCCCTCCAGCTGGTCTTGGAGCTGCAGAACCTGCAGGAGGAAGAGAGGCACAGTGTTATAGGCGGGAATGGGCACGCAGGCAAGCCTGTACCCTGCCTCTCTTGTTCGGAAGCATTGGCTGCAGGTATAAAACAGCTTAAAGAGGCGGAAAGTGCCGGCCCTTGAAAGGACTTGATGGAAGATGACAGGGCCCCTGTGACAGGAGCCCCCGGGAAGCAGTCTTGGGGAGACACTTTGGAACAGGAGATTCTCTGCCCCGGTCCTAGCACCTTCTAATGGGAGGGTGTCGGGGGCTGGGAAGAGGAAGATTTATTCTGGGTGGAAACTTGCATCCCTCTCCATGGTGGTATTTCTTCTGCCTCCCTTGAAATGTAAAAGCCAGATCCAACAAACTGTGGCCTCTGAACTCAGATGTCCAATTTACATATAAATGGAGACCAGGAGCTGCAGAGGGAAAAGGATGTTGGGGACATTGTCCCCGGAGGACAGAGCCTCTGGGAAAATCCAGAAGAGCATCCCAAGAGAAAAGGACAGAGGAGGCTCGTGAGGCTGCACTTGTGTCTGTAAGCAGGGGGCCCTTTGCCAAGGCCCAAATGGCCGGAATCTGGGACCTTCTTGTGTCTGTGGCTTCCCAGACAGTTCCCTGCCCTGTGGTGAATGATAGATAGCCCTAAAGTTAACGGGAACGCAGGATCTGCGACGTGCAGCACCCAACACTGACTGCTTCATACTCACCAACCACTTCGCTCTCAGACTGACACCGTCACCATTTTACAGATGAGGAAACTGAGGCTCAGAGAGGTGAAGCAATGTGCCCCAGGCAGCTCTGGCAGCTCTGAAGCATGAGGAATGCAGCCTCCTAAGTGGCTGGTGACTGAAGCGGCTCCCAGCCCAGCCCCTCCCAGCCCTGCCAGCCCATTTCCGGTCTCCCATGAGCCTGCCTCCTGCTCCACCACAGCTGGCACAAAGCCTTCCCACGAAGCTTTGGATTTACCAAATTAGTAAATTAGAGAAGAGATGCGGCTTTCATCTCACCCATATAGAACTCTTGGGAAGGAAAAAAAAAAACTTCCAGAAACCCTGACGGGGAAGGGGTGTCCATCAACAGAGGCATGTCTTCTAATTAGGCAGAAATGAAAGGGGAAGGTAAACCAGCCCCAACCTTCTAATCAATTGGATGAATCAAAAGAATCATCAGTTTCTCATGGTTAAGAAGTTGGTTGAAGAAGGAACACAGAGACATCCAAGCAATTGGATGCATGGCTGATTTTGCTTTCGTTTTTCTAAGGACTAATACCTTTCCTTTGACACTTTTCTTTTGTTTACTCTAGGTGTGATTGAGGCTCTGCATGGTGACGTCACATCTCAGAGCTCGCTTGTGCCTCCCCCCAAGTATAAGAACACACAAAAATGCTTAGCTCATGCTTGCTGACTGGATGGCTGATTCTGTTTTTAAATGTCTTCCGGCTGTGGTACAGCCTCTGCCAGGGGCAAAAGAAGTTCACAAGCACAGAATTATTGGCTGGAAGAGACCTTAGATCCGGAGAAGGCAATGGCAGCCCACTCCAGTACTCTTGCCTGGAAAATCCCATGGATAGAGGAGCCTGGTAGGCTGCAGTCCATGGGGTCGCAGAGTCAGACACGACTGAGGGACTTCACTTTCACTTTTCACTTTCATGCATTGGAGAAGGAAATGGCAACCCACTCCAGTGTTCTCGCCTGGAGAATCCCAGGGACGGGGAGCCTGGTGAGCCACCATCTATGGGGTCACACAGAGTCGGACACGACTGAAGTGACTTAGCAAGCAGAGACCTTAGAAATCCCTTTGTCCCACCTTCTCCTGTTACAAGGAAGGGTGTGCAGGAGGTGGGTGAGAGAACTTGCCGGGGCCACACAGCCGGTTAGAGACCCAGCCAGGCCAGAATCTCCTCACTCTCACGCCAGTGTGCTTCTCCTCCAGCTGTTTGGTGATGGAGGGAAATCAGGAAGCTCATTAAAAACACACTCCATTAGCAAACTCAGAAAACCTCATCAGTTCTGAAAAGCAGGGGCCGATGCATGCAGCCGGGGGAGAGTAAGTACCCATCACTTTGTTTGCACTGTCATAACGTTCCTCTCTTTCTCTCTCTTCTTGGCTCTGCCCCCACGGCCAAGTCCTTGGCTTGCAGGACCTCAGTTCCCCAACCAGGGATTGAACCTGGGCCATGGCAGTGAAAGCCCGGAATCCTAACCACTAGGCCCCCAGGGAAGTCCCCATAACATCTCATTTTTAAACGAGATGCTTTTCCCCATTAGGGTCCTGCAGGGACAGAACGCACCTTGCTGTCACAGAGAGCTAGGACAGTGTCTCGTCACCAAGGAAAGGAGAGGACGGAGCCCAAGATGGCTGCGGGCTTACTTAACACCTGGTACTTCCGCCGCCTTAAACTTCACAGTAATCCAAGGGGTAGGGGGTTCTGAAATTCTGTTTTTACAGATGAGTATAAACTGAGACTAAGAGAAATTAGGTGACTTGCCCCCAGTCACACAAGCTGGCTTTCATCCTGCTTAGCTCAGGACCCTGGGGACATATGGAATCCAGAGCTGTCCCCTGAAGGAAAAGCTGAGTTTAGTAGGAAGAGCACTGGGCTTAGTGGTCAGGAGACCCAGACGGTGGCTCTCCACGAGGCAGGTTCCACGCCGTCTAGTGGAGCACGTTGCCCGGTGTATAGTGGTGGCACTGAACCATTTCTTGAATAAATAATTATCGTTAGGTCTGACAAAGGATGTAGATACAGGATGTATATAAAGAACTCCTAAGACTCTATAATTAGGAGATAAACAATCTACTTTAAGGAAAAAAAGGCAAAGGAGTTTAATAGTTCACCAAAAGTCACAAGGACAAAGGACTCAGCATCATTAACCATGAGAGAAATATGAATTAAACCCATAATGAACCATCATTGTCATGCGCCCACCAATTAAAACATGAAAGAGACTAACAACACGAAGTGCTGATGAGAATATGGAGCAACTGGAACTCACTGGCACTCAGGGGGGGAATGCACAATAGTACAGCTGCTTTGGGAAAGGCCCACAAGCTTCTTGTAAAATGAAACTGACGTCAAACCCTATGACCCAACAATTCCTCTCTTGAGAATTTACCCAAGAGAAATGAAAACACATATCCTCAAAAAGACTTGTACAAAAACATTCATAGCACCATCATTCATAATCACTCAAAACTAAAAACAACCCACAGTCTATTAATAGAGTAGGTAACCAAATTGTGAAATGCACATCCTCTGGATGGTATTCAACAAAAAGAAATTAACTGTTGATTCATGTAACAATATGGATGCATCTCAAAAATATGTGGAGTGAAAGAAGCACTGCTAAAAAGGGGATATATTGAATGACTCCACTTACGTGAAGTTCTAGAATAGGCAAAATTAGTGTAGGTGTAAAATATCAGAACAGTGGATGCCTGGGAGTTTGAGGCAGGGATTGACTGAAGGAGAACAAAGGAACTTTCTAGAGTGATGGAATGTTTTGTATCTTGATAAGAATTTGGGTTACTCAGCTGTTTATGATATGCAGGCTGAAGTGTTTAGGGCTGGTGTCTGCCACTTTGAATGGCAGAAGATATAAGATGGATCAAGAGATGAATAAGGCAATACCATCCTTTCTCTCCTCCCACTCTCTAATCTCATACTGGGGTTCCCCACTGGCTAAACTAGAAGGAGATTGTGACCTGGGTTAGGGCTCAGGTAGAATTTTATCTGTGAGGTTTTATTTTTTTCCATTAGAGAGAACTAAGGCATATATGATAAAATATTAAGTTATCCAAAAAATATGGATAAGAGATGAACAGATATGTAAAAAAAACAAATAGAGCAAAATGCTAGTGTAGAAGCGAGATGGTGGTTATACGGTGTCCACTATGCATCTTATCTGCATGTTGGTTTTTTCATAATACAATGTGGGGTATTACGAAGAAAAAATGAGTAAAACTTGGATTTCCCTCTTGATTGTAATGCCTATGGCCTTTAAGAACCCAGTGGCCTCTCCCTACCCACCTTTGCAGCCCCATTTCTTTTCACTCCGCCTCTCACCCTCCACACTGTGGCCTCAAGGATCTCCTTTCACCTCATCAAACCCACTATGTACCACCTCGGGCCACAGGACCTTTGCATATGCTCTCTCCTCTAAGAATCTCTCCTTGATTTTTTTTCTCAGATAATATCTCAGACTTCAGCTCAGGTAGCACTTTCTTCTGGGCACTTTCTCCATCACCCACTTGCACCAGCTCCACTGCTTTAATTCTTAGAGAAACATACTTTTTCTATCATAGGACTTATTGTTAAACCCTTAGTGTGACTATTCCTTTCATCCCATGCCCCATGGGACTGACAGCTCCATGACAGCAGGGCCACGGCACACCCACACCCAGCACAGGGCGTGGCTGGAGCCCATGCTCACGCAGGCTCTGCAGAATTCATGAATTTTTCTAAGCAGCCTGTGGCTCTGCGAAAGACACAGCCTTTCTTCGCCCATTTTCTTGGCTATCGAATGAAGATTGGTGAAGAACAGCCTTTCTTTTTGCACAGAGCCATTTCAGACTAAATATTCAGACACTGCCTGTTGTTAAGTCCAAATGAAAACAACTTTAATGAATCCTACAGAAAACATAATGCATATTCCTTTCACTAAGATTATTCACTTTGTTGAATAAAAGAATTTCAATGAGAAAATTGATGCTGTTTTTTAGCCACTAAAATGTTCCTAGTTGGGTGCTTTGCAAAGGAGCCCCAAGGCTAAGAGGCAATTCTCTAATCTCCCACCTCTTACAATTTAGAGGGCATTAGAATCACAAGGCTTATTCACAGCTATTGTCTCATTCCTTCTTCTAAAATAGGCAATGTTGTCATCCATTCACTGAAGATGGTGACAGTGACTCAGAGAGGTAGCGTGATTTGCCCAAGGTCACACAGCAAGTTGATGACGGAACGCACTTGAGTTAGTTCAATCAATGGAATACTTTCTGAGCATCTGCCCACCCTTCCTGTATGCGGTACCATGCCAGGTGCCGAAAAAACAGTGACAATAAGATGCATCTTCTTGTCTTTCCCAGGTCAGTACCCTCGTCTCTTGGTCGTATGATCTTTTCTCTAGCTGGTCAGAGAAGGAGAGACATTCACCTCAAGGGTCTTGGATTGAGTTCTCCAGAAACAGACTGTGAGACAATGATGTGGGGACAAGTAGTCCACTGGGGAAATAACCTCAGAAAGTACCCACAAAGAAAAGAGGAGATAAGAAAGTGAAGAAAGCTCATATAGGGAGTGAGTTATTACTGTGGGCAACTACTCTGGGGGGGCTGATCCCGCTGGGGAGCTTTGGGAGACTGTATAGGACATGTCTCAGAGTTGTTACTGAACAAGTCATAAATGTGTAAAAAACGTCATTACAGAGGTTAACATATTCTACATTCAACACCAGGGTTCTTTCTGTTCCTATCTTTTTTCAAGACCCCACAGCAAAATGGAGATGCAGGGTGCATGAGCCAAGAGGAGAGGCAGGCCAGCTCCTGCAGGGAACGTTCCAGCACTCTCCCCAGAACTGTGGATTCATCTTGGCTCCAGCATTTATCATAGAGAATCGAAAAACTTTCATGTATCTGTCTCCTAAATAAGATAGGTGTTCTTCAGGGACAAGGACCATGTCCTTTTCTTTAGCTGAATTCCCCAGTGTTTATCAGGGCCTGGTTGGGCTGTGTCTCCCCTCAGACTGGGGCTCCCTAAGAGCTCTGTCTCCTCAAAGCCCACACCCACCACCACTCCTGCATACGTTCTTCACTACAGTCCATCTCAAGTCCTTCCTCCAACCAGTGGGCTCCTTCTGTTGATGAGCTCAGCATAACCCTGTCCATGTCCTGTTGATGAGCATTTTTAATGTTTCAATCTGAATATTTTAAGGAACTGCAAACGCAGGGAGGAAAAAAGAGAGAGCAAAATGAAAACGGGGAAAGAAAGGCCAAGTGGTGGCTAAGTTCGTTCCAGCAGGCGGCCCTCAGCCTCGAGGGGAAACTCTAATGCATGCACAAAAGCCTCATGAATAATTATTTCCGAGCGGCTCAATATTTTAAATGCTGGAAATTTTTTTCCCCTCCTCAGGAGCATTCCACAACTATTTATCTCAGTGCAGACACTGGATAGAAGGTGATTAAGTTTGATTTCTGGGTTGAGGGATGAGCAGAGTAGAAACTGGGGTGGAGGTGGTGAGCAGAGGTGGATGGGCATGTGGGCAGAGGGGTGGATAGCAGATGGGACCCCCTGACCAGCATCTCATGGGCCAGAGAAGAAGGGTCACCACCCAACAAACAAGCCTGGTTGGATTCTAGAATCTTTTTCCCCTGAGAAGCTTGGAGCTTGGTGTTCCTGTTGTCACCAGCCCTGACACTGGGCAGGTGGGGTGGAGGTGGGAGCAGACAGCTGAGGTAGAGAAAAGATACAAATTCCAGCTACTTGACTCATAGTTAATGTCAAGGGTATGGAAAAATTAAAACTCAAATGCATAGGAGACCTCTCAGCCTGTGTGATATGACTGTCTCCTCTCCAGTTTCTCCTGTAGAGTGTCTACACTGAGTTCTCCCAATAGTTCTTGGGACTGGCTCTTAATAAAGTACATTGGCTAAACCATACCAAGTGTAGCAACACCTCGAGTTCATCCTTATTGGTTTATTTTAGCTCAGCTCCAATCCTGTGAAGTTGAAAGGATAGGTGCCTATATTGTCTCTCTTTTTTTGACCTCATTGAGTGGCATGATTTTATTTTCCCGACCAGGGACTGAACCCATACCCACTGCAGTTGAAACAGAGTCTTAGCCACTGGACCTCCAGTTCAGTTCAGTTGCTCGCTCAGTCGTGTTCAACTCTTTGTGACCCCCTGGACTGCAGTATGCCAGGCTTCCCTGTCCATCACCAACTCCCAGAGCTTGCTCAAACTCATATTCATAGAGTCAATGATGCCGTCCAACCATCTCATCCTCTGTCGTCCCCTTCTCTCCTGCCTTCAATCTTTCCCAGCATCAGGGTTTTCAAATGAGTCAGTTCTTCTCATCAGGTGGCCAAAGTATTGGAATTTCAGCTTCAGCATCAATCCTTCCAATGAATATTCAGGACTGATTTCCTTTAGGACAGACTTGTTGGATCTCCTTGCAGTCCAAGGGACTCTCAAGAATCTTCTCCAACACCATAGTTCAAAAGCATCAGTTCTTCAGTGCTCAGCTTTCTTTATTGTCCCACTGTGACATCCACACATGACCATTGGAAAAACCATAGCCTTAACTAGACAGTTGATAAAGGGATGTCTCTGCTTTTTAATATGCCGTCTAATTTGCTCCTCCAATTGTTGTTTGCTCAGTTATGTCTGACTCTTTTGCAACCCCATGGACTGTAGCCTACCATGCTCCTCTGTCCATGGGATTCTCCAGGCAAGAAGACTGGAGTGGGTTGCCATTTCCTTCTCCATGGTCCTCCAGGGAAGGCCCTATTACTGTTTTATGTTTAAGGAAACTGAGCCTCAGAGAGGCAAGTGATCGCCCCAAGTCTTCTGTCCTTCAAAAGATGAAGTCAAGGAAAAGGCCCCCGGCGTCTGGACTCCCAGGCAGCCCTTGTCTGTTACCCTGTCACTGTCTTAACAGCTGCCCTCTTGGTAGTAGTGATGAGACACCAGGCATGCGCAGAGTGACTAACGCCCTGTGCATCCTTCAAGCAGGCGTCCTTTCCCCTGAAGAAGCCTCCCTCCACTGGCTCCTCTGCTCCCTACGGCATCTGCTGTCTGAATTCCCCTGGGCCCTTGTTTACATTCCCATCACCCTTGCCCATCATCTTCGTATCATCCAGCCTCCTCAACAAGCTCCGTGAGGCCAGCTGTCATGTCTTATGCTTCTCATATGTCCTCCCCAAGGCCCGCGGCAGTGCTGGGCACAAAGATGGGGTGGAATGGCATCCCTTAGCACATTGGCATTATCATAATGGCAAGCTTTTACGCAGCACTTGACTCGTGCCAGGTACTGCTGCTGTCCGAAGCTTGTTTACATGAACTCAGTTCATCCACAGTAGCACCATTTAATGGATATCCTCCTCCTTCTCACTGTACCCATGAAAGATCTGAGATCTAGGGAGGCTAACTAAAATTGCCACTGCTATATAGCAAGGGGGTGACCAAGTCGGGCACACAAGGCCATTTGGCTTCAGCCTTAAGTGCCATGTAGTGGAATGGTAATGAATGAGCCAGAACAGGAGACACAAGAGATGCAGGTTCGATCCCTGGGTCAGAAAGACCCCCTGGAGGAGGAAATGGCAACCTGCTCCAGTTTTCTTGCCTGAAGGCTCCCATGGACAAAGGAGCCTGGTGGGAGCTGCAAAGAGTCAGACATGGCAGAGCGAATGAGCGCACAAACACGCATGCTGCCTTTCAGTGCAGAGTCCATGCACGTGTGCTTGTCTCAGCAAGTTTGCTGTTGTTCCGTCACCAAGTCGTGTCTGACTCTTTGAGACCCGATGGACTGCAGCACACCAGACTTCCCTGTCCTTCACCATCTCCCGGAGTTGGCTCAAATTCATGCTCATTGAGCGGCAATGCTATCTAACAATGTCATCCTCTGCCTCCCTCTTCTTCTCCTTTCAATCTTTCCCAGCATCAGGGTCTTAACCAATGAAACGGCTCTTTGCATCAGGTGAAGTATCAAAGCTCCAGCTTCAGCATCAGTCCTTCCATTGGATATTCAGTGTTGATTTCCTCTACAAGTGTCTGGTTTGATCTCTTTGCAGTCCAAGGGGCTCTCCAGCACAGTTCAAAACCATCAAGTTAGCCCATTCGTTCACCCACAAATTTGCTACTATTTATTGAGCACCTATTATGTCCAGGGCACAGTGTTTGTGCTCTACCTACACCTCTAATTCTCACATCCAGACTGCAAACTCAGCGCTATTATTATCCCCATTTTATAGTTGAGAGGGGCCAAGTTGCTTCCCCAGGATTGCACAGCTGGTAAATAGTGGGGCTGGGATTTCAACCCAGGTCTGGACTGAGTGGTTCCAAAGCCTGAGCTGTTTCTCCCAGTTGTGCTGTATCTCCCTTCAATTATTCTCCACACTCAGCCCAGCGGAGAACACCGCACCGAGGGGCCTGCTAGCAGGAGGAGCCTCTGGCAGTGGAAGTGGTGATAAGAAAGATGATTCTGGGCACGCTACCATGGCCTCCAGACCATATGGCCTTGCTACACTGACCCCCGGGGGTGGCCATTCTCCAACACTTATGAGAAATCAGACGAGAAAGTATGAGTATGGCAAGGTCACAGATGTACTCACAGTGTGCTCAGATGTGTGAGAAAGCCCTTTTTTTTATTTCCTATCAGCCAATTGGAGAGAGTACTCCCCTCCTGTGGGTGATGGGGAAAGGGAGAAGCTAAGTTTAGCCCTAATACGGTAATCTAGTTTCGAGTCAATAATTTATTTATTTTAAATATTTATTAATTTAACTTAATTCATTTATTTGGCTGTGCTGGGTCTTCGTTGCAAAATGCAAACTCTTAGCTGCAGCATGTGGGATCTAGTTCACTGACCAGGGATTGAACCCACCCCCTCTGCATTGGGAGTGCAGAGTCTTAGCTATGATACCACCAGGGAAGTCCCCTGACTCAATAATTTCAACAGCCTTTTAAAAGGAACCACACAGTTTCTGGTGGACAAAGTGCTGACCTCTCTGTTTTCTATGTGCCCTCCAGGATGGTAACTACATGGATGGGCAGGGGCCTGCATGACGCTGGGAGAAAAGGGCACCTCTGGCCTCACTCAAGCCAGTCTGTGCATGCGCGGTTTGGTACCCAGTAAGATGGGGTGGTGCGTTCCACCCTGTGTTCAGCAGGATTGCTCTGCCGATGGTCAAGGCTGCTAAACCTCCCACTCTTTCTCCCTTCCAGCAGGGCTAGGCCATACTAGAACTCCATATAGAACTGGTCCCATCTTGTCTCTTGTTGGTGCTGAGGATCCTCCGAGGTCCTACCCTGCAGTCTTTCCTGAACCCTCTAAGAAACTCCCCCATCAGACTCACATAACTTCAGGACAAGCAGAGGCATCTGGGCTCCCTTTCCGGCACCCAGGAGCTCAGGGGTGCTCAGAGACCCGAATTCCTGCCCTCCGTCACCCGGCTGACCTCAGTGCAGCCACCAGCCATCGGGGCAGGAGCAGCCTAGGAGGTGATGACCTTCTCAAGCCCCAGAGGAGAAGAGGATCAGACTCCCCTCTACTCTCAGTGTCTCCTTCCCTCACCCAGCACGCCTTTCTCCTTGGGGAGCTCAGCCTGGAGAAAGATCAACTGAGGGTCTCATTGCCCACCCACTTGTCTTCAGCTCCCTTGCCCCCTGAAGACCCCTAGGACAGGAATGAAGGGGATCCCCATGCTGTCTGATGTATGTCCCCTGGGTGAAGCTCTGTGACTGTGTCCTCCAGGCTTGCCAACAGGTGTGAGGCACACACTCAGCACCAGACACTGTTGACCTCACAGCTGCTCTAAGGAGGCCTTGGAACAGCCCCTGGTGCAGATGAAAAGGGCCCAGCATAGAGAAGTTACCTGCCAGGGTCACAGTGCATGAGCCACAAATCCCGCTGGGTTCTCCAGAGCCCTGGAGACCACGGAGTCTTTGTTCAGAGTAAACTCACCCTCTCCTTCATGGGGCTGACAGACTCGGCTCAGCCTTGACACAGGAAGGCTGCGTGAGAATGCAATTTAGTGAGGAAATTAAAATGCATTGATTTCGTATCTGTGAAAGAACACCCCCATTACAGATTAGGTAGGTGTCATAAACTGTAAAGCCCTAAACAAACGTTAGGGTCATTGTCCTTGCTGAGGCATCCATTTTTATTGGAAAGTTGGAAGAGGTTGTTCTTGCCCAAAGAATGGAATTGGGAGATCTGGGTTCAACTCGAGCTCTGAGATTTTGGGGAAATATCTCTCCCTCTCTGAGCCAGTTTTCTCCTGTGATGGAAATGGCTCTCCAATGCCTATGAGCTCTAAATTCTACATGCTTCTGCAGGACACCAAGCAGCTGCTTGCCAACATCTCCAGACTCAGTCCCCCTAGTGGTTCACAGTAGGCCTGGCCCAGGGATGCTGATGCCAAGAGGCCAGGAGGTTCGGTCCCACAGGGTTACTTATGCCGAGCCTGGCACAGGGTCCCGCGGGGCCCACCGTCCTCTCCCTGTCCCTCCAGGCAGCAGAGGGCCTCATCCTTCCGGCTCCACAAGCCACACCCCTGATGTACCAGCTCCAGTGAGCTGAGGCTGGCATCTGCCATCTGCCCACAAAGCCCTTCTTGTCCTCTGATTTGACAAGATTGCAAAGGTCAAGGTGGTCGTCCAGGGGGGTGGTGAGGTGACGAGAGGCATTTTCCATGAGAGCACTCCACGTGGGTTCTGAGGTCTGGTGTAGTCACCTGCAGATACATTGTTTTGTGCAGCGGCACACGTGGAAATGAACATCCTCTCCCCACCACACACACACACACACACACACACACACAGATTAAACAGGACAAGGCACAGTTCACTAATAAAAATAATACCTGTGCATTTATTATTGAATGCCTATCATGTGCCAGGCAGTTCTCTGCTCTTCACACACACATATGACTCATATAAACCCCAGCCCATTCTTTGATGTTTACCCTCATTTTACAGATGGAATTCTCTTTCCCCCTCGTGCACTGCAGCCCAGCGCCTCCCCTCACAGCTGGGCTCCTTGTGTCCCAAGTGTGGACTCTACATCCACGTTGTGGGGAGAGGGTCAGAGTTCAGGCAGGGTGAGCGAGGGCGGTTGTGGGGTGGAGAGCGCAGGTGGCCCCACCTCCGCCGTTTCTGCACAGGAAAGTGTTTCATCCTGGTGTGGGACCAGGTTCCCTCGCCTGCTCCTCCATGCTCCTCTCCTCACCGCCAGTTTGTTGCTTCAGAGACCTGGATGCACTGCCTTTTATCTCTACCTGGAGTATTTCGAGTTCTAATTAAGTTCATTTCAGCCCTCTGATTTGAGAAGCCTTATCAGGAATACTTAACCTGTGCAAATAATATGAGGAGCCAGCCAGCACGGGCCCCGCATGCTAATGGGGCTGCACACAGGAACAGTGGGAGGGCAGAGGGACCTGAGCAGAGAGGCCCCCACGAAGCTCCCAGGAGGAGGGAGCAAGGAAAGGGCCCATCAGAGGACAGGAGAGGAACTGGCCTGGGCCCTCTGTGTCCCTCAAAGCCCCGGGCCAGTTGGCAACTGGATGGCTCGGCAGTTGGGGTTTAGAGGGCTGGAGTAAGTAAAGAGATGCTGGGTGTCCAGCACCGCCCACTGGCCTGGCCCAGCTTCATAGGCTGTACTCTGCACCCTGCATGCCTGGCTTCCTGGAGCATGTCTGATGGGCAGGGGAGAGGGCCAGCCAAAGATGATCATCCCCAAGGGGGATGATCTTGACCCCAGGGTGGTGACTTGTGGGGACATTCAGAGGAAGCAAGGGTCGGGGGAGGAATGTTGCCAGCCTGGAAAGGCCCGTCACTGCTTTGCCAGTAACCTGCTCAGGTGAGGCACCCCCTCTGTTGCCTCTGTGTTCACACTGGGGTTGGACAAGCTGGGGGCTTTGGCCTGGGTCACACGGAGCCCTTGGTTCTCCAGGGCTTCAGGACCGTCTGAGGCTGTGTGACTGGAGCCCCAACCGCTACATCTCTTCAATCAAAGCAGCTGCTCTTTATCTGTGATCTATTGGAATGTTTGTAGGAAATAAAAGATTATGCTTGTGCAAAATAAAAGATTCTGTAGCTAAAAATTAGTGCAAATCATGGGGCTAGATGATTTCTTTGCTTCTTTCCAAGTCTAACAGTCTTAGCTTCTAAAATCTGAACAGGACCCTGGTTCAGTGGTCTCTCTCTGTTCCCGGAACCATGGGACCCTGAATATACTACATGTCATTGTTGTTTAGTTGCTAAGTCATGTCCTACTCTTTTGAGACACTATGAACTATAGCCCACCAGGCTCCTCTGTCCACGGAGTTTCCCAGGCAAGAACACTGGAGTGGGTTGCCATTTCCTTCTCCAGGGGATCTTCCCAGCCCAGGGATCAAACTCACATCTCGTGCAGTGCAGGTGGATTCTTTACCACTGAGCCACGTGGAGAGCCCATGTTACAAGTTACTTCTCAGCAACATTCCTCTGGAGTCTGCATAGATGATTCTAAGAGCATCCTGCCTTCCCCCTCACCCACGCATGTCCCAGAGACATTGGCTGAGGTGGTACAGATACTAGAGGGAGAACTAGGGGAGATTCCAAAGAGCCTCTCCTTGGGAGTGATCACAGTCTGGGAAATCTGTAACACGTGCTGCCAGAGCCACATCCAGGAATAGCCTGAGCCTGTGAATGAAGAGGGCCTGCAGAGCAGAGGCAAACGGTGCAGGTGGGGTAATCAAGGAAGGCTTCCTGGAAGAAAGGGGCAGGGAAGGACCAGAATCCACCAAACGGAATGAGTTAAGAGTGTGAGAGGAGCACGTGCAAAGGCTGCCCTGCTCCAACAGCTCCTCAGAGCCTGGGCAAGACAAGAGCCAAGGCGAGACAGGCCTGATATGCCTGAAATAGGTTGATTTTTTCCCATCCTCAGAGGAGCTGCGTCCAAACTCCTCTGAGGTCTGAGGCAGGTCACAGTCTGTGCGCTGCTTCTTCTCTGTATGAACATGAAGGGAAAACATGTTCAAACCAGGTTCAGTCTGTCAGACTAGTTCCCCTTACTTAATGAGCCCTGAGAGACAAGTAAGCTTTGATGAAGGTAAGGAGAGAAGGAAAGGACATGAAGACACAGCCAGGAAAGGCCAAGAAAGAGGGAGGCCAGGCTCAGATGGCGAAGGCTGAGGCTAAAGCTTGGCTCCCACGCCTCCCACCCATTGCTTGTTCTCCACTGCCCACAGCCAAGTATTCAGCAAGAGAGGACAAGATCGTGACCGCAGAGAGCCATGCTGGGCATCTCCTGTTGCCCCTCACTTTCTCACCCCTGCCTCCACTGTCTGCACCCCAAGAGACTTCTCTATGGGGAACTCCTCAAGGGGCCCCCTGCTTCCTGGCTTCCAGTGGGCTTTGGTCAATGAATAACATCAGCAAGAGATCGGGGTGGGAGACCGGGGTGCTCATCTCTCAGGCCCCACCGGGTGGGGCCACAGCACCTGTCAGGCGTGGTCCTCCACAAAACTCACTCTGCCTCTGGGTGCTGGTGATTCTGAACTCCCGCTGCCCCTTCAGATCTAAGAGTGGGGATAACCCCAGATACTAGCCCTCTCTGGTTTCTCTGCATCCTGTCCTTACCTCTAAATGGACCCTTTGTTAAACTCTCTTGAAATTACCCAATTTGAATGTGACCTCTTTTTCCTGCCTGGACCCTGGATATGATGTGAGTCTCTGCTTCAACCCGAGGCTCCCAGGTCTCAGAGTGCTTAATCCACTCACTCTCATCCTGGCTCCATTCCCAAGCCCCAGCCCCGTTCTGTCTCTCTGAGGCATTATTTCCAACATTCAGACTCTGCTCGTTGGGTTTGTACCTGGTAGCTCACTTCTTTGTCAGCCTGTCCCTCTCATTACAGACTCAGGCACAATCTGGTCACATTGAAGAATGAGTACAATGCCAGCACTTAACTCCTGAAAATGCAGCTTTTCTCCTGAATTTCCTGGGTGTAGGCTTTGTTGAGCTGAACCAGGTTGATCTAGAAATTAAATAAGGATTAAGAAGTTGGAAGGCGCCTGCTAATCCAGCAATCAGACAAACCTATGCAAAATCATCTTGCTTCCTTTCCTAAAATATGAATTTGGAAAAAAAAATCAAACAATTGGCTCTTTTGTTAATTATAAGATCAGCAAAAGGTGGACCAGTCAGGTAAGCATGTCCAGGGGGAAGGGAAGAGAAGTGAGGGAGAAGGCCCCCAGAGATCCATGTTAATGGGAGACCCATGTGCCTGGCGGAGAAGGCAATGGCAACCCACACTCCAGTGTCCTTGCCTGGAGAATCCCAGGGACGGTGGAGCCTGGTGGGCTGCCATCTCTAGGGTCACACAGAGTCGGACATGACTGAAGCGACTTAGCAGCAGCAGCAGCATCCGCCTGGGGGTCTGCAAGGGTACCTCATCACCTTCATATCTAGCCTGAACCCCTCATCCTCTCTGGCAGTCTGGATTTCAACCTGTCTCCAAAGCTGATCTCTTTAGTTGGTGTCCCCATGATTAGAGGGGCTTCCCTGGTAGCTCAGATGGTAAAGAATCTGTGTGCAATGCAGAAGACACAGGTTTGATCCCTGGGTTGGGAAGATCCCCTGGAGAAAGGAATGGCTACCCACTGCAGTATGCTTGCCTGGAGAATTCTACGGTCAGACGAGCTGGCAGGCTACAGTCCTTGGGGTCGCCAAGAGTCAGACACAGCTGAATGACTAATGCTTTACACGTTCCATGATTAGAAACTCAGAGTCAATGCCCAATTTTATTTTCTTCTCCCAAATTCACTTCCCAGGAAGACAACACATGAGATTCCAGATAGCATGGGAGGATCTACCCTAAAGTCCTGGGACCAATTTAGCTCTGCCACCCAGTGCCTGCGTGATCTCAGGTAAGCTGCCCTACCTGTCCCAAACCTCAGCTTTCTCATCTGTGAAATGAGTCTTAGATCATGGGGCTCTTGTGAAGATAAGGAAAATGACCTAACTATCTGGCATGTGGTAGCTTAAAAATTCTTTCTTTATTTATTTCCCATCCTCCTTCAAAGATAAACCATTTTGGGGGCTTTTCCCCATTTAGATTATTGCAATAGCGTCTGCATTAAGCATCTGTTTCCCCTTGAGTCCTACCACCTCCTTCTGCCATTTTCTGGCAGCAAATCCCTGAAGGCCCCACCACCTTCCCAGACCCTTCCCTCACGAAGGCAGCCCCCAGTCCTAGCTCTCTCTGTGTTCCAGCCACTTCCAGGCCTCTGTTCTCACAACTTGGAGAGTGTCTCAACTTACTCTTCACTTAGAAAAGTACTCAAACTTTGCATCTTGGGGAAAGACTCACTTCCTCTGGGACGCCTTGCCTAATGCACCTCCATCCTTTCCCCAATTTGGTTAAGCCCTGCAGCAGGTTCTTCTCACCATTCGTAATCACTTAGTGATTAGTATCATTGCTGTATGAATGTCCATACCCCTAACCAGACTGCAGGCTGCAGGAAGGCAGGAACCACACGTTTCACTTCCTCTGAATCACGTCTGCTTAGAACATGTCGGCATAGTAGGTGCTCATCAAAGCTTGTTGAACGAATGAATGAGTGCCCCACTTCCAGCCTGTGGCCTAATTTTGGTTCTCTTCATTCATGAAATCTCTCTTTCAGAATGCTTTTCCAGACTCCCTGGAACGACAGTGCATGTGTGCTAAGTCATGTTCAACTCTCGTGCGACCCCGTGGACTGTAGCCCTCCAGGCACCTCTGTCCTTGGAATTTCCCAGACAAGAATAATGGAGTGGGCTGCCATTTCCTTCTCCAGGGGACCTTCCCAACCCAGGAAGCCACCTGGGAAGCCCTCCCTGAAACTACACTGACTTCTTAATTAATATTTCCCTTCCTGCCTCCAACCAATCCATCAGATTCCTTTTGCTTTAACCTCCAAAGGCTTCCTGTGTGCTGCGCTTAGTCGCTCAGTTGTGTCCAACTCTTTGTAAGCCCATAGACTTCAGGCCGCCAGGTTCCTCTGTCCATGGGGATTCTCCAGGCAAGAATACTGGAGTGGGTTGCCATGCCTCCTCCAGGGGATCTTCCCAACCCAGGGATCGAACCCAGGTCTCCCACTTCCTAGTGCCCAGTATGTACAGAAAGCTTCCACTCACTGGAATTCCCCAATCAACCCTTGCTAGAAGGCAGCCCCAGCAGCCCGCTTGCCATCCCCTGACCCCACAGTTCTTCACACGGCTGCTTATGCTGTTTCCCCTGCCTGGAGGTCTTCCTTCTCTCTCTTGCCATCCGTATCACACACCTTCCACAGATCTCTGTGCATAACCACTGCCTCTGCAGAGCTCCCTTAATTAAACTCTCCCTACAGTAAGTCCTCCTGCCTCTGAGTTCTCCTTGCAGCAATCCATTGATTATATTTAAGCTTAGAACTGTTTTCCAGATATTTCCTAATTGCTACAGTTCCTTCCAGGTCACTGAGCCCTTTCAAATACATGATCTGATTTGATCCTAAAAACTTGACAGGGAAGTAGGGGCAAGTATTTTAAAGAAAAACTCACTGTAAGGATCAGAAACCCACCGAGTTAGCTTAAGTAGAGGGCTTTTATCACAAAGACACAGGTGAAGAGCTTGGAACCTCTCTTCAGGTAGCACCGGCTTGTCTCAGGGGCCTGGAAAGTCTTCCAGAAATCTTTCTCATCTCTTGATCTCTCTTCACTCACAACCCCTTCACTCCTGACCTTCAATGTCTGGGGCAAGGCACTGACTACCTAAGAAATTGGGCTCTTCCCACTCGCAAACACTCAGGACTGATGAGGCTTCTCTATGCCTCTTCCTGCCACTCTAATTGCTCCATGCCATGTTTTATGTATTTTAATTAGTGCTTTAAATTTTACACCTAAATCTCAAGGCACTCTAGCAAAAGGCCCCTCTTTAGAAACTGGAATAAATAAATAAAATCTTCCCAGGCAGATGACAGCCAGGAACCTTGACATCATTCATATTAATCTATCATTCAGCTACCGCCATTCTGTCATCTGGGTCAGCTTTGAGGACGTGTGTCTGGAGTCTCCCCGCCAGTCTTTCTGCCCTACACTCCTCCTCCCCAAGGGGCCCTGCTCCTTCAAAGGTGGGCTCTCGATGGCCACCACACCCCCTCCCCCTCTAATTCTTCCCTTTAAGACACATGTTCTTGACTGGCTTTGCTCAAGTGCAGTCATGGTTGCTGTCCACTGGTGGTCCTCCACCTGTGGTCAGATACGATCACCCGGAGAGTCTGTGGGACACAGAGCCACCCAGACTTCTCCCCAGAGGCCAGGTTCCATTGGTCTGGAGTGAGGTCTTAGTGTTGCTGACTCCAGTAATGCCTCAGGCCGGGCTGTCTTGCAGCCCGAGTGCAGAACCAGACAGCGCTGTGGGAACCTGGAGCTAGACAAAATGCATGCGGCACACTCACCCGCCTCATTAACTGTGGGCTCCGTGAGGCTACGATCCCGTCTGTCTTGCTCACTGCTGTGCCCCCAGTGCATCAGTGGGCTGCCTGGCACACGGTGGTGCCTGTGCTCAGTCATGTCCAGCTGTTCATGACACCTAGGACTACAGCCCGCCAGTCTCCTCTGTCCGTGGAATTTTCCAGGCAAGAATACTGGAGTGGGGTGCCATTTCCTGCTCCAGGGGACCTTCCCAACCCAGGATCAAACCCACGTCTCCTGCATTAGCAGGCAGCTTCTTTTCCACTGAGCTACGTGGACAGCTTCTGGCACACAGTAACTTTCCCAGAAATATTTTCAGATGAAGCTGGAGCCACCCCTTCCCACAGGTGCCCTCTACTCTTCACACTCCCAGTTGTAGGTCCTGCCACTTATTGCTGCTGCTGCTGCTAAGTCGCTTCAGTTGTGTCTGACTCTGTGCCACCCCATAGACGGCAGCCTACCAGGCTCCACTGTCCCTGGGATTCTCCAGGCAAGAACACTGGAGAGGGTTGCCATTTCCTGCTCTGATGCATGAAAGCAAAAAGGGAAAGTGAAGTCGCTCAGTAGTGTCCGACTCTTCACAGCCCCATGGACTGCAGCCTACCAGGCTCCTCCGTCCATGGGATTTTCCAGGCAAGAGTACTGGAGTGGGGTGCCATTGCCTTCTCCGCCACTTACTAGCTAGGTGCTTTTAAGTGAGTCAACCCATCCTTTGAAGCCTCATTTTCCACATCTTTACAATGAAGATGATGTCAGTCATCTACCCACGAAATGGTCCTGTGGATTAAGGGAGCATTCACTTCCCCTAGCACCTGGCACCTAACAAGCAGGTGGCAAACCTCGGTGGCCAGCACAGGACACATTCAGCACCTCAGAGTTGTCCCTCTGCCCCTCCATCCTGCTCGGGGCTCTTTGGGCTGCAGTCACACCCAGGGAGGCCAAAGGTGGAGGTGGGCAGGAACTCTGTGGAGCAAGGCCTGCCCTGGGAGCCCAGAGATGCAGATTTGGGGCATTGCTTCTGCTGATTTACTCTGTGACCTTGAGTTTCTCTCTGAACCTCTCTGGGCCCCTGTCCCCCACCAGCTGCCCTCCTCACATACCTCCCCGTGCAGTCTGTGGCTCTCCGGTTTGAAAGGTCCCTTTGGTGATGGTGGCAGCTGCCCTCAAAACTTCCATGCAATGTCTCACCAGCAGTTGCCATCCCTGGATGCTCTTTGGATGAAAGTGAAGCACGTAATTGCAGCTTCAGGGAGAAAAGTCCCTTGATTTGACAGCCCCTGCAGAATTCCTGTTGTAACAGACAGAGAAGCTCGGTACCTCAGACACAGCCTACAGAGCCAGTCAGATTTGTGGGCCTTGTCTCTGTTCTATCTGCTCTGGGAGGGGGCCAGAGGGCCTGGAGCTCATTTCTACTCAATCACGGCATGACAGGCTTGCCACCTGTGATGGGGCTCCCCACCTGGATGGGGCAGAACCTATTGGTTGCAGACTCCTTCTGCAGGTCCTGGGAACTGGCTGGGCCACCTTCTTCTGTCACAGAAGAAATGTGGATTCCTTGGATGGGCTCATGGTGGAGAAGGTGAGAAGGAAACCTTGCCCATCCTGGAGGTGGGGAAAGAAGGAAGTCAGCTTCAAGATTTTTAATAAACTACCTCAAAGCAGGACGTGCTTGCTGCCCACCCCAGCCTGCTGCAATCTTCCTGCTTAGAACTTCCAAGCATCACATACTGTCTGCAGAATGACACACTCCTGCCTAAGATGGCTATTTCCATCTCTAGGTTGGTGCCTTTCTAAAGGAAGCTAATAGACTGGGCCGCATAACAGCTCAGAATCAGAAGGAAGACAATCAAAGCCCATTTTGCTGATATCTAGTGGTACAGCCATGGACAGTTTACTTTTACTTCTTTAGGCCTCTAATTCCCCATCTGTAAAATGGGGATGGGGACGAGAACACCCATTACTAGAATTACTAACAAGATGAAATTAAAGAATCCATCGTGTGCTTGGTACAGCGCCTTGCCATAGGATATGCTCAGTAAATGAATGGTAATGATGATGAAGATATTGTGTTCTTGTTTACATTCATCCCATTCTGACTGTTTAGCAACCCTATGGACTGTAGCCTGCCCGGCCCCTCCGTTCATGGGATTTTCCAAGCAAGTATACTGGAGTGGGTGGCCATTTCCTTCTCCAGGGGAGCTTCCTGACCCAAGGATCCAATCCATGTCTCCTGCATTGGCAGGTGGATTCTTGACCTCTGAGCCATCATAGAAGCCAATGGTGATATTAACAAGTCCCAAAGGCCCTTCAGCATCTCAAGGATAGGAGCGTGTTTTAGAGCTCTTTAAATCCGCTCAGCACACAGGTGAGGTCAAAGAAAGCCAAAGAAGACTGGAAGGTTTGCAGAGCTAGGAGGAGGGGCCTGATAATTTGACTGCAAGAGTACAGTTCATGCCCACCTCCATGTTCATCTACCCTGCAGTTTCCTTCTCCCAAACACCATAATTAATACCCACTTATTCTGCCCCAGTCCTCAGTCACTGTCACCACTTAAGCATGGAGGACACATGCTGGCCTTTTCCCAAGGAAGGCACGGGAGAGTAGCTAGGGCCAAGGGGCAATGATGGCTGGCTGCAGGGGAGCGTGCCGTTGCCTTGGCAAAAAAAAAAAAAAAAGGCATAATTAATCTGCAGAGCTCTCCTCTCATTAAGCCTTCACGTTTATACCTGAATTAACTTCTCACATCCAGTTAAGGTGTGTGGGAGGCTCTGTCCGCCACCAGCGTGACAAACGCAGCTGTGACTATCGGGGAAAGTGGGGGCTGTGATGGCCCACCGCCTAAGCTATGGGCGGGTGTGGGGGAGGCTGAGTTTCCAAGCTCCACCCTGTCCCCCTGGGTCCAAACCAGAAAGGGGCCTCCGGAAGAAAAGAAGGGTGCTGTCTCTGGCCCAGGGACAGCGGGAGAACAAGTCCACATGGCCACATGGGCAAGCATTGTCCTCCCCTCCCACCTCTCCTGTTGGAACAGACAGAGACCCTCTTTGGACTCAGATTTTACCAGCCCAGGCAGAGGTGGAGGAATGCCTGATCCAATGAGGGAGGCTTATTCCGTGTCCCCATCTAGCTCAAGTTGGGACCTAGTATGGCAGAAACACACACAGACAGATGTTGCTGGAGGTCACCCGGGGTCCTGTTTTTCTCCAGTGGGGACTTAGCTCTCTTTAGCTCCCTGAATCCCGACTCATTAAACTGCCAGTGTTCTCTCGGCAGCATTCTGGGATAAATAGTTAGCTGCTGGCACCTCCTCTCCGGGAGCTGGGCTCTATGAGGGCATTACTTTTCAGATGCCAGGAGTAGGAGGCCACCCTGCGTACCCAGTGTTAACAAAAGAGGATGAATTAACATTCCCACAAATGGACTCTCCAGGGTGTCCCTCCTCCTCCCCTCTACACCTCCCTCCCCAACCCAGTTCAAGACACTCAGATCTCCTCAATAAGCAGCCCTCCCCACTGCAGCCTTGAGTGGGCACTTAAAGATGTTTGATTAAAGGAGAGCAAGGGACATGCGATGTCTTTGTACATGCACTGTCTCAATAAAGTACAGGCAAACCTCGTTTTATTGTGCTTCAATTTATTAAGCTTTAGCAGATGTTCTGTTTTGTACAAATTGAATATCTGTGGCAACCCTGCATTGTCAGATGAAGGTTAATATTTTTTAGCAATGAAGTGTTTTTAAATTAAGGTCTGTACATCGTCTTTTTAGACAAGATGTTATTGCACACTCAATAGACTATAGTATAGTATAATCATAACTTTGATATACATTGGGAAACCAAAAAATTGGCATGACTTGCTTTATTGCAATATACGCTTTATTGTGGTGCTTGGGAACTGAACCCAAAGTTTCTCTAGGAGTGTCTGTACTTTCTTCATGATCTTCTTTGTCCTGCTGTGGCTTAAAACCTAGTGGGGGAGACAAGACAGACAACACAGATAGACTTGGTTTGCACGTCGGGGGGTGATGAATACTCAGAAGTGGTGAATGGTTAAATGCCAGGATGAGTGTTTGGGACTCATCACACGCTTCAGAGGAGGAAAACTAATGTGGGCTGGTTCTGAGTCACCAGCGATTTCTCAGAGGAGGCAAGATTTGGATGAAGCCTCCCGTGAGAGCCTCTGCGCCAGGCAGTGAGCTAAGTGCATGACGTCCTTCTCACTTAGTCTCAACTAATCCTAAACAACCACCCCATGATCTGGGTATTATAATTATCTCCCCCATCTGAGAGATGAGGAAATAGTTCAGGGACTCAGTGAACCACCAAGGTCACAACGCTGGTAAGAAGATTTCAAGCTGGGCCTGTCTGACTCCTAAACCCTCTGGATCTTAATGCTTGATGGCCTCCTCCAACCTGGAAAACACGTAAAATCTCAAAGGAGAACTAAGATCCAGAGCATTCCTGGAAAGGCAGACTACAAGAAGATGGGCAGTGCCAGTGGTTCTAACTCTGGCTGGAGAGAATTTCCAAGCCAGTGGTAAGAACTTGATTCTTTTTTAAGAAGTGTGTGCTGCCGTCCACAGCCCTAAGAGTTCTTCATCAGAAGGCAAGGGCTTTGGGCTTGTATATTTCCCAGGACGCCCTCCAGGAAATCCACCTTTAAGTATAAACAGAAAGGTCTCCTTGTAGATCCTATCCCCCAAAACTTCAGGATATCAGGGCTTTCAGAGACTCTGCCACCCAGCTTATCCAATATTTTCTACTCAGTTCAGATCAATACACATTTATGTGCCAGACACAAAGTGCTAGAAATGATTAAGGGACAATTCCTTGCCATTAGGAAGATTATAGTCTAGTGGGAGTGATAAGACACAAAGGAAAAAAAAATCAATATGAATGATAAATGCAAAGATGGAATGCATGGTCCCCACATTTAAAACATCAGCCCGGGAGGAAAGGACACAGGCTTGAAGGCTAAGGAAATGATTAAAAGGGGGAACAGCACTCTGGGTTAGAGGCGACCACATAAGCAAGGTCATGGACACGTGGAACAGGACATTTTGTGTTTGAAAGTATAAGCCAATCAATTTATTAAGAGCATGGCCATGGAGACAGGGAGTGAGGCATGAGTTGAGGTTGAAGAGGTAGGCAGGGATGAAGCCATAAAAGGTTTTGTGGGCCTGGCAAAGGAGCTTGGGTTCAATCCTGCAGAAGACTGAAGGGCTTCCAGCAGAATCTAACATAGTTCGATCACATTTTAGAAACATAACCTTGGCTAAAAGGGGGGCAGTGGCTTTCACTGGTCAAGATCGAAATCTACGAGGCTGGAAAGGAAGCTACTATCTATCATATGATGAGGTCTCAGATCATGGCACGAATAGTAGGGTTGGGGAAGAGAGGACTGGCTCAAGAAACACTTAAGAAGGGAAAGAGATGGAAAATCCCAGGGAGCAAGAAGGAAGAGTCTGCTGGCTGCTGACTTGGGTGACTGAACAGGTGGTGTTGCCTTCAACTAAGACTTGGAACACAGGGAGAAAAGTGGGTACTAGTGAGAGGGGGTGATGAATCACTTCTGATTTTGTTGAGTTGATAATACTTAAAGTGACATCCAGATGGGCGCTTCCAGTAGGTACCTGGAATCAAACTCAGGCAAAAGACTGGAGATATGACATCAGGAGATGTAAAGAGATGAGGTTAAAAAAAAGCAGGGGGGTGGATGATCTCAGCTATGGAGATCAAGTCAAGAGAAAAGAGGGAAAATCCATAAACAGAATCCCTGGGGAACAGCCATGCTCAGGAGGTAGACGGAAGAGGAGACACCCAGAGGGAAACTGAACAGACATAGCCAGAAAGTTGAAATCCAAGGGGTCAGAAGCTATTGAGGAAGAAGTTGCCCCAATGTCAAAGGCAGCCAAGAGGTCAAAGAAGATCAAGAGAGAAAGGGGTCCACTGGCCCTGGCAAAATGGAGGTTACTGTGGCACTCTTTCAGGGTCTTGGCAGGAGCGAGATGGCACTCTTAAGTTTGGAAACTTCAGGAAGAGTTAATAAAGGGTTTTGAGAACAGTGGCCATGATGTAGAGAGAGCCTCAAGGAGGATGTAGTGCCCTGGGAGGGATAAAAACGAATAGCATGAGTGGTTACCGCCCTGAGCAGAGGAACCAAGAAAAAGCAGAGGTTAACAAGCCTGGAGACAGGGAGAACTAAGAGAAGAGAGCTGTCTGACAGGCTTGCGAAGTGGGCAGAGGGACAAAGCAAACCTGTTGAGACCCCACAGGTAGGGAGCAGGGGAGATAATCCCTGACCTCACTTCCCCTTCTCATCTCCAACTGAGGCTCCCTATTGGAAAAACCCAACTGTAGGTGAGTGAGGCAGCAGTTTGGTACAGGTCCTCCAGGTCAGCCTCTGGAGGAGGGTGGACAGTGGACATGGACGGACAGAGAGGAGATGCCCAGCTTGGAGCCTCCCCAGAGCTCTTCAGTGGAGCACTGGAAGAGACCCGAAGGCCTCCGGTGGGGGAACATGTGCAGAATGCTTGTCTTGATGCCAGCATCCTCTGAGCACTCTTCCTATGCATGGTCAGCTTCTCAGGTGCAAGTCAGAAGCCTCTCTTTCCCAGCCTCCCTTGCAGCTGGGGTACCGTCCTGTGATGTGGGCTCTAGCCTCAGCCGGACCAGAGAGCCGCTGGGTGGAGGAGGGAATGAGGGGTGGAAACGGAGGCCTTGTGGAGTCCGTTTTCAGCTGAGGATGTCTTTGGGGTATAGCACCTGCTGCTGGCAGGGCCTCCAGCATAGACAATGCTGGACTGTGGGCACTGCTCCCCATGCTCAGGATCCAGGTCTTCTCTGACCTTCCTCAAGCTTCTGGAAGATCCACAGGACGCCTTCATTTATTTCTTTTCAGCTTAAACTCTCTAGAGTGTGTTTTGTTGCTTGTTACTAGAACACTGGCTGATGAGGAGGGAGTGGGAAGTGAGGACATGGGCACAAGAAGGCAGATTAAGCGTTTAGGAAAAAGAGGAAAAGGAAAGAAAGAGGAGAGAGTGTTGGGTCAAGGAAGAATAGTTTTAGGAAAGAAAAGTGCAGGGCAGATTTATGATATGACTCAGAGAAATGGAGAGTTATTATCATCCCCACTTTAGAGCTAAGGAAACTAGGGTCCAGAGAGGTTAATTACCTTCTCAAGGTCACAGACACTAAGTAGGGGCATAGGAATTCCAGACCAGCTGGCTTGAAAACTTCCTACTATAAGCATCTTCTGTAACAGCCACCCAGGCAACCCCTACCCAAGGTAGATTTCCTTAGAAGTTTACAAGTCGTACTTGAGGCCCAATTTGAAAGGACAGAAAGGCCCCTAGGAACAGAGGGCAGAGTGAGCTGGCTGGCTAGTCAGAGTGGAAGAGACACCAGTTCATAGTGAGTGAGTCAAGCTGGCTTCAGAGGGGAGACCCCATTGTGTATGGTGCTTAATTCATCCCCCAAGATGCCTCATCTTGGAGTCAAACCTTTGTTTCTAAATAGCTGTTGGGCTGTATGAGTTGCCACTTTGAAAGGGGCTCCCAGAGAGAAGCAGGAAGGAAAAGGTTCTGGAGCAAACCCTCACCAGTCCCTTGGGAAGTGAGCATTCCTGAGCACGGAGGAAACTCCTGTAAGTGCCTGGATGGCCTCATCAAAGCCAGTTCTTGCATATGTGGCATGTCAACGTGTGTTCAAGGAGAGGAGAGGCAGGAAGGTTAGGATGCCTAAGTGCATAGAGAGATTCTGAATTTTCACTTAGAGAATCTAGAAGTCGGAACAGTTTACAGAACAAATGTGTTGGAGTTGCATTTGTGCCTTTATGCATGGAGGGTTTTTGGAGATGTTGGCAGGGTTCACTCACCCTGGAGGTTTGGGCTTCTGGGCAGGGCCTGCCCACATATGCGTGCGATTTGGTCCACATATGTGAAGCCTTTGTCTTACAAGGTTGGCATTTATTCCCCACAAGCCTCAGAGAGACCAGCTTTATACAGAGAGCCTGTTTCTCTATCATAACTAAGGAGCTAATTTCTCAGCTGTTTTTCAACTGACCATTATCGATTAAGTCTGGAAATCTGGTTGTTTTAAAGCAACATATAAAGCTTTTTCCTAGATGAACACACTTGAGTTTAATTTCAGTAATATTTTCATGAACAACCTATAATTAAAGCATCTAATAAAGCTCAGTAATTCATTTAGCTGGATTTGTGTTTAAAAAAAACAGAAGAAAGAAAAAAAAATGTAGTTGTGGAAGTCAAATTCCATTCTTCTGTTAAATGAACATTATGGTTTTCCTGGGTATCTTAATTGAACCTCATTTTTTAACAGGAATATTAAACAAATTAAATTAAGCAAGCAATTTCTCTTTTTAGGATTAAAAAAAAAAGAAGCCATTGAGTGGAAAAGCTCCTCTAAAACACCCATTAGTGGGAGGCGCTGGGGCAACAGGGTGGGCACTTGCTTCAATTTATCAGTGCAGAAGCTCCAACTCTGAGAAGTCACTATTTGAGGCCAGGTCTGCCAGGCTCCAAGGCAGGGGTGTTAGACTGGGTCCCCCAAAAAGCAGACTACAAGATGGGACTAGATGTGCACGAGATTAATAAAGGGTAGTACCTGTGAAGGGAAGCATGCAGAGGGTGCTGGGGAAGGCTGGGAGAGCTGCCAGACCCAACCTGGGTGCAGGTCCGATCCGGGAGGGAAGCAGAGTGGCCAGGAAAGGAGGTTGAGTGGGAGTATCTCAGGCTAGGAAAAGATCCAGAGAGGCTGCCAGAGTCCTTGAGCCAAAGTGGCCCATCAGAGGGGTCCCCCCCTCTCTGGAGTGGGTTTGCCATGCTCAGACACTGACTGGGAGCCAGTGGTTTCAGGCAGGAGCTGTGGGTCAAGTATGAGTATCATAGCCAGAGATCTGGAAGATGCCTTTCCACAGTCACCCCTTCAGTGTTCTTCCACCATGCCACGTGGCCTCCTTGGGTTCCGATGGGTTTGACACCAGGGACTGGCAAGGACAAGGCAGCTGAGGGATATCAATTCCCAAATCAAGTGATTTTCAGGCAATATTTGGGAATTGGCTCTAGGAGGCAATGACCTTTTGATGAACAGAGGGGAAGGAAGGCCCCAGGCAAGGCTGGGGAGGAAGTAGGGCAGGGTGGATGGTGTAGACAGCAACTGGAGTCCTCAGCTACTGGCTGGTGTGGAAGACTTCCCTGAGAACGTGCTGGATGCTCCATAGGACTACATAAAACCAGAGGAAAGAAACTAAGCAGGCTCCAGGCTTTGGAACTGGCCCACCTGGAGGTCAAGAGAGGTCCCTCAAGAGGTGAGGGACTCAGGAGCCACACCCCTAGCACATTGGGCCCACAGGCTGGTGGGGAGCATCGTCTCAACAGGAGAAGGGACCAGAGATGCAGTGTTCATGGCTGGACCTCCACACCCCAGGCCTGCAGGGAGCTTTGCCTCCCTTCACCCCACTCTTTGACTGTGGTTTGCAAAGTCTTAGATCCAGGGCAGAGTCAAGAAAAGTAAGTATAGTGGAGTAAGAGGCTCCTGCGTGGTGAAGGCACTCTCTCTGCCTTGGGGGGTTGGGGTCTCCAATCTAAAGGAGAAAATACTGTTCCAGCCCTTGAAGAGTCCCTGATCTGGCAAGAAAAACGCATCCCCTGTTTATTCACTCCACAAACATTAAACGGGCACCTACTGAATACTTGATATATATCAGTGGTCAAGCAAGAATGATCCCTGCTTTCTTGGAGGGAGATAGACAATAATTAATACATTATACTAAATATATTTTCTAGTGGGTTAGAGGTAGAAAACTACCATGGGAAAAGAGAAAATTTCGACAGTCTAAGGGAGATGGGGTGGAACAGAGAGGGAATCTCAAAAACTGCAAATAGAATTGCCTTATGACCCAGCAATCCCACTCCTGGGCATACATACCGAGGAAACCAGAATAGAAAGAGACACATGTACACCAATGTTCATCACAGCACTGTTTATAATAGCCAGAACATGGAAACAACCTAGATGTCCATCAGCAGATGAATGGATAAGAAAGCTGTGGTACATATACACAATGGAGTATTACTCAGCCATTAAAAAGAATGCATTTGAATCAGTTCTAAGGAGATGGATGGAACTGGAACCGATTATACAGAGTGAAGTAAGCCAGAAAGAAAAACACCAATACAGTATACTAACGCATATATATGGAATTTAGAAAGATAGGGACGATGACCCTGTATGCGAGACAACAAAAGAGACTCAGATCTATAGAGTGAACTGTTGGACTCTGGGGGAGAGAGGGAGGGAGAGGGTGGGAAGAGATGGGAGAATGGCATTGAAACATGTATATTATCATGTAAGAAACGAATCACCAGTCGATGTCCGATGAAGGATGCAGGATGCTTGGGACTGGTGCAAGGAGAGGACCCAGAGAGATGGTATGGGGTGGGAGATGGGAGGGGATTCGTGTTTGGGAACGCATGTACACTTGTGGTGAATTAATGTCAATGTTTGGCAAAACCAATACAGTAATGTAAAGTAAACTAAAGTTAAAATAAAAATTAAAAAAAAATAAAATAAAATAAATGAAGTAGACAGGGTCAGCCCCATGGAGTACAGTGGTGTGGGACAAGCCATGTGGAAACCTGTGGAAAGAGCTCTCAAGCAAGGGGAACAGACTGTGCAAAGCCCTGGGGATGGGAGTGGGCTTGATATGTTTGAGGATGGCAAGGAGAATGTTGATTTTGGGGCAGAGCGAGTGGAAGGGACGAGCCCTGGGAGGGGAGGGCTAGGAGGTGATGGGCACCTTCTCACGCAGGTCCCCACAGGCCGCTGTGATGACTCTGGCTTTCCCACTGAGGGAAATGGGGGGCCATGGCAGGATTTTGAGCAGAAAAGAGATTTAAATTTTAATAGAATCCCTCCCGCTATTGTGTCGAGAAGAGACTGTGGGGGTGAGGAGTAAGTGGAGAGGACTGGGAGGTGATAAAGCAAAGAGTGATGAAGCGCCCCTGACCAGCGACGGCAGAGTGGCTGGTAAGAAGAGACCCACCGAGTCTGGGAGCGGCTTGAAGGATTTGCCAACGCATTGGATGTGGCTTGGGAGAGGAAGGCAGCATCTCCACGAATTGAGGAGTACGGCTACTCAACCCTCTGCCCCCGAGGCCCCCTCTCTGCAAACAATCACACACAACAACAACACGCAGGGCTCCTGAAGCCACAAGCGCAGAGTCAGAGGGTCAGAGGGAGGAGCCGGTCAGCCCTGGCCTGCCTGCACCCCATCCCGGGAAAGGCATCTTGGCAAGAGTCCATCCCGAGCCCTACACCCACAGACACCTCTTAGATCAACACCACCGTCTCATGAACAACCCCCAGGAAAGCGCAGTAACTCAATTCAACTGCACCGCTCCATAATCTCGTGTCAACCTCACAGCTGATGATTACTGTTTTATCACAGGCTCGTAAAGTCCCCACATTGCCATGAATCACGGACACTCTGCCAGCGAGAGCCAGAAAATGCGGCCAACTCCAGAGAGTGCCGGCTTGACAAGCAGCTGCTGCAGTTTGCCTGAGGTCACCTTTCACCACCGCAAGGGTCTTCCACCTGCTCGCTCTGGAAATCAGGGAACAAGTCCGAATAACTCCACTCCCAGGGGTGGAGTCTCCAGTTCCCTTCTGCTGGAAAAATATTAAATGCCTAGTGTTCTCTGGTGTAACAGACTAAATGGCTGACAGCATGGTATATAGGGAAGTACCTGGGGTTTTGAGTGCAGACATTTAACTCCTGTGTCTGCTCTTTACTCGTTGTATGACCTTGGGTGAGCCACTGACGGCATCCTAACCTCAGCATTGTCATCTGTAAAAAGGTATTGTGAAGCTTAAATGAGATAATGTCTGCAACACACTTTGAAAATAGTAAATCGCTGGACATTTAAATTGCAGTAGCTATTAGGTCACAACCCAGACTACCAAGCCCCAAACCAGGCAGACACCTTGAACCAGGGAGAAGGCCAGAAGTGAGGCAGGGCAGTGGGTTACAGCCAGGTAAGGACAGCTGGCATCACCAAGTAAAGGAAGAAAGAGAGAGAAAGATTTGTTTTAAGGAACTGGCTCACATGATTATGGAAGTTGGCATTTCAACATCTGCAGGGAAGGCCCTCAGGATGGAGATTAAGTTTCAGTCTGAAGGCCTTCTACTGGCTGAATTCCTTCCTGTGCTGGTGTTCAGGAAAGATCAGTCTTTGGCTTCAACTGACTGGATGAGTCAGGAGGGCTGTGGAGGGCGCAGGAGGGCTGAGAGGAACTACTCCACATTCAAGGTTAGGAGGGGCGACCGTGAGGAGATGCCCCTTGTCCAAGGTAAGGAGCAGCAGCTGCACTTTGCTGGAGCAGCCGTGAAGAGATACCACACGTCCAAGGTAAGAGAAACCCAAGTAAGACAGTAGATGTTGCAAGAGGGCATCAGAGGGCAGACACATTGAAACCAAATCACAGACAACTAGTCAATCTGCTCACACAGACCACAGCCTTGTCTAATGCAATGAAACTAAGCCATGCCATATGGGGCCACCCAAGACGGGCAGGTCATGGTGGAGAGGTCTGACGGAATGTGACCCACTGGAGAAGGGAATGGCAAACCACTTCAGTATTCTTGCCTTGAGAACCCCATGAACAGTATGAAAAGGCAAAATGATAGGATACTGAAAGAGGAACTCCCCAGGTCAGTAGGTGCCCAATATGCTACTGGAGATCAGTGGAGAAATAACTCCAGAAAGATGAAGGGATGGAGCCAAAGCAAAAACAATACCCAGTTGTGGATGTGACTGGTGATAGAAGCAAGATCCGATGCTATAAAGAGCAATATTGCATAGGAACCTGGAATGTTAGGTCCATGAATCAAGGCAAATTAGAAGTGGTCAAACAGGAATGGCAAGAGTGAACATCAACATTCTAGGAATCAGCGAACTAAAATGGACTGGAATGGGTGAATTTAACTCAGATGACCATTATATCTACTACTGTGGGCAGGAATCCCTTAGAAGAAATGGAGTAGCCATCATGGTCAACAAAAGAATCCAAAATGCAGTACTTGGATGTAATCTCAAAAATGACAGAATGATCTCTGTTCGTTTCCAAGACAAACCATTCAATATCACAGTAATCCAAGCCTATGCCCCAACGAGTAACGCTGAAGAAGCTGAAGTTGAATGGTTCTATGAAGACCTAGATAATCCTTTAGAACTAACACCCAAAAAAGATGTCCTTTTCATTATAGGGGACTGGAATGCAAAAGTAGGAAGTCAAGAAACATCTGGGATAACAGGCAAGTTTGGCCTTGGGGTACAGAATAAAGCAGGGCAAAGGCTAATAATAGAGTTTTGCCAAGAGAACACACTAGTCATAGCAAACACCCTCTCCCAACAACACAAGAGAAGACTCTACACATGGATATCACCAGATGGTCAACACCAAAATCAAATTGATTATATTCTTTGCAGCCAAAGATGGAGAAGCTCTATACAGTCAGCAAAAACAAGACTGGGAGCTGACTGTGGCTCAGATCATGAACTCCTTATTGCCAAATTCAGACTTAAATTGAAGAAAGCAGGGAAAACCACTAGACCATTCAGGTATGACCTAAATCAAATCCCTTATGATTATACAGTGGAAGTGAGAAATAGATTTAGGGGACTAGATCTGATAGATAGAGTGCCTGATGAACTGTGGAATGAGGTTCGTGACATTGTACAGGAGACAGGGATTAAGACCATCCCCATGCAAAAGAAGTGCAAAAAAGCAAAATGACTGTCTGGGGAGGCCTTACAAATAGCTATGAAAAGAAGAGAAGCCAAAAGCAAACGAGAAAAGGAAAGGTATAAGCATCTGAATGTAGAGTTCCAAAGAATAGCAAGGAGAGCTAAGAAAGCCTTCCTCAGAGATCAATGCAAAGAAATAGAGGAAAACAACAGAATGGGAAAGACTAGAGATCTCTTCAAGAAAATTAGAGATACCAAGGGAACTTCACACAAAGATGGGCTCGATAAAGGACAGAAATGGTATGGACCTAACAGAAGCAGAACATATTAAGAAGAGGTGGCAAGAATACACAGAAGAACTGTACAAAAAAGATTTTCACAACCCAGATAATCATGATGGTATGATCATTCACCTAGAGCCAGACATCCTGGAATGTGAAATCAAGTGGGCCTTAGAAAGCATCACTATGAACAAAGCTAGTGGAGGTGATGGAATTCCAGCTGAGCTATTTCAAATCCCAGAAGATGATGTTGTGCACTCAATACACCAGCAAATTTGGAAAACTCAGCAGGGGCCACAGGACTGGAAAAGGTCAGTTTTCATTCCAATCCCAAAGAAAGACAATGTCAAAGAATGCTCAAACCTCCGCACAATTGCAGTCATCTCATATGCTAGTAAAGTAATCCCCAATTCTCCAAGCCAGGCTTCAGCAATAAGTGAACCACGAACTTCCAGATGTTCAAGCTGGTTTTAGAAAAGGCAGGGGAACCAGAGATCAAATTGCCAACATCCGCTGGATCATGGAAAAAGCAAGAGTTCCAGAAAAACATCTATTTCTGCTTTATTGACTATGCCAAAGCCTTAGACTGTGTGGATCACAATAAACTGTGGGAAATTCTGAAAGAGATGGGAATACCAGACCACCTGACCTGCCTCTTGAGAAATCTGTATGCAGGTCAGGAAGCATCAGTTAGAACTGGACATAGAATAACAGACTGGTTCCAAATAGGAAAAAGAGTACGTCAAGGCTGTATATTGTCACCCTGCTTATTTAACTTCTATGCAGAGTACATCAGGAGAAGGCAGTGGCACCCCACTCCAGTACTCTTGCCTGGAAAATCCCATGGGCGGAGGAGCCTGGTAGGCTGTAGTCCATGGGGTCGTGAAGAGTCGGACATGACTGAGCAACTTCACTTTTCACTTTCATGCCCTGGAGAAGGAAATGGCAACCCACTCCAGTGTTCTTGCCTGGAGAATCGCAGGGACAGGGAGCCTGGTGGGCTGCCGTCTATGGGGTCTCACAGAGTCGGACACAACTGAAGCGACACAGCAGCAGCAGCAGCAGCAGAGTACATCATGAGAAACTCTGGGCTGGAAGAAGCACAAGCTGGAATCAAGATTGCCAAGAGAAATATCAGTAACCTCAGATATGCAGATGACACCACCTTTACGGCAGAAAGTGAAGAGGAACTAAAAAGCCTCTTGATGAAAGTGAAAGTGGAGAGTGAAAAAGTTGGCTTAAAGCTCAACATTCAGAAAACGAAGGTCATGGCATCCGGTCTCATTGCTGAAGGTGAAGTCGCTCAGTCGTGTCCGACTCTTTTCGACCCCGTGGACTGTAACCTACTAGGCTTCTCTGTCCATGGGATTCTCCAGGCAAGAATACTGGAGTGGCTTGCCATTTCCTTCTCCAGGGGATCTTCCCTACCGGTCTCATTACTTCATGGGAAATAGATGGGGAAACAGTGGAAACAGTGTCAGACTTTATTTTGGGGGGCTCCAAAATCACTGCAGATGGTGACTGCAGCCATGAAATTANACAGAGGATGAGATGGCTGGATGGCATCACCAACTCAATGGACATGAGTTTGAGTGAACTCCAGGAGTTGGTGATGGACAGGGAGGCCTGGCGTGCTGCAATTCATGGGGTCGCAAAGAGTCGGACACAACTGAGTGACTGACCTGAACTGACTGGATGAGACTCACCCACACTATAGAGGACAATTTGCCTTACTCAAAGTCTACTAATTTACTTATTAATCTCATCCAAAAAAATACCCTCACAGAAACAGGCAGAACATCTGACCAAGTATCAGGTGTTTGGTCCAGCCAAGCTAACACATAATCGTAACCATCATAGACCTTACACAAAACTCTAGTATATAAAGTAGATAAAAGAGAACCCATCAGAGTTGAAGAGGGAGAGGAGGACCAGAGCCCACTGACTCTGTAGCCCCTCATCTTCTGCAATGACTACAGAGACTCCAAAGAACCCAGTTTGAAAAACCACTGGTCTAGTTTCCATTAGTGGTGACTTCCACTCAAGACGTAAGGTAACCAAACTGCACACAGGTCGTTTGTGCTAGTTTCGCCGTGTCATAGCTCTGGTTCAACTGCAAACTCCTTGAGTATCCAACCCACTCGCCTCTGCAGGCCCAGCTCATAGCACTGGGCAGGTGCACAGGAGGTAGACACTCAGTGTATATACTGAATGAATGAGTGAATGGATGGATGCAGAGATAAAGACCATTCAGAATCTGGAAATCCAAACGAGAAAGAAGTTTCTCGGATTTCTTTGGATTCTGCCCAGAATCAGTGGCAGTGCCTCGGAACTAAAGCCTCCCTCCTCCCTGGCACAGGCGGGACCAGGGACTGAACTCTAGCGGAGGCCCCAGGTGCTGAGACGCTGCCATTTGCACCCCAACAACAAATGCAGACAAAACTCCCCCTTGGCTTTCAAATTCACTCCACAACGGTTCCTGCCGCACAGTCACTGCAGGCTGCTAGTAAAATGAGTCTGCATTCTGGGAACACGTTCAGAGTGATGAGAGAAGGCAAATCGCCCAGAGAAGCTACTGCAGAAGGAGAAAAGAGACATTACCCCAGGGTGACAGAGTCTAACAAGTGGGAGACCCAGGACTTATCTGTTGAATAAAAACCAAATGCAGGATATTGGTCAGTCTTACAGGCATGCTCTCTGCCAGCCACTGGTCTGAGGTTCTTGGGCACAAGGCAGGACATGCAGCCTGAAGGAAAAAGTTGTTTGTACACTGAGTGAGGCCTGGGAGCCACCTCTGGGTGGAGAGGGGCCTCCTGATACCTGGTAATTAATCAGGGACAGAGGTTCCATCAGCCTTGTCTCCTCTGTAGTCTCCGGAGGCTGAGAAATTTCCTGCCACCTGTCAGCACAGCTGCTCCGGGGCCCCAGGGTACCGCAGGTAAAGGGAGAAGGGGGACTGCCAGGGCAGAGGAGGAACAATGAGCAAAGGAAAAAATAATGACAAAGGAACATTTTGGCAATTCTCTTCTCCCTCTCCCTGATGTTAGGAGACTTGCCTTTAAGGAGTCTAAGATCAGTGAGGGAGGGGCATCTTCCTACAGGGTTGCGGTTCTATTTCTGAGCAAGACAAACAAACCTATCCCCATCCTACCTCTGGACAGTGGCACTGTCCTGGTGGCCCGTTACAATCACCTGGGGCCTTTTAAAAAGCTCTGATGCCAGGGCCCTCACCCGGGTACCATCTTACTCAGTTGACTGGGGGAGGAGCCCAAGCGTTGGCATTTTTTAAAGTCAGCCATACAATTCTAATGTGCAGCCAGGTTAGAGAACCTCTGATTTAGAGCTCTAGGCCCCCACCACTAAAACCTGCCCCTCCACACCCTCTCCCTGACCTCCAGATGCACAAAGGCACCCTTGGCCACATCCCTACCAGGCAGGACTTTTCAGGATGGCCTGCATTTATTCATACTTCTGCGGAGTTCCAGACTTCCCACTTCCCCATCTTTGTTTCGCAAATTCTTCTCCGTCCTTCAGACCCTAGCCTCGTGCCATATCCTCTTTAAAGCCTTTCCTGATTTTTGCAGGCCAGACTAGCTGGTGCACTCCCACTTCTGTTCTGCTGCCTCTGTGAGTGTGTCTGCCACCTGGTACTTCATCATCTCTATTCATCTGACTCTCAGTTAAACACTAAGCTTTTTGAGGACAGGAATGATCATGAATTAGCATACATTAACATATGTAGATCGTTGCTATTCAGTCACTCAGTCCTGTCCGACTCTATGCGACCCCATGAACTGCAGCACACCAGGCTTCCGTGTCCTTCACCATCTCCAGGAGATTGCTCAAACTCATGTCCACTGAGTCAGAGATGCCATCTACCCATCTCATCCTCTGTCATCCCCTTCTCCTCCTGCCCTCAATCGTTCCCAGCATCAGGCTCTATTCCAGTGAGTCAGATCTTTGCATCAGGTGGCCAAAGTATTGGAGCTTCAGCTTCAGCATTAGTCCTTCCAATGAATACTCAGGGCTGATTTCCTTTAGGATTGACTAGTTTGATCTCCTTGCAGTCCAAGGGACTTTCAAGAGTCCTCTCCACATCATCATTTGAAAGCATCAGTTCTTTGCTGCTCAGACTTCTTTATGGTCCAACTCTCACATCCGTACATGACTACTGGAAAAACCATAACTTTAACTATTCAGACCTTTGTTGGCAAACTAATGTCTCTGCTTTTTAATATGCTGTCTAAGTTTGTCGTAGGTTATCTTCCAAGGAGCAAGCATCTTTTGATCTCATGACTGCAGTCACCATCTGCAGTGATTTTGAAGCCCAGGAAAATAAAATCTCTCACTGTTTCTATTGTTTTGCCATCTATTTGCTATGAAGTGATAGGACCAGATGCCATATCCTAGTTTTTTGAATGTTTAAGCCAACTAAGTTGATGTTCTAATATAATTTATATAATTTAACATTAAAATATGTGTATATTTTAATATATTCTATTTACTTACTGCTTTATTTCATGTCTTCTATATGATGGATGATCCGAAGCCCAGAAATGTGATGTTATATAAGGCTACTGTCTTTCTTTTATATTCCCTATAGCTCATCTGCCACAAAGAAGTTCAATAAATTTCTGTCGAAGGAGTGAATGACTTTCTGACTAGGGAAAAACAGACAAGACAGCATGTGAATCAGGAAGTGTGGTGCAGACAATGCTGTGTGTGCCCATTTCTCAGCGCCCCCATGTAGTTAGATTGGGTGGGCCATGGGATATGGCAGATGTGATGTAAGCCACTTCCAGCCCTGGCCTGTTACACAGCCCGTGTGATTCTGCACTTCTCTCTGCCTCTGCTCAGTGACCCTGGGGGCCGCCCTGACATAGCCATGGGACACAGAAGGGCTGTTCCAACTCTCAGCAGTCTTAAAAGAGAAGGAGAAATAAACCTTTTGCACTTAACCTACAAGATTTGTGAGTCAGTGTGTTACAGGAACAAAGTCTAGTTTATCCTGACTAATGTAGGATGATTTTGGCTACCAATAACAGTTCATGACTAAAAGCTGGATAAAAATAGGAGTTTACTCCTTTTGTAATAAAACTTTCAGAGGTAGGCGGTTCCTGGGGTTGAGCAGGAGCACGTCCACATTAAAAGGGACTCAGACCGTTCCCACCCATCAGTCTTGCCACCTTCAGTGCGTCCACCACCCCTCCACTCACAGTGGCGAGGTGGCGTCCACGGTTCCTATGATCACATCCTTACATCACAGCACAATGTCCTAAGCAGTAAAAAAGGAAGAGGCAAAAGCACCCTCTCCTCATCTTTCCCTTTTTTAGGAGCGAGCAAGGATTTTCCCAGATGCCCCAGCAGACCCTTCTTGATACCTCATTGGCCAGAACTAGGTCACCTGAGCAACTCTGGCTGCAAGAAGAACTGAGAGGAAAGAATGAAGTATTTCCCTGTTTTCTCTCAGGAAGTGGGTTGTGCCAGGTGGGAACAGCTGGGTGTCTCTCTGCCTCCACACCAAGCCTGAGGACACAGAAACTGCCTGAAGGAGCCAAGCCAAAGGTGGGAGGTTTGCCTGCTTAGCATTAACTATGGCACATCCCGTGCAAGAACCTAATTAGTAATTGTAATTTATACCTGAGTTTGTGATTTGGGGAGAGCAACAGGGGACTCATTGCTGCCTCTGAGAGGCAAGATACAAAGGCTGGATCATTTGTTTTATTTCTTCCTTCAAAAGATTCTTATGAGGCATGTCTTTTACGGCTACATACTCATTATATTTCAAATACATTCAAGTATCCTTGATGTATTGCTAAGAGTCTGGATGAATTTTTTTCTCCCTCCAAAGCATTTGTATACTGCTACTGCTAAGTTGCTTCAGTCATGTCCAACTCTGTGCGACCCCATAGACGGCAGCCCATTAGGCTCCTCTGTCCCTGGGATTCTCCAGGCAAGAACACTGGAGTGGGTTGCCATTTCCTTCTCCAATGCATGAAAGTGAAAAGGGAAAGTGAAGTCGTGCGGTCTTGCCCGACTCTTAGCAACCCCATGGACTTCAGCCTACCAGGCTCGTCCATCCATGGGATTTTCAAGGCAAGAGTACTGATACTTGTAGGTAAAATTGGGCAAGCTCATGGCAGAGTGGGCTTTGCTCTCTTATAGGAAGTCTGGGTTGGGGGAACTCCTCTGACTATAGTAGCACTGATAAACCATGTGGGCCAGGCTATTGGCATGTGGGCTAAGGAAATGGTCACACAGACACTGTGATTTAGGGGGCCCCCAGGGCCATGCTGCACCCAGGAAAATCCCTCTTCCAGATCCCCAAGTCCAGCATGGAATCACCCCTTAGGTCAAAGCATTACTCCCCGCCCCAAGTTTCCTGCAATGTTTACTTAATGGAAGATGAAAGCCAGTGGGCTCCCTGCGGCTGCTAGGAGAAGAGCCAGGACAGATATTCAGCCAGTTGTTGAAATACTGACTCTCTCCTACCAGGCAGGGAACAGCTGCCCTGAGTCCCTGAGTGCCCTTTCCTCACTGCCACCCCAGCCTCTCCCTCTAGGGCTCCCGTCCTCCCCATAACCCAGCAATTAGAGGGTTCCCTTCTGATGTTACTGGGGTCCTTCAAGATCCTTTAGTTGTGATTGGTCACCGCTCTTACTGGTTACTGAACAGTATTTTATTTTTTCCACTTTACAATATTGTATTGGTTTTGCCATACATTGACATGAATCTGCCTCGGGTGTACATGTGTTCCCCATCCCTCCCTGCCACCTCCCTCCCCATCCCATCCCTCTGGGTCAGTTTGACTGTCGCTTCTAAACACACTCCCAAGTGGTCTATCTGAAGGCTCCCTTTTTAGCTGAAAAAAGAGATAGCAAATATTGCATTCTGTGCCATAATGTACCAGTACTTGTTTTCATTTGAAAGCAAAGTTTCGAAATACTATCCACCAAATGAAAATGTTGGTCCAAGAAGATGCGCAATGGTCCCCTGTGGCTTTGGTCCTTCCAACACAATGGCTGGGTGTCCCTGGGTAGTCAGGGAACCCAGCTGGAGAACCAAGGGGTTAAAGTGTTGTCGCCAGAACATCACTGCACAATTGCACACACGGCTCCTAGGAGGTGAAAACCAACTCCCTCAGTCACCAGTGTGTACCCAAACCTTGTTTAAGACAAAACTCCACGGGTACTCCCAGCCGGTCGGCGCCAGGGCACCAGCCTAACAGGGTCATTTCCCGCTCCTCCAATCTGCTCACGCCTTTCTGACTCTTGCTGTTTCTGCCAGCGGGGCTGCTCTTTCCTTCAGCGTAGGCTTCAAAGTCAAGCTCAAAGCTACATCATTCCCCTCCAGAGCAGACCCCCAGGCTATAATCTCTTCTCCTTCCTTGTTTTTTTTTTTTTTTAAACCTATACTGTGGCTCACAATCCTTTCTATTCAGCATTAGAGTTATTTATATTGATCTTTTGAACTCGACTGTGAGCTCCTTGAGGGAGGGACCATGCAGAGTTGAACTTTTTATTCTGCACAGTGTTTAGTGCTGTACTAGACATGGTGTGAGCATGTAGAAAATGTTTGTTTAGTAACTAAAGGACAACATTCACCTTTTACATATCGACATTGGTTAATTACATTTTCATTTCATGAGAAGATGAAGAGAGCATGAAAAGGGAAAGTGAAGGTCACTCAGTCGTGTCGACTCTTCTGCGATCCCATCCATGGAATTCTCCAGGAACACTCCAGAATACTGGAGTGGATAGCCAGCTGTTCCCTTCTCCAGGGGATCGTCCCAACCCAGGGATCAAACCCAGGTCTCCCACATTGCAGGTGGATTCTTTACTAGCTAAGCCAGGAAGGAAGCCCGAGAATCCTAGAGTGGGCAGCCTGTCCCTTCTCCAGTGGATCTTCCTGACACAGGAATTGAATCGGGGTCTCCTGCATTGCAGGCAGATTCTTTACCAGCTGAGCTACCAGGGAAGCCCCAAAGGGGCAGGCCATTTTGATGGGAAGGCAAGAAAAGGTTTAGGTGAAAGTGGGCCCCGAGACCACCCTGAGCCAGCAGGAGGGTGACGATGTGAGGGGCACTTTCCATCCATATCACAGGTCTGAAGAGACAGCTCAGTCCTGAGTGTGGCTCTGGGACCACAGCGCTTGAGTTCCAAGCCTGGCTCTCATACGGTGTGACCTGGAGAACTTACGAGAACTCTTAGCTCTCTGCGGTTCAGTTTTCTCATCTATAAAATGGGTGCTAGTAGTTCCTATTCTTATTCATTTGTTTGAAAGGATTATTGAGTTCATACACGTAATTTCAACAATGACTAGCCAATCATGCTCACTTGATATCTACTATTATCATATTCTCTGGAGCTGTTCAAATCTCAGTACAGCCTAGACAAGCTGGGTCTTCCATGTTTTCATCCCCCTTTCCTTTGTGATATTGGGTGATACACAGTCACCCAATCCCATTTTCCTTCACCTCCAGATATTTTTAACATTCTCAGGTTAAGCACACTGGACTTACAGCTTTTAGAAGCCAAATTTCTCTGCTGACTGTGTAGGATGTTTTTGAAGTTAACAACAAAAAAAGGGCACATAAAAAATTAGCTATATTAGTGCCCACCTTCTGCAAAATTTCTTTTTCCTTCCAGAAAATAATCCTTTCGCTTTTGTTATGGCATTCAAACTTTTACACTTAGAAATTAATTTGGGGAATTCCTGGTGGTTCAGTGGTTAGAACTTGGCACAAGGCCTGGGTTCAATCCTTATTTAGGGAACTAAGATCCTACAAGCCTCAGGGCGTGACCAAAACAAAAGAAATTAATTCAATGTAATAGATTTACTTTCATGAAAAAAGAGGGGGGATTTTTTTGTGTGTGTGAAGTCAGCAGTCATTCACAATTTAGCATAAATTTGTTCAATCTGATTGCCTTTGTAACACTGAGACCAATCCACTTGGAAAACAGAGGTATGGGTGGATTGCGATTTTTAAGCAGGAAAAGACAATTTCAGAGCATATTCAGAAAGGACAGGCCTGGGGGAATATCCAGAGTAGAGTAGTAGAGGTGGGAATGGGTGAGGGGTGGCCCAAGCATCAGTAAACCAGGAAACTTGAGTCCAAGAGCTAGATAAGGGCAGGGGAACAAAAGAAAGATAAGAAGGAACTGAATAAACATTATACAACTGAAAGTTTAGTCTACAGCTGCTTTGGATTTGAATGTAAGGCAGATGTTGTAGCCTAAAGCACTCCATTATTTCTAGCTGCACAGAGTGGGTGCTGCTGTTCCATCTCCAAAGCCAGAGGGTTCTAAGAGCCACAGCAGCTGATTCTTGAGTGTCTGCCCTCCCCACCCCTCCCCCTGCCCTGAAATGAGGGTAACAGTGTTCTCTCTGGTGTGCAGAGCCGAGTCATGGCACAAACATAGCAAGCAGTTTCCCCAGACTTCATCCTATCCTGATCTCTGAGAGAGTGGACAATTCCAAATCCTCCTGCTCCATTTCTATAGAGAAAAATTTTTTCTCAGCCAGTCTTGGTGACTCAAAGGCAGTCACTGGAATAAATTGCCCATCCACCACCCCCAACTTTAGCTCTCACCATCCCGTTTTAATTTTTTTTTTTAGTAAAGCAGCTTATTAGGTTTAGACAGATGACAACTCATCAGAGAATCAGAGCGCTGGAAGGACGCTAAAAGAACATCTAGTCCAACCCTTTCATTTCACAGATAACGAAGCTAAGACTCAGAGAGGGAGATGGCTTCCCCACCATCACACAGCAAGCTGAGTGTAGAGTCGCATGGAGAACCCAGAACTGCTGCTCCAGGCTCCCCTCTCTGCCACCCTTTCAGTCTGCCTTTGGCACAGGGTGGAGAGCCCTAACTAGGGCTGGACTGGAGTGTCTGCCTATGAGCTGTGTCTTGTAAGGATACCAGAAGTTTGTCTCTCTCCAGTTACCACTGCCTGGTATAAGATGCTGTATTAGAAACCCCTTCACAGCCTAGTTCCAAAAGTATCACGGGATGCTTTGGGTTGAAAGTAACAGAAAGCCTCACCTCAAGTACCCTCAGCCAGCAAGATTAATGATATCATCCCACCAGATGACCCCGAGTAGAGCAACTGCCAAAGCTGTTAAACGTTCTGTGGTTCTACTGGGCTTCTTCGAGATTCTCTGCTTCTTTCCAACCCACCCTCTTCAGCATGTCAGAGTAGCTCCTCCTCCTGGTGGTAAAATGACTGCCACAGTTCAAGGGGTCATTTCTAGATATGTTAACATCACATCCTAGAAGATAAGTCCATTTCCTCTTGGATGTCTTTTTTTTTGTTACTACAAATCCTTTTTCCCAAAGTCCCCCGGTAGTGTACACAGCATGAACTCTGGAGCAAGATTGGCTGAATTCAAACCCCGCCTCTGCTGCCTGCTAGCTGTGTGACCTCAGGCAAGTTTATCTGCCTCTCTGTGCCTCAAATTTCTTAGGGAATATAATAGCATCTACTTCACAGGGCTACTATGAAGTCTATGTAAGTAAATGCATGTGAAATAGGCCAATATATGTAATACGCAAGAGACTGGACTACCACAAATGTTATATAGAGGTATCTGTTGTTAGTTTCTTCCTAAATCTCTCCCGCACGCTCACAACCCATACGCCTCCCATCGCTGTCACGAGAGTCTCATCATTATTCCAGAACTGACCTACATTTTTCAAAATTTGGGGCTTCACATATGCCAGCTCTTCCACTTATAAAGATAAACTTCCCACCATCTTTCCTGTTGACATTTAAGAGCCAGCTCAACGCCACCTCCGCCATAAACCTTTCCTGGTTGGCGTTCGTCTCTTCTCCTGCCCCACCTTCAGACTCTCTCAACTCCAGGGCTTCCACCCAGACTCCTGTAGATCTGCCTTGCTTTGTGGTCCAGACGGATACGTCAGTCTCCACCCTCCCCTAGACATGGCCCCTTCCAGGGCAGGAACCTACTCTTGACCTAGACTTTGACCTCTCCTTAGGAAACAACTCAGCGCTCTGCATATAACGTATTCTCAATAAATGTTTATTGAGTCATATAGAATCGAATCAAAATATAGTCTCTGCCTTCAGGGAGTTTCCGGTAGGGCTGGGGAACAGGACAGACACACGTACAGCTGAGCATATGAGCATTAGCACATCAGTGCGGCCCACGGACCTGGTGCTCCACCATACTCAGCTCTGCCATTCCCTCAAGGAGTCGGGTTCCCTCACGCCCCCTTGCCTTTGCACATGCCGTTTCCCTGCCTGGAAGTCCCTTCCTTGCCCCTAGAATCCTTTTGCATCTGACAAAGTCCTCTTCACCCTTCAAGTCTGTGTGCTCCAGCATCGCCTCCTCTGTGAAGTGCCGCCCGCTCTGAGACTTCTCTACTGTAGCACTCGGCACGTGCATCGCACCTACCTGCCTCTCCAGCCTGGGAGCTCCTGGAGAGCTGGACTGTACCTTCCCATCTCTGCATCCAGAGCCCAGTACAGGGCTTGATGAGTAGCAGACGCTCAGTGCGTCTTTGCCTAGTGAGTCCCAGGCAGCCCAGGGACACTACAGTGGGATTTACATTAGCTGTCTTTGTCCCTGTCTCGGAGCTGCAGCCCTGGGGCTTAACAAGAGGCTGGGTTCTCAAGAGGGGCAGGCGGTCTGGGAAGCTGAGCTGAGGAAGCCGGCATCCTGGCCAAGGAGATAACGTACAATTAGCACAGTCCCTGAGAGCAGCATGACACCTGCCCGAGCTCGCCTTCAGGGAGAGAAGCTTCACTGTGGAGGGTTTCGTGGAGTAGGGATTACATGCTTCCCTGCATCAAGCGGCTGGGCTGGGATAACAGGAAGTGATCTTCTTCTAAGGAGCACCCACTACTGGGCGCAGCCAGGCATCCGTTGTACCTCCCTCTGGCTTCTGAGTGTTTGTTTCCATGAGTAATGTGTGTGTGTGTGCTAAGTCAGCCTCAGTTGTGTCTGATTCTTTGTGACCCTATGGATATTATAGCCCATCAGACTCTTCTGTCCATGGGATTCTACCAGCAAAAATACTGGAGTGGCTTGCCTTGCTCTCTTCCAGGGGATCTTCCCAATCCAAGAATCAAACCTGCGTCTCTTACATCTCCTGCCTTGGCAGGCAGGTTCTTAACCACTAGCACCACCTGGGAAGCCCAGAATAATGTCTGCTTTCTAGTAATTGTTGCTGTTGGCTTTTCATGGTAATGCCTTGCTTTACAGTTTCCTGAGTCCCCTCTCATTTCTTACCTCAGCCAAGACTCATATCAACTCTGCAGCAACTATGCTGCCCATATTCCAGATGAGAAAACTGAGTCTCGGTGGGCAGTCAAAAAGCTTTGCTCAACAGCACACTGCTGGTGAGTACAGGGACTCTGGATCCAAGCCTAGAGCTTGCGTGAGCTGCTTTGACTGGCAGATTTGACAACTGAAGTTTTCTTTGTGTTTGAGCGAGACATTGTCTTACATGCCTCCCCCATGGTCTCGGGGACCACCAGGTCCCTACTCATTTGTCCATTAGGGTATGTTGAAGTGTGAGGGGGAAGAATGGGGATGCAGGATTACAGGAATGTTGTGGGGGAGGTTGTGGTGTGTGTGTGTGTGCATTTGTACACGTGTGTGTGTGCCTAGTAGGCTCAGAGGTGAACTTCCAGCATCCCTCATGTCTTAGGCACATTCAGTGGGGACGATGGTCCCTTCTGACTGCCTTTAGCATCATACATGCTTCAAGGGCGTGATCAGGGGCCTTGGTATTTTGCAGCCCCTCCCATTCACACGTCAATTCATGCTAGAAGGGAGCAGGGGGAACCGAAGCCGAGGTTCTGCTGTAACCTCTCATGCTGTCACTCAAGTCACCTTCTCCAGGAGGAATGGAGCACTTCCTCTCTCACCACCCTGGGACCACAACGTCAGCAGACCCTCCCCTAACAACCCCTTTGTCTTCCAGTCCTTCCCCTTGTTCCGGGGGGAGGCATTGACAGGCAGGAGTCCTCAGGGGCCCCCATCCAGCTTCTAAGCTGACCCAGCTGACAATAATGTGATTTCTGGGTGGCCGTGTTGGATCCATGACTCCCGCCACCTGGAACAAGTCAGCTGCTACGCTTTCATCTGTAAAAATCAGAGTCATAATGTGTCATGAGAGGATGAAACATGGAGATGCTTCCCAGACTGGAGAAGGCCCTGGACACCGGTGTTAACCGGGCACCCCTTAGCGGTTGCTAGCGCCTCCCAGAGGCCAGAGGCCCCACTGCAGCGCCTCTGCCTCTAGCCTGCCTTCCTCAGGCTCTGACTTCCCTCAGGCCCAGCAGGGTCTCCTTCCTTCTGCCCCCATCCACATGTTAGTGAGGCAGAAGACAGGGTAAAACAAGGGCTTCCGATTCCCCCTGGCACAGGTGGAATAGTCCTGATTTCCAGGTTCCCTGGAGAGGGGTGACTTTTCAGAATTCCCTTTGAGGCAGCCATGTGAATTGAGCTCAAGAGGTGTTGCCAGGATGTGTGTTCTAGACCCTCCCTACTCAAAATCTTGCTCCAGGAATGGGAGATTTCACATCCCAAGGGGGTTGTTAGCATTGCGGAGTCTCACCGCTGCACTTGAACAAATCCCCAGGTGATTCGTGAGCTCCGCGTGGAAAGGGCTGGACTGGGAGAAGGAGAGTAGCAGAAGGGGGAGGGGGAGAAGACGATGAAAGCAACAAGGAATATTAGCCCAGCCTGGGGAGGATGCCTGTCGGCTGAGCGGGTGCAGGAGTGGGTTGAGTGACCAAGAGAGGCAGGAGAGAGTCGTAGGGGACGTTCTGCAGTAAAGACAGGGCATTTGGCAGGGGACTGAGGAGGAGCTGGAGATAATGGTTCCAGGTGCCTTCAGCCCCGAGTCTCCATTTGTGACAGGTCAGCTACGTTGGTCCTCTGGCGCCTCGGCAGTCTGTGGCCATGGGCCTTGGTATCAGGGAACCACTGGCCTCAGCAGTTCCTCCTCTTTGATTTTTTGGTAGAGTTTGAGAAGGATCAGTGTTCATTCTTCTTTAAATGTTTGGTAGTAGTTACCAAAGATGCTGGGAAAGACTGAAGGCAAGAGGAGAAGAAGGGGCCAGAGGATGAGGTGGTTGAATAGCATCACCGACTCAATTGACATGAACTTGGGCAAACTCTGGGAGATAGTGAGGGACAGGGAGGCCTGGTGTTCTGCAGTCTGTAGGGTCACAAAGAGTCAGACATGACTTAGTGACTGAACAACAGCTGAATTTACCAATGAAGCCTCTAGTCCTGGACTTTCCTCTACAGGAAGGGTTTTTATTTATTTATTTTTAAAGTTTTTATTGAATTCATTACAGTATTGCTTCTGCTTTATGTTCTTTGTTTCTTTTTGGCCTCGAGGCATGTAGGATCTTAGCTCTCTGAGCAGGGATTGAACTCAAACCTCACCTCCTGCATTGAAAGATGAAGTCTTAACCACTGGACCACCAGGGATGTCCCTATTAGTTTTTTTTTTTTTCATCTCTTCCCTTGTTAGAGGTCTATTCAGATTTTCTATTTCTCTTTGAGTCAGTTCTAGCAATTTGTGTGTTTCTAGGAATTAGTCTGCTGGAAGCATTTTGACCTGGAAACCAAAATCCACCTTCCCTAACAGGAAGATAAGGCCTAGGATTCCTGCTGCCAGGCTGGGCTGGTTCCCTGGTGTTCACCTTAGCCTGGCCCTGTCCCCACATCCAGAAACCTTGTTCCTTCATTTGGCCCCAGAGCAATGCAGGAACCTTGCTGACTGCCTTGTTTGGGACACAGGAGTTTCCTGCCAGAGTCCTCACCCTTATTATCTGTTGATGGGGGAGAGCCAGTTCACAGGGAGGTGGGAAACTTGGCCAAGTCAGCTGCATTCCCTCAGCTCTTTCCCTGCACCTGGACTCCCAAATCCTGCCCCTGGGTATGAACTCGTGAGCATCTCTGATTATTCTGTAAGTGAGTAATTAAGACTCTTCCCAGGCAGTCTGTAACTGAACATGCTGTCAGTAAGTACCCGGTGACCCAAGCTGTCTTAGTAAAAGCTTTATTGAAGAATAAAAGAAACCACAGTGTTTGAAGACTCTTCTGCAGAGACAAATAAGCTCTAAAATCCCAATGACTTAACACAACAGTCTTGATTTCTCTCTCACACACAAAGTCCCCTGCAGGTCCAGGAACCCACCTTGGCAACTCGCCTCAAACATAATCAGGACTGGGCTGTTCTCTCTTTAGCACTAAGATCCCAGTCTTATCCACTTGCAGCCACAGGGTGGGAAAGAGAGAGTGCATGGAGCTCACACACACAGTGTTCACTGCCCGAGAATGGAAAAGACACATCCCATCTGCTCACCTTCTCATCGGCAAGAATCCAGTCACTTGGACCACTCTGATGACAAGGGAAGCTGGAAAGCATGGCCTTAATAGGAGTTCACCTTTCAGGCCAGTTAAACAGAGAGAGATTGGGAGATTATGGGGTGGTCCTTGGGATTTAGGGCAAGAAACCCAGCCAGGCTTCTCCCAGGACTGGGAGCAGTCAACTAATGCTTTTGAACTGTGGTGCTGGAGAAGACTCTTGAGAGTCCCTTGGAGTGCAAGGAGATCAAACCTGTCAATCGTAAAGGAAATCAACCCTGAATATTCATTGGAAGGACTGGTGCTGAAGCGGAAGCGTCAGTACTTTGACTACCTGATGCAAAGAGCTGACTCATTGGAAAAGACCCTGATGCTGGGAAAGACTGAAGGCAAGGAGGAGAAGGGTGCAACAGAAGATAAGATGGTTATATAGCATCACTGACTCAATGGACATGGATTTTGAGCAAACTCCTGGAGATGGTGAAGGACAGAGGAGCCTGGTGTGCTGCAGTCCATGGGGTAGCAAAAAGTTGGATACAGTTTAGCAGTTGAACAACAAATGATGTGCACCACTGTTCAGGGAAGATCCTCTGTCCCTCTCTAGGGCCATAGGTCTCTTTTCTCTAGGATGACCGGCTCATCCTGGTTTGCCTGAGACCTGATTCTAGCACCGACAGCCCTGTTGTCCTAGAGGACTCCTCGGTCCTGAGCAAACCATACCTCGCTGGCCACCCCAAATTTTCACATGTCACCTTCAGTTTTTAGTTTTTCTCTTCTGATTGAATTCCTCTAGTTCCAACCACTAACCTAATGCATATTCTAGTTCCAGATTTTCAGGAGGGAAATATTGATTGCTCTGTCTTAGGTGTGACACTCACCCCAGTTGGGTGGAATAATCCTGGTCACCTGGGTCCATCCCTTTATGTGAAGGGACAAGGCAGAAAAGGGGAAGTATGACCCATCTGGAACTTTCCACTGTTTACCCATATAAAGGACAAAAATAGAAGAGGACTGTAATTGTTCTGCCAAAGGACAGTGCACCTGGGATTGCAGCTCTCCCTGGCCCCTCCCCTGAAGGCTGGTGCACACAGAACCCATCCCTGAGTTGGCAAAGGTGGTAGGCAGAAATCCAGAACACCATGCACTGGGGTCTGTGCCTGTATAACCCCCTCTGCTTGATGGTGGGTCAGACTCGGAAACAGGATGAGGTAGTCACTCAGCTGGTTAGGTTACTTTATCCAGCTAAAGTAATCATGACACTCACCTAGGCAGTTACTGTTACTTTATATGACTGTGGTAGCAGGCTGGAGAGAGGCTCTCCCACTGGCTTTGAAGAAGAAAACTGCCCTTTTGTGAAAGACCCGTATGGCCAGGACCAAGGGCAGACTCTAAGAGCGGAGCATGACCCCCAGCTGACAGCCGGCAAGAAAACAGGGACCCCGGTCATAAGAGGACTTGCGAGGAACCCAATTCTGCCAACAATCCGAATGAGCTTCATCCCTGCCTCACCCCTTGGTCTCTGTGTCTGTTGAGATCCTAAACAGAAAACTCGGCTATGGCACTGTGCCTGGACTTCCAACATATAGAGATTAGGAGATGATAAGTTTGTATTGTTTTAAGTTATGAAATTCGTGGTAATGTGTCACACAACAATAGAAAACTAACATATCTAATTCAGGAAAGAATCATGGGGCACTAGACACACCCAGGGGAATGTTTCAAATGTTCGATTTCAAATCAAGTGTCTACATGAACAAAATGTTAAGAAAGGCCCCATTTAACTGCTTTACTCCAGAGTTCACCTTTCCAGGGTCACTACATTCCCTACCACCCAGTCTTCACAGGTCTGGTCTGGGGCCAAGAGAGCCATCTACCCCATGGGGACATTGAAGGGAAATGGGCAGCCATCCAGTTTAGGAAAAGAAGAGCATAATGCTGGTTTCATGTTAAACATTTGGATTTCCATAAAGGATTAATAACAACCAGTTGGCAAGGGGGACAGGAATCCAGCACTCCCATCGATCCTTAATATGAGTATAAATTGGATCAGCTTTTCAGAGTACAATTTGGCAAGATCTATGAAATTGCAAAATATACCTATCCTTTAATCCAGCAATTCCTCTTTTAAGAATTTGCCCTACAGAAATTTTAGCACAGAGCCCAATTATATATGTACAAGGATGTTCATTGAAGCATTGTTTGCATTAGAAAAAAACTGGTAATAACCCAGATGCCTATCGATAAGCAATTGGTTAAATAAATCGTGACACATTCATACTGGAATACTATTCAGTCATTGGAAAAAAACGAGGTTCATTTATATGTGGTGGCATTTCCATGTCGTATCTATGATATACTGTTAAGAAGAAAAAGCAAGTTACAGACGCTAGGTATAGTATATCATTTTGGTTCAAAGTAATTACATATTTATATGTTAAAATATGCATAGAAAAAATGGAAAATATAAACCAAATTTTTAAGAACAGTTATTTCTTGAATTATGGGGAACTTTCTGTTTTATATACACTTCTGGATTATGTTATATGATGGGGAACTTTCTATATTATACGTTTCTGTATTGTTAGAAAAATTTACTATGTGCATTTGTTAATTTTATAATAAAGCAAGACAACAAATATGCTTTTAAAATTTGGATTAAATACCTCTAGATCCTTTATCTACCATTTGAGAAATTGATGCAGGCCAGCTAGACCATAAAGCTCACAGTCTAAACAAGGCTTTCCATGGGCCTGGAGAGCAGTCAGGGGGTACCCAGAGGTCCTGCACAAGGACTCATGTGCAGCGAAGAATTAAATTTACCTAAGGAGAGGTCTGGGCTTTCCAGGTGGCACTAGTGGAAAAAAAAAAAAAAAAAAACAACCTGCCTGCCAATTCTGGTTAGATGTAAGAGACACAGGTTCGATCTCTTGGTCAGGAAGATCCCCTGAAGGAGGGCATAGCAACCCACTCCAGTATTCTTGCCTGGAGAATCTCATGGGCAGTGGAGCCTTGCGGGCTACAGTCCATAGCGTGGCAAAGAGTTGGACACAACAGAAGCAACTTAGCATACACACGCACGAGGAGAGGTCTGGCCTTTGCCCTCAGCTACTAGAAGGGGATCTCTAGTCCCTTGGAATGGAATGTGTAAGAGCAGTGCCTTTCTTTGCTGGGGCAAGGGGACTTTCCTGGTCGTCCAGTGGTTAAGACACAGCACTTCCAAAGGAAGAGGTTCAGATGCCTGGTTGGAAAAATAAGATTTCCCCATTCCGCATAGGTGTTGTTGTTCAATCACCAAGTCATGTTCGACTCTTTGCAACCTCATGGACTGCAGCACACCAGGCTTCCCTGTCCCTCACCATCTCTCAGAATTTGCCGAAGTTCATGTCCATTTAGGCAATGATGCCATCCAACCACCTCATCCTCTGTCGTCTCTTTCTCCTCCTGCCCCCAATCCCTACCAGCATCAGGATCTTTCCCAATTAGTTGGTTGTTCACATCAAGGTGCAGCCAGAAAACAAAATGAAAGATTCAGGTTTGATAATTAAATTCTTCTTGGTTGGGGTTTTGCCCACTGGGCAGCTCTTGACCACTGGACAGATTTATGATGGGGGCCCTGGGCCATATGGTATCAGATCTACCTCCAGAAAAGTCTGAAAACTACAAGTGTGCCTCCTAGGCAGTGTGTGATGGAACCCCATTAAAATTCTGGATCCTATGGTCTCGGGTGAACTTCCCTGGTTGGCATTATTCCAAGTGTATTATCACACGTCCATGGCAAAAAAGTAGTGCTTTGTAGGGAGAGCACATTGGAAGGTCCAAATATGGTAACTTTCCTGGACTCTGTACTTTCTCTCATGGCTGATTTAAATCTGTATTCTTTCCTTTAATAAGCTATAACCTTAAGCATCACAGCTTTCAGTGCATTCTCTGAGTTTATCCAGAAAATCATCAAACCTGAGAGTGGTTTGGGGACCTCTCCTAGGCTTGAAGAAGCAAGAGGAAAAAGCAGTTACTAGAATCTGGAGAGATATGCTTATACTTAGGAGAAGTGGGAGCTGTGGCCTTGGGCAGAGGAATGCAGATCCTGCCAGCCTACAGCCCAGCAGGAAGGAAACCACAAGAATGAAATCCTCAGCCTCTGTCTCCTCTCACCTCTTGTCTCCCACCTCTGCCCATTGACCAAACCCAGTCAGTAGAGAGAGGGCAGGCTGTCCAGGTGATGCAGTCTACACAGGCAAGCCTGCAGGGCACAGGGCAGGGTGAGAGGATGGAGAGTGGACTGGAAGCAGAAATGAAGATGCTCAGAATAGCAGGACCACACCATCGTGCCCACTCACGCCTGAGTCCTTAGTGTATCGCCTAGTTCCCAGCACCAAGTTAGTACTTAAGCAATATTGCTGTTGAGTGAAGGAATGAGCCCATTAGGAGTAAATTCCTCCCTCACCTAGAGCTCAGGGATATTGGAAGATCAAATGAGACCAGGTACATGAAAATAGTCTATGAACCATCAAGTGGAAAATACATAGAAAAGATTATCATCTTACTCTGATTCTTCTTCCATTTATGAGATCAATCTCTGAAAGAGAATCAGAGCTTTTAGAAGGAGCCAACTGGCTACCTTTACCCTCGTGGCCAGAGCACCTGCCCCTGAGAGCCCTGTTGATCTGAGCACTGGACCAGCTGAGGCATCTCTGCAGAACAAACTCACCCTCTGTCCAGGAGTAGCTTCTGGGGAGAGAACAACTTCACCACAAGGGCACTCATGTTTCCTTTGCTGAGTTGAAAATAAAATAATGGCATTTCCCAGCAGCAAGATGCTCCCTGTCATACCTGGGGACTAAAGGTTTATTGCGACTTTATTAAAATATATGAGATAAATTGAAGAGCCGTGCTCTCCAGCCAGCTGATGGAGCCACTGCCTGCCTGTAGATGTTTTGGCTTTTGTATTAAGAAAGTTGTCACAAGTAATTTGGACCGGAGCATGTAGTTATAGACTGCCAAATGTTGATTAATTAAGCCGATGTTTGGATTAGTTCTGCCTGATAGTTTCATTAGGAAAAAATGACTGAAAATGTGGAATAAAGGAGCAAGGGAGGAAAAGAAGGCATCATCCCACAGTGAGACTTAATTCGAGGCGATTCACCCCACATTCATGGATGTGTGCTTATGGATACACACGGGTGTGTCTTTTCAAGTATTCCAGCAAAGGATGGGTCTATGACTGCAAGAATTACAAGCAGTTAATATGAATTCTACCCTTAAACTCCTTCAGCTCCTATTCTGGTACCACCATTGACCTTGACCTCTCTGTGCAACCACTTCCACAGTGAACTCAATGTTCATTGAACCTTTAGCCACTGAGCCAGAGGCTCCCAGGCTTCTGTGCTGATCATCCATGAAAGCCTGAGGGTAGTCAGGCAAAGCCTGACAGGGAAGACTAGGGGTCCGTGTCACCCACCCAGAAGCTGGCAGAAATGCTGGGTAAAGGGCAAGACTCTCAGAGAGACAGGAAGATACTTTTCCCCAGTTTCAAAGGAGGCAACAGTGATGAAAATGTGAGCTGACCTCAAATGTCATGGTGCTTTTAGGAAATTGTATTTGAGTTAATCCCTAGCCCATAGAATGAAGGATGAGCATTTTTAGGAGTTTATAAGGATGCCTGTGGTGTTTTGCCCTCATAAATTCATTCATGCAAGCATTAACAGCAAGCATTAATATTCAGCCCTGAGCTATTCAACTCACAAGAAGAGCAAAAGACATAGTCCTTGCCCTCAAAAATCTTCAATATGTACATGAAGGTGAGTCTTCTGTGTATGTCTCACTAGCCCCACCTACCCCAACCAACATGCTTGTATTTTCTGACCATATTGTACTTGTTTCAATTCCTTAAATGCATCATGCTCTATCTCATCGCCAGGATTTCTCCCACGCTCTTCCCCTGCCTGCAACGTTTTTCTCCCAATCCCACTATCACATCTCAGTTCTCCTGGATGATTGATACTTACTCTTCTGGTTTTATTGTAGCTTAAATGTCATTTCTTCCAGGAAGCCTGCCTGGATCACAGGTGCACAGAGTAGATACAAAGTCTTCATTCCACCTGTGCTTCCCTGATTGTAGGACTCACCACATCACATTGTTACTGCTTATTTCATTGTCCATCTCCCATCCATATCATAAGCATGAGGAAGAGAAGGCATTTGTCTGGATTTCAGTATCCTCAGTGCTTAACATAACAGGTAATAGGAGCTAATATGTGGAGAGAATGGAATGGAAAGAACTTAAACCAAGAATCTAGATTATTTCTACCAGTGCAGTTCAGTTCAGTTCAGTTGCTTAGTCGTATCCGACTCTTTGCAACCCCATGGGCTGCAGCACACCAGGCCTCCCTGTCCATCACCAACTCCCAGAGCTTGCTCAAACTCATGTACACAGAGTCAGTGATGCCATCCAACCATCTCATCCTCTGTCATCCCCTTCTCCTCCTGCCCTCAATCTTTCCCAGCATCAGGGTCTTTTCCAATGAGTCAGTTCTTTGCATCAGGTGGCCAAAGTATTGGAGTTTCAGCTTCAGCATCAGTCCTTCCAATGAATATTCAGGACTGATCTCCCTTAGGATGGACTGGTTGGATCTTTGGTGTCTTCTCCAACACCACTGTTCAAAAGCATCAATTCTTCAGCACTCAGCTTTCTTTATAGTTCAACTCTCATATCCATACATGACTACTGGAAAAGCCATAGCTTTGACTAGACAGACCTTTGTTGGTAATGTCTCTGCTTTTTAATATGCTGTCTAGGTTGTTCATAGCTTTTTTCCCAAAGAGCAAGGTCTTTTAATTTCATGGCTGTAGTCACCATCTGCAGTGATTTTGGAGCCCAAAAAGATAAAGTTTGTCATTGTTTCCCCATCTATTTGCTGTGAAGTGATGGGACCAGATGCCATGACCTTAGTTTTCTGAATGTTGAGCTTTAAGCCAACTTTTTCACTCTCCTCTTTCACTTTCATCAAGAAGCTCTTTAGTTCTTCTTCAGTTTCTGCCATAAGGGTGGTGTCATCTGCATATCTGAGGTTATTGATATTTCTCCCAGCAATCTTGATTCCAGCTTGTGCTTCCTCCAGCCCAGCATTTCTCATGATGTACTCTTCATAGAAGTTAAATAAGCAGGGTGACAATATGCAGCCTTGACATACTCCTTTCCCGATTTGGAACCAGTTTGTTGTTCCATGTCTGAATCTAACTGCTGCTTCAGATTTCTAACTGCTGCATACAGATTTCTTAGGAGGCAGGCCAGGTGGTCTGGTATTCCCATGTCTTTAAGAATTTTCCACAGTTTGTTGTGATCCACACAGTCAAAGGCTTTGGAGTAGTCAATGCAGCAAAAGTAGATATTTTTCTGGAACTCTCTTGCTTTTTCGATGACCCAGCAGATGTTGACAATTTGATCTCTGGTTCCTCTGCCTTTTCTAAATCAAGCTTGAACATCTGGAAGTTCACAGTACAAATAGTGAAAAACTTGGCAAGCCATCTCCCTTTCTTGATATCTATTTCCTCATATGTAAAATGAGAATAATAGAGAGGATGGTCATCTCACACCCATTAATGTCCAAGACTGAGGTCCCAGCTGATTGGTTGGCCAAGTGGGCATTCCCCTGCTCCCACACTGCCACCCTGGAAGCAACATGCTGGACCAGAGAGGATGATGTCCCAAGGAGAGATCTCTGTTGAAATCGAGAGCAGTTGAGCATATGTGAATATTCCGAACTCATCTCTCCCTACTTCCTAAGCTCTTGGGGGTAAGAGTTAGAAGTCTTTGTCAAGTGCCAACACTGGAACAGAAGTAGTATTGGGTAAGGCAATCCAAAAATATATACATGTCAGTGCCTTACGGCAGTCAGTGGCCAGATGAATAAAATTCTGCTCTGACCTGAAGAGGATAGTGAAAGTGAAGTCACTCAGTCGTGTCTGACTCTTTGGGACCCCATGGACTGTAGCCTACCAGGCTCCTCCATCCATGGGATTTCCCAGGCAAGAATTCTGGAGTGGGTTGCCATTTCCTTCTCCAGGAGATCTTCCCAACCCAGGGATTGAACCCGGGTCTCCTGCACTGTAGGCAGAGGCTTTACTGTCTGAACTACCAAGGAAGTCCTTTGAAGAGGACATGCTATCATATTTTAGACAGGTATAGATAGGGATCAGAGAAGGCAATGGCACCCCACTTCAGTACTCTTGCCTGGAAAAATCCCATGGATGGAGGTGCCTGGCAGGCTGCAGTCCATGGGGTCGCTAAGAGTCGGACATGACTGAGCGACTTCACTTTTACTTTTCATTTTCATGCATTGGAGCAGGAAATGGCACCCACTCCAGTGTTCTTGCCTGGAGAATCCCAGGGACGGGGGAGCCTAGTGGGCTGCTGTCTATGGGGTCGCACAGAGTCTGACACGACTGAAGTGACTTAGCAGCTTAGCATAGATAGGGATATGGCTACAGACACAGATGAGCTTCACTGGTGGCCCAGTGATACAGAATCCACCTGCAATGCAGGAGACATGGGTCCAATTCCTGGGTTAAGAAGATTCCCCTGGAGAAGGAAATGGCAACCTGCTCCAGTATTCCTGCCTGGAAAATCCATGGGCAGAGGAGCCTGGTGAGCTGCAATGCATGGGGTCGCAAGAGAGTTGGTCACAACCGAGAGACTAAACAACAACATGGATATAGATATAGACATACGATATAGACATAACTATAGGCTAACTATAGATATAGATGTAACTGTAGGCTGAATGAAGCACAAGCGGGAATCAAGATTGCCGGGAGAAATATCAATAACCTCAGATATGCAGATGACACCACCCTTATGGCAGAAAGTGAAGAAGAACTAAAGAGCCCCTTGATGAAAGTGAAAGAGGAAAGTGAAAAAGTTGGCTTAAAGCTCAACATTCAGAAAACTAAGATCATGGCATCTGGTCCCATCACTTCATGGCAAATAGATGGAAAAACAATGGAAACAATGACAAACTTTATCTTTTTGGGCTCCAAAATCACTGCAGATGGTGAGTACAGCCATGAAATTAAAAGATGCTTGCTCCTTGGAAGAAAAGCTATGACCAACATAGACAGCTTATTAAAAAGCAGAAACATTTCTAGTCATAGCTATAGCTTTTCCAGTACTCATGCATGGATGTAAGAGTTGGACTATAAATAAAGCTGAGTGCTGAAGAATTGATGCTTTTGAACGGTGGTGTTGGAGAAGACACTTAAGATCCAACCAGTCCATCCTAAGGGAGATCAGTCCTGAATATTCATTGGAAGGACTGATGCTGAAGCTGAAACTCCAATACTTTGGCCACCTGATGTGAAAAACTGACTCATTGGAAAAGACCCTGATGCTGGGAAAGATTGAGGGCAGGAGGAGAAGGGGATGACAGAGGATGAGATGGTTGGATGGCATCACTGACTCTGTGTACATGAGTTTGAGCAAGCTCTGGGAGTTGGTGATGGACAGGGAGGCCTGGTGTGCTGCAGCCCATGGGGTCACAAAGAGTCTGACACGACTGAGAGACTAAACTGACTGATAGGCTAAGAGGATCCGCAATACTTGCTAACAGGCTGGAGGAAATTAGTTGGCCAGTAGCTTGTTAACCCTGGACTTGAAGTCTCAAAAAAGCAAATCCTCTTCCTTTCTCCCCCCTCTCCAGTTACTTTCATTTTTCCCGTCCAGGAGGACCTCAATGGCACTCCATGGACACTTCATATAAGGGAGACGGACCTCGACCTTGATGGTGGGTTCCTTCACATCTCACTCTCTGGATCCCTTGCTGCTCACTCAGTTTCTAACAACTGCCTGTTCCTTCTTTGCTCTCCCAGTGAAGTCTAGTTGGATTATTCCCATTCCAAGGTGTAATTTGCCACAGGGTTTTGTGGGGAGGACTTGGATGAATGAACAATTAAAGACTGTAATTCCTATGCAGTTTCACCAGCTTTAAAGCAGTCAGGAGAATGACGCTCTCCACATCCACAACCCCCCGGAACCCCACCTCCTCTACAGTTTCTAATAAGAAAAAAACAAACATTAACAATGAAAACCCGTCTTTCAAAGCCAGCTGATACAATAGCAACATTTTATTTGAAAGAAAAATAAAGATATAACACAAGTGGCAAACACAAGCTATCCTCAAGGTCTAAAAGTTCTCCAGGCACAAATGCTAACAAAAATAACTTAGCAACAACCCAGGCCCTGACCTGCTTTTTCTCTGGAACTCGTCTCCTCTACAAGAGAAGTAGAGAGCACTAAGTTCTTTTCTCTGTATTATTTCACTCTCATCTCCTATGAACCTAATAAAGCGGCTCAACACACCTAGAGATAGGCAGGTGTGCCCTCCCGGGCCATCTACAACTGAGCAAGGCCAGGAGAGCAGAGGTGTTTCCTTCCTTCTCTACCCTGGAGGGCAAGTCTGGTTATTTGAGCAGAGAGACTTGGTTAAACTCCGTTAACCTGTTGTTCAGTCGCTGTCTTGTCTGACTCTTTGTGACCCCATGGACTGTAGCCCACCAGGCTCCTCTGTCCATGGGATTCTCCAGGCAAGAATATTGGAGTGGCGTTGCCATTTCCTCCTCCAGGGGATCTGCCCAACTCAGGGATCGAGCCCACATCTCCTGCATTGGCAGGGAATTCTTTACCGCTGAGCCACCAGGGAAGGCCTCCGTCACAAGCTTGCTATTAATCAGTACCCGAGAGGAGAGTGAGAGTCTCTAGCATCCTCACGAAGTGTCTTCTGAATCCTCCGAGAGAGGACATTCAGTGTAATGCAAGTTTACCTGTAACAGCAGGTAAGGTCACACAGTCGTGGCATAAGGGTTAGGTGTGTGGGCAACGGAGTCAGGCAGACCTGGGTTTGAATTCTGGCTCCCTTGCTCCTCTTGGGGCTTTCCCGGGCTGCGTGCTGCATGCATAGTTGCTGAGTCGTGTCTGATTCTTTGCAACCCTGTAGACTCTAACCCACCAGACTCCTCTGTTCATGAATTTTTTCAGGTGAGAATACTGGAGTGGGTTGTCATTTCCACCTCTGGAGGATCTTCCCAACCCAGGGATCAAATTCACCTCTCCTGTGTCTCTTGCATTGCAAGCTGATTCATTACTGGCTGAGCCATCAGGGAAGCCCCTTTCTGGACTGAGGTCCCCAGAAGTAGAGCCTGGTTCCAGGATTTGAGGATTGTGTAGGAGTGACCCCAGGAGAACATGGAGTGGACTGGGAGAGGGAGATAAGGAAAGAGGAAGCTGGTAGGAGTCTCTGCAGGGAGCAGGCCACCACTGGGGACAGCTAGGCTCTCCCCTAGTGGGGACCTCTGGGAGAGGTGGCCCATGCCTCAGTCATCTTCCAGAGAGGTGAGAAAGCTGGGGTATTTACCCACCAACTCCCATGCTGCACGGATTGCAAGCTGCTCCCAGGTGTTAAACCTATGCCCAGATCACACAGGCTTCCTCACCAAGAGCTTGCAGAGAAAGCCATCAGTGTGTTAGAGAAAGATACAAAAGCGTGTAATGTACATTTGCATGAATTCAAAATCGTGGTACCTTTGTGTATATTAGAAAAAGCAGGTAAACCATCGTGCATATGCTGATTACGAAGTCTGAAGCTTAATGCAGAGAGTTTCCTTGAGAGAGGACAAGCTTCAGGATACGGTTTTCAAACCCATAACCTTGGGTAGACAACCTAAAGCCTGAGCATCTTCGGGTCTCCCCAACTCCTTGATCCAGCAAAGTCAGTGCCTAAGTCCTGAGCCGTAGCATCTCACCTGCTTTGAGTGACAAAAGAGTAAGGCAGATCTGGATTTGGGTCTATAGATGACCCACGAGCTGTAGGGCCTCAGGGTTCCAGCCTCCTGAGCTCCAGTGTCCTCATGTCTAGTCCAGGAAGGATCCATTCAGATTTCTTAGAGATATGGTAGGAATTGAATTTAGGGAGGTGTTTGCAGTGGACGTGCTGACAGAGAGCCTGGAGGAATGAAGACCACCTGTTTTCTGTCCCTGGCCCTTGGGCCACCCCCCAGGGCTCAGAGTACTGCCAGCCTCTTAGCCAATCTTCACTGTCTCCATTAATTTGTTAAACCCTCAAGAACAGGGGGCTTTCCTGATGACTCAGACAGTAAAGATTCTGCCTGCAGTGTGGGAGACCCAGGTTTGATCCCTGGGTCAGGAAGATCTCCCAGAGAAGGGAATGGCAACCCACTCCACTATTCTGGCCTGGAGAATCCAATGGACAGAGGAGCCTGATGGGCACAGTCCACAGGGTCGAAAAGAGTCAAACACGACTGGGCAACTAAGACACCCAAGGATGGGGAGTACCAGTCCCATCTGCACCAAGAGGCATTGTCATTGCCCTGAACTAGGCTGCATTTCCTCCCTGTGTCCCCAGAACAACGAGAAGCCAGCCAACTTGGGGAGCAGGGGCAGCCGCTGGAGAGGCCCTCACACACTTGGGCCAGGTTTCATGAACTCATTCATATATCTTGGTCCCAAGCTGGCAACATTTCTGTATCATTCTTCCCGTAGGCAGTTGAAATCACCTTCGCTGCACTGGTGCTTCTTCAGCAGGAAGCAATGGTTAAATCAAGGAGAAAAACTCTAAAAGGGAGTGGTCTCCTTCTGTCCCTCTTTCTCTCTCTTACACACACACACACACACACTACTGGGATGAAGAGAGAGGCAGTGACAGACAGAACAGGCAGAGAAAGGGAGAACGGAAGGGAAAGGAAACAGGAGAAGGGGCGCGTGGGCTCTGGCAGCGGGGAGGCCTGGAAAGATAGGACGGGGAGTCGGGAAGGTGAGGCGTGGAGGTGTGAGGTCTTCAGGGGGAGACGGGGCGGAGGCAGCCAGCTGTGCAGGAAAATGAGGCAGCCCCGAGGGGACCATGTACAGTCTGCAGCGTCAACACCCCAAGTGGTAATAATGGCAGGGTATATGCACAGGTGCTGGTCATGTGTGTGTGTGCTCGTGCACCTCTGGATAAGTGTGCACCGATGAGTGTTATCAGCACAGAAACGGCACAGACACAAAGGGAGGAAAACGCAGGCGGCCTGGGCACCGTTCAGGGTCTGTTGAGGGACATCTTCCCCTCCAAAGGAGGGAGACCGCTTCTCAGAGACTCTCCCTGCCTCGTCAGTACTTGCTGAGTGAATTTTTTTGTTTGTGCTTTTGTCTTTCTATGCCTCCACGGCATGTGGGATCTTAGTTCCCTGACCAGGGATGGAACCTGCGCCCTCTGCGATGGAAGCATGGAGTCTTAACCACTGGACTGCCAGGGAATTCCCTCTGAGCAGATGCTGAGTGCTGCAGCCCACTCCTTTCCAAGACAGACTGCAGGTGGGACAGTAAATGCAGATGTGGGCCTCCTACCCACTCTTCTCACTTTACTGCCATCCCTGCAAAACCAGCCATTAGTGAAAAAGTGCTGGGTTGCTAGCCTGGAGCCCTGGGACTCGGAACCATGCTTCTCTCTCGGGGTTGCTGCCTTCTTCCTTTTCCCTGAGTTAAATTACTGACGTTCAGACCTTCACTTCCCAGCTATACTGAAGGCCCCTGGAGCACACACCCCATCTATTATTTATCTTTGTTTCCCCTCTAGTGCCCAGCACTAAAGCTCCATGAATGTTTGTTAAATAAATGGGTGGCATAGTGGGTCCATCATGTGCCCCGTGTGCAGAAGGGGCTACAGGGTCTCCACACACACAACATGCTGTGCTTTTCCTCCTTCTTTCTGTCCTTCTTTCCTTCCTTCTTCCCTCCTTCCCTCTCCCAGAATTTATCAAGCCTCTAGAAAAGTGCTGGTTTCCCAGATGGCGCTAGTGTTAAAGAGCCTGTCTGCCAATGCAGGAGATGTAAGAGACGCCAGTTTGATCCCTGGGTCAGGAAGATCCCCTGGCAACCCACTCCGGTATTCTTGCCTGGAGCATCCCATGGACAGAGGGGCCTGGCAGGCTACAGTCCATGGGGTCGCAAAGAGTCGGACACGACCGAGCGACTTAGCACACACTTACTAGGAATGTGCTAGATGATGCTTCTGGGGCTGAAAGTGACCCATGCCCTTGGTTCTTTGACTTTCTATATCCAGTTCGGGTATATATCCTGATTCCTTTAAAGGACTGGAAAGGATGTGGATGCCTCCAGTGTGTGCCCAGGGGTGGATAAAGGAGGTCACATCCACTAATGGGCAAGATAAGCACCGGCTAGTAAGCTTCAAGCTCCTCAGGGATCTCAAGATAAAAGTTACTGACCTGCTGTTTTTGATTTCCCGTAAAAAAGAAAGACTGAAGGGAGTGAGGAGGAAGGCAGAAAGAGGGAGGGAAAGAGAGGTGGGAGGAAGGAAAGACAGAGAGGGAGGGAGAAAGCAATCCAAAGCACCAAGCAGCAACAAGGGCGAGTCCTGGGAGGAGCTCCCCAAGAGACGGGGATGCTTACGGAATTCCAGGCGTCTCAAGTTCTTTTCTTTTGTGTGTGTGTTTAAAATTAGAGAACTTAATTCATTTCTTTGTTGTGGAAGAAGTTATATTTGTTATAGACAACATTTGTGAGCAATGCCAAAATTAATGCTAATCAACTTTTCTTATTGTTTTAAGACAAAGGTAATTCTTTTTTTAATTTAAATTTATTTATTTTAATTGGAGGCTAATTACTTTACAATATTGTGTTGGTTTTGCCATACTTCAAGTTGAATCTGCCGCGGGTGTACATGTGTTCCCAGTCCTAAAACCCCCTCCTACCTCCCTCCCCGTACCATCCTTCTGGGTCATCCCAGTGCAACAGCCCTGAGGATCCTGTATCCTGCATTGAACCTAGACTGGCGATTCGTATCTTATATGATATTATACATGTTTCAATGCCATTCTCCCAAATCATCCCCGCCCTCTCCCTCTCCCACAGAGTCCAAAAGACTGTTCTATACATCTGTGTCTCTTTTGCTGTCTTGCATACAGGGTTATTGTTACCATCTTTCTAAATTCTATATATATGGGTTAGTATAATTTATTGGTGTTTTTCTTTCTGCCTTACTTCATGTTCTTTTCCATTTAATTTCCCAACAGCTCCACAAATGGGGTATTGTTATGAGGAAGGCATTCACCAGTGTAGAAACAGGATGAGAGAGGTGACTGCCAAGTGAAGTTGGGGTCATCTAGGAAGAAAAGGGGAGGGTGTCCTTGACCATGGCACCCAGCAGTGCCCATGACCCAGTCCTGCAGACGGTCCCAACCCGAGTCAGCCTCCTCTGATCTGCAGTGGCCTGCCTCCTGGTCACAGGACGGACAGACCCTCAGAATTTCTCTTTTGCAGTTCAGGACTGACAGCCACGCCCTGCCTGCCTCTCTACAGTTCAGCCAGTTCCTAAGTCAAACAGCTGATTCCTCTGAGCCATCTCAGCAGGTGGTCACACAGGGGACGGAGGACAGGCCTGCCTCTGGGGCTCTGGGTACTGATCTTGCAAAAGCATGTCAAGCAGGCAGGCCTCAAGAGGCGTCTCGGGGACTCAGTGTGGGTTCATTCAGCCTTTCATCCTTGGGGACCCCAGCCTGTGGAGCCTGAGCAGATACCTGCAGAAAAGCTGCACCTGCCATCCAGTCCCCAACCCTGCCTGCAGCAGCCTGGGGCCCGTTCACAGTGGCCCTCAGCAGAGTCATCTCCCACAGACCAAATCACCTGCAGGAACTTCCTCATTCTGGGGGATCCGTAATGTGTTGTCCTAAATGTCCCAGTGGCTTGTCGGTCATCAAAGGTCTTGCCTGCTCCAGCCCTAGCACGCAACATCCTTATCCTCTCCAAATCACAGCCTGACTCAGCACAAAGATAAAAATCTGTTTCGTCTCCTAATGGGCTGATGGGAACACTGGACCTTTATTTGACAAGTTGGGACCATTCACACTGAGCCTCATTCTCATTCTATTTTGATGTCTAAGAGCATAGGTGGTAGTTTTGGAGGAACTGGATTCTGCCACAAATGTCTTGACACTTATCCACTCAGCTCCTCATCTGTGAAGCAGGCTTATTGGCTTATTTCTCATGTTTCTTGGTTTATTTCTCATGTGGTGGTTGTAAGAATGAAATGTGATAATAAGGCTCACAAGCTGCCCACTCAGTGCTACAGTTTGACACTGAGTAGGCTGGTTAACAGTCCCCAAGATGTCCATTTCCTGATCCCCGGAGCCCATGAATATGTCACCTTACGTGGGAAAAGGGACTTTGTAGATGTGATAAAGTTGAGGATCTTTCGATGGAGAGACCCTCTTGGACGACTATTCTGGAGAGTTCACAGTACTCATAAGGGTCCTGATAAAGGGGAGGCAGGAAAGTCAGAGTCAGAGGAGATGTAACAACAGAAGCAGAGGGCTGGGTGATCTGAGGAAGGGACCACAAGCCAGGGCTAGAAGATGAAAAGACAAGGAATCAGGCTCTCCCTGCTGCTGCTGCTGCTGCTAAGTCGCTTCAGTCGTGTCCGACTCTGTGAAACCCCATAGACGGCAGCCAACCAGGCTCCCCCATCCCTGGGATTCTCCAGGCAAGAACACTGGAGTGGGTTGCCATTTCCTTCTCCAATGCATGAAAGTGAAAAGTGAAAGTGAAGTCGCTCAGTCGTGTCCGACTCTTGGCGACCCCATGGATTGCAGCCTACCAGGCTCCTCCATCCATGGGGTTTTCCAGGCAAGAGTACTGGAGTGGGGTGACATTGCCTTCTCTGTAGAGCTTCTGAAAGGCGCTCAGCCCTGCTGACATCCTGATTTCAGGCTTCTGCCCTCCAGAACTGTAAGATGATACATCTGTGTTGTTATCAGTCACCAGGTGGGTGATAATTTATTACAGTACCAATAGGAAACTAACAGAGTGCTACTTATTAGGTTTCCTTTCCAATGAAGGCAGGCTTCCCTCATGGCTTAGATGGTAAAGAATCCACCTTGCAATGAGGGATACCTGGGTTGGGAAGATCTCCTGGAGAAGGGAACGGCTACCCACGCTAGTGTTCCTGCCTGGGACGTGACTGAGTGACTAATATCTTCACTTTCCAATGAAGGCAGTGGCGCCATGAGCTATTTTCCAGTGATGGCCCCTGGAACATTCCATGAGTCTGATCAGTATCTCTTGACATGGAAACCCTTTTACTGGGTCAATTTTGTTCAGGACTGTTAGATTACAAGGGCTGCATCTCAAAGTTCTCTGTAACTGGTACCATGCCCTGCACAGAATATCCCACCAGGGGCTTCCTGAAAGGTATTGAGGCAGCTGGTCTCCGTGTGAGTCCCGAGTCTCCTGCTTAACTCACTGTGACCTTGGGCAAATCATGTAACTTATTCGAGTCCCCATTTCTTTATCAATAAATGAGGATCATTCCACCTTACGTGTAAACTATGAATACTAAGCCAGCTCTGCAAAATGGATGGGACCATCATCCATTTTCCTTTCAACTTCATGTGTTCAAGTGTGTCCATGCATGCCTTCACTTTCCACAATAACTCGGTGGTGAACCTGACTCAGCACAAATACGAAAACCTACTTCTCCTATTTGACTGATGGGGACAATAGACCTTCTTTTGACAAACTGGGACCCTACTGACTTACTTGTAAAGCAAGTGGATGAGTCTAAACGGTTCCTAGGGGCTCCATCATCCTTTTGTTCATTCTTTAACACTTACTGACAGCTCACCAAGCATCAAGGCTGCAGAAAAAACACAGAATAGCCCTTGCCTTCGGGTCTCATACTGTCTAACTGGGGCAAAAATCTCTACAGTGCTGTGGGGTCTGTGATGGGACAGAGAATGCCAGAGTCATGATGCACATGAGCTTTGAATATTCTGCAAAGGAATAAAAACATCTTGCACCTTAGGGATGGAAGGCCACAGGAAAGGGCCGGCTAGACCTCTCCTTGTGCGTTCCCCTGCATCCTAATAACGCGAAGGTTCTTCCTGTCCTGCAGACCTCTAGGGAAAGATCTGTGTGTGGTCGTTCCAGGAGTGGTCTCCTAACAACAGACCCTAGAACATTCTATGGGTCTGACCAATATCGTTTGACTTGAAACCCTTTTTCTGGGTCAGTTCTGTTAAAAATTCTAACTTTCCCTTTTGGGGAGGTCAGATTAAAAAGTAGATGGGAGAAGGAGTGATGAGCAGTGACAGATGGGAATGAAAAGGGGCCTCGGGGAGCAAGGGGCTTCTGGAGCTTTCTCCCAGGACACTTCTGAGCACATCAGTGTGCTGCAAACAAGGCATCACAGCTAAAACTCGGATTGCCTTGGATTGCTTCCCAGAAAGGACATTCCTTTGACCCAGTGGCCTCTGTCCTCCCAGGCTCTGGAGTCCATGAAGGGCCCAGCAAAAGCCCCCTGGGGTAAGGCATCCTGGCAGGACCCAGCTCCCTCCCATTCTAGGTGAGGGATAGATTTCCCAGGGTAGGGCCCGAGATAGCTACGGTCAGGCTTTCCACAAAGCACCCTCCAATTTGCAGCTCTTGACAATCCTAGCTGAGAAGGAGCAGCCTCGTTATGTAGGAAAGCATTCTGGTTCTCTAATAAGAGGGTGATGTACCTGGCTTTCCATCTCTGATGGAGAACAGCACCACCAAATCAAGGAAGTCTCATGAGGCAGGTTGGAGGACACCAGAGTTCTTGGTCAGCTGAGGGGTAAGCCATTCAGCAGACCCTTCTGTGTATTCTGCTATAGGCCAGGCACAAGGCCAGGTACCAGGCCAGGCACTGAACCACATGGAATCATAAGGGACAGTCCCTGGTGTCATGGCACTCGCAGGATAATACAGCCATATATTGATCTGACATCCCCAGCAACCACCAGGGATACAAAACACAAGGAAGATAGGATCCCTGCCTTTGAAGAGCTTGTATGCTAGTTCATTCATTCATAAAGTATTATTCGTGTACCTGTTGTGGGAGGTCCTGGGTTAGGTCCTGGGAATCCTAGCTGAATTACTAATAGCAGCTTCAAGGAGCTTACATTCTCCCGGTGCCCCCTGAACTGCCAGGTCTGGTTCTGGGGTGGAATTCTGGCATCCCTGGACTCTAGAAGTCATCTAGTTCACCCTTCCATTCACTATGGGACTACGGGTGGCCGTGGAACACTTCTGGCCAATGAGATTAATCGGAAGTTGTTGGGTGGCTCTTCTGGGAAAGCTTGTGCTAAAAAGGCAAACTCAGTAGGCATGCTTGCTTAGCTATAGACTTCCCTGCTTAGAATACAGATGTGACATCTGGAAACACAGCAGCCATCTTGTGGTTCTGAGCTTAAATGCCTCAAAGAGATAGAAAGGGGACTTCCCTGGTGGTCCAGGGGCTAAGAGTCCACGCTCCCAATGCAGGGAGGCCGGGTTTGATCCCTAGTCAGGGAACTAGATCCCGCATGCCACAGCTAAGACACAGCTCAGCCAAGTAAATAAATAAATGTTTAAAAAAAAACAAAAAGCAGAGAGACAGAAGGGACTTGGTTCTAATGGCAACAATGATACACCTTTGAACAACCAAACAAGCCCCAGATGGACCCTGTGTTTACATGCTAAATGCTTTATATAAAAAAATTTATAAAACCTATAAGGAAGTTACTGTAATTATCCCCATTTTACAGATGAGAAAACAGAGACACAGAGACAGGAAGTGCCAAGTTCATCTAGGACCTCTGGCTCTACAGCCCATCCCTTTAATTAACCACCATGGCTCTCATTTCAATAAATGTCCCCCACAATCCTAACCTCTTGTTTGGGTTTCAAAACTCACCTGTTTGGTAACACTTAGGCTGCCAGCCCCTTGTCCCCACCAGCAGAATGTATGGTCCTATCCATTCTATGATGGCATGTACAGCTCCATCAGGAGTCTGCGAATGACACAGTACCTGGGTATGTGTGTGGCTGTGTCTCCCACTGGGCTGAGAGATGCTTCCTCAAGATCAGGGATGAACTAAGGTGAGTGCGTATGGACAGGAGCCTCCCCATCTATGTATGAGTGTCTGCCTGTACCAGACATCCCTGCATTCTGCCTGTGCAGGGAAGCTGTCTCCTGAATGAACGGATGAATGAATGGTCAGCTGAAGGAACGAGCAGACGAAAGAGTGAATGACTATATGACAAATGATTATGTAACAAATAAACAACAAAGAGATGGTATACCCACCTGAATGCCTTCCAGAACCCTTCCCTGAGTGTGCTGGGGACAGGAGCTTTACTGTCACAATCGCTAGTCAGTAGAACAGAGGCCCCCAGTTTTCACCAGGATCACCTGCAGAAACAGATGGTTCAAAACGCAGAACAAAATAATAATTAACACTTCTCAATTCCTCCCTATATGTCAGGCACCTTCCTGAGCCCTTTCATATCCTAATGCATATATCCTCACTCTCTTGGATAGGTATTATTGTTATCCACACTTTACAGGTAGAAAAGTTGAGGCACAGAGAGTTTAAGTCACTGTTCCAAGGTCACCCAGCTGGTAAGTGGTGGACCTCAGATTTGAACCAGGCAGTCTGGCCCCAGAGCCCATGCTCATAACCCTGCACAATACCATGTCTGTGCTGTTTTTTTCACTCCCCTGTACCGCACAGGTGTTGCAAAGTGATTTCTGGGCACACTGGGTAAAGCTTGGAGGAATGTTTGAGGCAATAATAGTTAGAAAAAGTGAACCTTTCAAAGGTGTTCAGGAGAAGGCTGTCAAAGCCCCAATTTGCAGCTCTGCCCATGGTGACAGGCTCAGTTAGGGATACAGGGAGGGTCTTTATCCACTCATCACCCTCATCATTGTCATGCAGCCCTCCCTGGAGTCCAGGATGGAGGAGGAAACACTGGCTGGCCATGGCCTCCACATCTGTCTCCTGAGCTCCAGACAGGGGAATGTGGAGGCAGCCATTGCCCGCCCTATGGCACTCCAGCCAGAGACCTGGGGTGAGAGGAGAGATGCGGGCAGCCCACCCTTCCCCACTGTGGTGCACCAGGGTGGCCCAGGGACCTCAAGTGTCACTGCTGCGGCTCCAGGGCAGGCAGTGGAGGAGATGATGTGTGGTTCTCTCAAGGACCCCTGAGTGCAGAAATGTTTAAAAGCCTTAAATAAATTCCCATCTAATTTCCACTAGCTCCCATCTCCAGCTCAGGCTCTCAGCCGGAGCATGAAATGAGCAGGCGGGGTTTCTTCTGCCAACACATCTCCTCCATGAGCCCCAGGGGACCCACTCCATGACCTAGCGGGGCTTTTCCATCTCAAATATCTATGGCTCCAGCCTCTCCCTCCCGGGCATGCTGACCTCCCTGGGCCAAGCTCTCCATCCCGGCCCCAGCCTCGCTCAGGCTGCCTCCCCAGCCTCCACATCCTCCCCAAAGTGGACGCGAGTTCCTAACACATCTGGCCTTCCAGGAGTTGACTGAGGGGTGCCTTTCCTTCCTCATGGTCTCAGCTCTTTCCCCCTCACCAAGAGTCTTTCTCCATCATCCATGTCCCCCAGGCCCCCGCATGAGAGAACAGCCCTCCCACCTGGCTCTTCCTGCCCTTCTAAAAACAGTCTGGCCCGATACCCACCAGTCTCATCAGCTCCATCCGAGTCTCACGCTCCACACACATGGCTGCCTCTGGGCCTTTGCACTTAGCCTCCCCTCGACCTGCATGGCTCTCCCAGATCCCCAGGCACCCTGCTTTGGTTCAGTCAGTCTCTGCTCGGATATTACCTCCCCAGACAGGCCTTTCCTGGCTGCCACTACCACCTGCCACAGCTGCCTTATCTTTCTGTGGCACATATCACATTCTGACATATCACATTTTTTACTGACTACAACACCTATGACCTATACACGTATCACGAGTGTATTTTATTATTGGCTGTCAACTTTGCTAGAGCATCATCCACATGTGGGCGCAGGTCTGCACCCGGCACCCAGAGCAGTGCCTTGTGCACAGGAGATGATTTGTTTGTTGAATGAACACGAGTAAAGGAAAGGATGGGTGAACATGTTAATTCATTCCTGGGGAAGTTAAGCCAGGTTGCTAAGAAAGCTACTTAGGGACTGGAGAGCCTAGAGTTAGCTTTCTGAGCCAGATAGGCTCTTGGAGATCAGGGTGGTGCAGTCTAGGTTTGGAGCTTGAACGTAGGAGCCAGGTAGCTGGGCTTCCAGTCCCAGCTCGCCACTGTCTGACTCTGTGACCTCGGGCAAGTCGCTGAACCTTTCTGTGCCTCAGTTCCCATGAACACTATGCTCTTATAAGATGGCAAGCTGGCTTGACCAACGTTTCTGTGTGTTCCTGCTGCTCCACCTACCAGTCATTCCCCTGCCTCTCTCCCTCTCCTTAGGCCTCCCCATCCCCTGAGACCCAACAGACCAATTATTAGACCAATTAATTAGACCAATTAATAACTCTACAGTGGCCTTTAACTGTGCAAGTGAAAAGAGAGTAGTATGTCTCTTACTTTAAATCAAAAGCTAGAGGTGATTAAATTTAGTAAGAAAGAAAGAGTTATTTGCTCAGTCATGTCTGACTCTTTGCAGCCCCATGGACTTATAGCCTGTGTCCATGGAATTCTTTCAGCAAGAATACTGGAATGAGCTTCCATTCCCTTCTCCGGGGGATTTTCCCAACCCAGTGATCAAACCCGGGTAACCTTAACCCTAACCCTAACTTAGTAAGAAAGACATCTCCAAAGCAAAGATAGGACAAAAGCTAGGCCTCTTGCCCCAGTTAGCCAAGTTGTAAATGTAAAGCACAAGTTAAAGGAAACTAAAGGTGCTGCTCCAATGAACACACAAATGGTAAGAAGTGAAACAGTCTTATGGCTGGTACGGGGAAAGCTGGAGTAGTCTCAATAGGAGATCACACTAACCACAACAACCCGCAAGCCAAAGCCTGATCCAAAGAAAAGCCCTCAGTTCAGTTCAGCCGCTCAGTCATGTCCAACTCTTTGCAACCCCATGAATCGCAGCACGCCAGGCCTCCCTATCACCAACTCCTGGAATTCACTCAGACTCATGTCCATCGAGTCAGTGATGCCATCCAGCCATCTCATCCTCTGACGTCCCCTTCTCCTCCTGCCCCCAATCTCTCCCAACATCAGAGTCTTTTCCAATGAGTCAACTCTTTGCATGAGGTGGCCAAAGTACTGGAGTTTCAGCTTTAGCATCATTCCTTCCAAAGAAATCCCAGGGTTGATCTCCTTCAGAATGGACTGGTTGGACCTCCTTGCAGTCCAAGTGACTCTCAAGAGTCTTCTCCAACACCACAGTTCAAAAGCATCAAATCTTCGGTGCTCAGCCTTCTTCACAGTCCAGCTCTCACATCCATACATTACCACAGGAAAAACCATAGCCTTGACTAGACGGACCTTTGTTGGCAAAGTAATGTCTCTGCTTTTCAATATGCTATCTAGGTTGGTCATAACTTTTCTTCCAAGGAGTAAGCATCTTTTAATTTCATGGGTGCAGTCACCATCTGCAGTGATTTTGGAGCCCCCCAAAATAAAGTCTGACACTGTTTCCACTGTTTCCCCATCTATTTCCCATGAAGTAATGGGACCAGATGCCATGATCTTCATTTTATGAATGTTAAGCTTTAAGACAACTTTTTCATTCTCCACTTTCACTTTCATCAAGAGGCTCTTTAGTTCCTCTTCACTTTCTGCCATAAGGGTGGTGTCATCTGCATATCTGAGGTTATTGATATTTCTCCCGGAAATCTTGATTCCAGCTTGTGTTTCTTCCAGCCCAGCGTTTCTCATGGTGTCCTCTGCATAGAAGTCAAACAAGCAGGGTGACAATATACAGCCTTGACGTACTCCTTTTCCTATTTGGAACCAGTCTGTTGTTCCATGTCCAGTTCTAACTGTTGCTTCCTGACCTGCATACAGATTTCTCAAGAGGCAGGTCAGGTGGTCTGGTATTCCCATCTCTTTCAGAATTTTCCACAGTTTATTGTGATCCACACAGTCAAAGGCTTTGGCATAGTCAATAAAGCAGAAATAGATGTTTTTCTGGAACTCTCTTGCTTTTTCCATGATCCAGCGGATGTTGGCAATTTGATCTCTGGTTCCTCTGCCTTTTCTAAAACCAGCTTGAACATCAGGAAGTTCACGGTTCATGTATTACTGAAGCCTGGCTTGGAGAATTTTGAGCATTACTTTACTAGCATGTGAGATGAGTGCAATTGTGCGGTAGTTTGAGCATTCTTTGGCATTGCCTTTCTTTGGAATTGGAATGAAAACTGACCTTTTCCAGTCCTGTGGCCACTGCTGAGTTTTCCAAATTTGCTGCCATATTGAGTGCAGCACTTTCACAGCATCATCTTTCAGGATTTGAAAGAGCTCAACTGGAATTCCATCACCTCCACTAGCTTTGTTCCTAGCGATGCTTTCTAAGGCCCACCTGACTTCACATTCCAGGATGTCTGGCTCTAGGTGAGTGATCACACCATCGTGATTATCTGGGTCATGAAGATCTTTTTTGTACATTTCTTCTGTGTATTCTTGCCACCTCTTCTTAATATGTTCTGCTTCTGTTAGGTCCATACCATTTCTGTCCTTTATCAAGCCCATCTTTGCATGAAATGTTCCCTTGGTATCTCTAATTTTCTTGAAGAGATCTCTAGTCTTTCCCATTCTGTTCTTTTCCCCTATTTCTTTGCATTGATTGCTGAAGAAGGCTTTCTTATCTCTTCTTGCTATTCTCTGGAACTCTGCATTCAGATGCTTATATCCTTTGTTTTCTCCTTTGCTTTTCGCCTCTCTTCTTTTCACAGCTATTTGTAAGGCCTCCCCAGACAGCCGGTTTTGCTTTTTTGCATTTCTTTTGCATGGGGATGGTCTTGATCCCTGTCTCCTGTACAATGTCACGAAACTCATTCCATAGTTCATCAGGCACTCTATCTATCAGATCTAGGCCCTTAAATCTATTTCTCACTTCCACTGTATAATCATAAAGGATTTTATTTAGGTCATACCTGAATGGTCTAGCAGTTTTCCCTACTTTCTTCAATTTAAGTCTGAATTTGGTAATAAGGAGAAAAGCCCTAACTCTCTTCAATTACATGAAGACTGAGTGGGGTGAGGAAGATACAAAAGACAAGTTTGAAGCTAGCAGCAGTTGGTTTAAGGAAATAAGCCCACTCTGTAACATGAAAGTGCAAGGTAAGTAGCAAGTGCTGATGTAGAAGCTGCAAGTTATCCAGAAGACCTAAGATAATTCACGAAGGTGCCTTCACTAAACAGCAGATTTTCAATGTAGATGAAACAACCTTCTATTGGAGGAAGATGACATCTAGGACATTCGTGGCTAGAGTTGCTCTTGTTGCTGTTCAGTTGCTAACTCGTGTCTGAGTCTTTGCAACCCCATGGACTGGAGCACACTAGGCTTCCCAGTCCTCCACTATCTTCCAGTTTGTTCAGCTTCATGTCCATTGAGTCGGTGATGCTATCTCATCCTCTGCTATCCTCTTCTTCCACCTTCAATCTTTCCCAGCATCTGGGTCTTTTCCAATGAGTTGTCTCTTTGCATCAGATGTGCAAAGTATTGGCATTTCAGCTTCAACATCAGTCCTTCCAAAGATTACTGAGGGTTGATTTCCTTTAGGATTGACTGGTTTGATCTCCCTGCTGTCCGAGGGACTCTCAAGAGTATTCTCCAACATCATCATTTGAAAGCATCAGTTCTTTGCTGCTCAACCTTCTTTATGGTCCAACTCTCACATCCGTACATGACTATTGGAAAAATTCTGACTTTGACTGTACAGATCATTGTCAGCAAAGTGATGTCTCTGCTCTCTAATATGCTGTCTTGGTTTGTCATAGCTTTCCTTCCAAGAGGCAAGTGTCTTTGAGTTTCATGGTGGCAGTCAACATCCACAGTGATTTTGTAGCCCAAGAAAATAAAATCTGTCACTGCTTCCACTTTTCCCCCTTCTATTTACCATGAGGTGATGAGACTGGATGCTACAATCTTCATTTTTTGAATGTTGAGTTTCCAGCCAGCTTTTTCACTCTCCTCTTTCACCCTCATCAAAAGGCTTTTTAGCTCCTCTTTGATTTCTGCCATTAGATACCAGGCAAATGATACTAGACCATCTGCATATCTGAGGTTGTTGATATTTCTCCCAGCAATCTTGAATCCAGCTTGTGAGTCATGCATGTATCCCGGCATTTTGCATAACATACTCTGCATATAAGTTAAATAAGCAGGGTGAAAATATACAGCCTTATATTCCTTTCCCAATTTGGAACCAGTCTGTTGTTCCATGTCCAGTTCTAACTGTTGCTTCATGACCTGCATACAGGTTACTCAGGAGACAGGTCAGGTGATCTGGTATTCCTATCTCTTTAAGAATTTTCCACAGTTTGTCATAGCTAGAGAGGAGAAGTCAATTCTGGCTTTAAAGCTTAAAAATTCAGGCTGGCCTTCTTGTCAGGGGCTCATGCAGCCAGTGACTATAAACTGAAACCAATCCTCATTTCCCATCCCCAAATCCTAAGGCCCAGAAAGAATTACACTGAATCTACTCTGCCTGTGGTCCAAAAATGGAAAAACAATCCTGGAAGACAGCAGGATTACAACATAATTTACTGAGTATTTTAAGCCCACTGTTGAGACCAACTTCTCAGAAAAAGATTCCTTTTAAAATATTACTGCTTTTCCACAATGCACTTGGTCATCCCACCCAAGAGCTCTGATGGAGATGCACAACAAGATTCATGTTGTTTTCACACCTGCTCACACAATATCCATTCTGCAGCCCATAAATCAAAGAGTCATTTTGACTTTCAAGTCTTATTCTTTAAGAAATACATTTCGTAAGTCTATAGCTGCCATCGAAGCTGACTTCTCTGACAGATCTGGGCAAAGTAAATTGAAATCCTTCTGGAAAAGATTCACCATCCTAGATATCATTAAGAACACTGGTGATTCAGAACTTTTCTAGTGGTCCAGTGGCAAAGACTCTGTGCTCCCAAGCAGGGTGCCTAGGTTTCATCCCTGTCAGGGGACTAAATCACAGATGCTGCAACTAAAGATCCCACATGCTGCAAATAAAAGGGCCCACATACCACCACAAAGATTGACAATTCTGAGTACCACAATGAAGACCTAGCACTGTCAAATAAATTATTTTTGTTTGTAAAAAAAAAAAATGATTCACGAGAAGAAGTCAAAATATCAATATTAACAAGGAGTTGGAAGAAGCTGATTCCAACCTTCATGGATGACTTTGAGGGATTCAAGACTTCAGTGGAGGAAGTATCTGCAGATGTGATAGCAACAGAAGAGAACTAGAATTCAAACTGGAGCCTCTAGATGTGACTGAACTGCAGCAATCTCATGATAAAACTCTTAACAGATAAGAAATTGCTTCTTATCAATGGGCACAGAAAGTTGTTTCTGGAGATGGAATCTATTCATAGTGAAGATGCTATGAAGATTGCTGAATGACAACAATAGCTTTGGAATATTATATGAACTTAGTTGATAAAGCAGTGGCAGGGTTTGAGAGGATTGACTCCAATTCTGAAAGAAGTTCTATAGGTAAAATGCTTTCAAGCAGCATTGCAGGCTACAGAGAAATAATTCATGAAAGGAAGAGTCAATCAGTGCAGCAGACTTCAATGTTGTCTTATTTTAAGAAATTGCCACAGCCACCTCGGCTTGCAAGCAACCACCACTCTGATCAGCCATGGACATGGAGGCAAGACTCCACCAGCAAAAAGACCACAACTTACTGAAGGCTCCAATGGTGATCAGCACTTTTTTAGCAACAGAATATTTTAAAATTAAGGTACATACACTGTTTTCATAGATATGATGCTATTTATTGCACATTTAATAGACCGCAGTATAGCGTAAATAACTTTTATATGCATTGAGAAGCCAAAAAACTCATGTAGCCACATTATCAAAGTGTCCTGGAACCAGACCCCCAGTATCTCCAAGGCATACCTGTATTCAATCACTTAGGCTGTGGCCAGTGAACAGCAGAGATCCCTTTGCCCTTGGAATCAAACTAGGCAGAGGGTGCTTTCTCTCTAGGTGAAAGCGAGGGGAGGGGGTGGCAGGTAGCAAAGCAGGATTCAAATCTTTAGGTCCTGGGCTTTGGGAGGCAGAAAGGAGGAGGTCTGGGAAACTTTGGACTTCTGGAAGACAGAATTCCTGGGACATGGGGGCATGGGGAGGGGCTCTGGCAATTTGGGCAGGGCCCAGAGGCCTATGGATGAGTCACAGGTCAATAGCTGGGCTCTGGGAACGGCCAGAGAATGGCCTCTGAGACAGCAGGCTGACAGGTGGGATATATTTGCTCAAGAGATCAATATGCAATTCAAACCAGAGTGTTCCCTCCCTCTTCCCTACAGAGAATTTAAATAGGGGGGAAAAACAAGCAGTCTTCACTGTGAATGAGATGGAAGGTCAGGATCGTGCTGCTGTATCTCTGTGGGTGCTTCCCCCCATCCCTCCTGGGAAGGCAAGTGAGTCCAGAGAGGTTATCCCCGGGGAGCAGAAGGTAGCAGTGAGAGGAACACCCCGCCCCATTGGCCCTTGGTGGCCTGTGTGGAGACCAGTTAGGGACAGAAACCCTTGGGGGTTTCCAGTGTCAATTATGATGGGCAGTTGGTCAGCTTGCAAGGTATTAAAAAGATGTGCAGGAATTTCCCTGGTGGTTCAGTGGTTAGGAATCCATCTTGCAATGCAGGGGGCATGGGTTTGATTCCTGGTCGGGGAACTGGGATCCCAAGTGCTACGGAGAACACCACGGCTGGAGAGTCTGTGGGCCACAACCAAAGAACTCACGTGATGCAACCAAGACTCAATGCAGCCAGATAAATAAATATTTTAAAAATAAATAGAAAGTAAAAGATGTGCAACTGTGAAAGAAGACAAGTGGAACCGGGGTTTACAAGATTTACCTGGGGTTAAGTAGAGGGAGAAAAGCCTGAAACTGACTTAATTCTTTGCAAAGGTAACAGAAGGCTTGCTGGAAAGTCTAGAAATGCAGGAAAACTTAAAAAGAAAAGAAAAAAACAGAGAGCGCCTAGATTCCCACAGTGGACATCCTACCGTGTCCACAATGGGAATGGTAGCCCAGTGGCTTAAGGTATGAAGGGAAACAGACATGCGTCCCTGACCTCAGGGAGCCGAGAGGAGCAGGCAGACCCCAGAAAGGATCCTTCTAAGCTCACAAAGAGAATGGATCCAACAGGAAGAGCTCTGAGAAATGGTGGCATGAACAACTAACTTGAGGGAGCCAGGGGGTTTCAAACAGAAGGTGACCATTGACCCAAGTCTTTAAGAATGATGGAGTAGGGTATAAGTGAACCCAGCAGAACAAGGAAGGGTGGGCATTTAGGACAAAGGGACCAGCCTGGACAAAGACACAGGGGAGATCCGAGGTGGGGGAGGAAAGCAAACCATGCAAGGGAAACACCCGGGAGAAGAACGCAGAGAGAGGTTTTCCCAGAAGAGGACCAACTCAGAAGGAATGATGACAGAGAACAAGAATTCCAGGAGATCCCCACGTCCAGTTTAGTACCTATTCTGTTCATGTCTGAACTCTATACAGAAACTGCGGAGCCAAAGAATAATACACTGTTAGGATCTGAATGTCCCTGAGAAATATGGAAACTAAGACCAGAGAAGAAAATGGGTTTGCCCAAAAATGCACAGCTAGTTAAAGGCCAAGCCATTGGAATGCAGAAATTTGATTCCTTGAAACATGAGTGGCCTGGCCTGCAAATATCTAGAGAAATCTGCTTCAGAATTTAGCCTTCCTGTGACTTCCCTGGTGGTCCAATGGCAAAGAATCCGCCGGCCACTGCAGGGGACACCGGTTCGATCCCTGGTCTGGGAAGATTCCACATGCTACAGGGCAATTAAGCCCATGCGCCACAACTAACAAGGCCAGTGCGCCCAGAGCCAGTACTCCGCAACAAGAGAAGCCACCGCAATGAGAATCCCACACACTGCAATTAGAGAGTAGACCCCGCTCACCGCAGCTAGAGAAAGGCCGCACAGCAACAAAGACCCAGCAAGCCAAAATAAATAAATAATCCTGTTTTAAAAGTAATAATTTAGCCTCCCTTCAAAGGGTGCAGTGTGGCTCTGCACAGGTAAAGGAAAGAGATCCCACACACGTATTACAGATGCTCTTTAGTGAGCACTGGAAATGCTGCTTCATGGACTGATTTCCTTTGTGAATAAATGCCAGTCTGAATGCAAAGTAAATTCCTAATTCTAAGGAGGGCCCAACCATCAGCCAGCCCACCCCGTATCTAAAGGGAGGCTCTTTGAGGGAGCTGCCATGGCTTGTTACACTAACAAGTGGCCACCTTCTTCTGTATCCGGGGCTCCTTGTGCCCCTCTTTCTGCCTTCTAATAAGTAAGCAGTTTGGCCCTGGAAATGGAATGCAGAGACAGGCAGGGGCGGCTCTGGGGCTGCTGGCAGCATCGTCCTCATTCTCAGGGTGAAAGAGAGATGGTCCAGCCCCGGGTTTCTCAGACACGTGAGTGTGTGTGGGCAGAGCCTATTAGACTGCAGAGTCTGGGGTGCAGGGCCTGAGACCCTGCATTTCTAAGCAGTTTCCGGGTGGTGCCGATGCCGTGGCTTCTGACTGCACAGTAATAGAGAAGCTCTGAGACCTGTGTGCTCGGGCCCCAGGAGAAGGGAAGTCGAGGTCACCGCAGACAACAGACTAGAGGAGGCAAAACCTTGTATCTTTCTCCCCAAACCTAACCTGACAATGGGCCTGAAGTTCTACCATTGGAGTCACTTCTTTAGGGTTTACGTGGTGAAGCGAAGCGAAGTGAAGTGAAGTGAAGTCACTCAGTCGTGTCCGACTCTTTGCGACTCCATGGACTGTAGCCTGCCAGGCTCCTCTGTCCATGGAATTTCCCAGGCAAGATTACTGGAATGAGTTGCCATTTCCTTCTCCAGGAGATCTTCCCAACCCAGGGATTGAACCCAGGTCTCCCGCATTGTAGGTAGATGCTTTTACCGTCTGAGCCACCAGGGAAGTCTTCAACTTTTTGTTTTGGAAGGGTAAATCCTACACAGTCCTTAATGCCTTGGCTCTACTCTATCTAGCGACTCACATTCATCACTGAACAGAACGAAGACACAGAAGAAAGGGGATGGGGACTCAGGGCTGGTATGCTCTGATGAGAAGGGCAGGTGGGATAGGGCAGGCTTTCAGGCCTGGCACACCAAGGCCAGACCCAGCTGTTTCTCAGACACCAGGCCCAGAACAGGACTGAAATGCCGTTTCATTCACTCTGTTATTTTTCCTAGAGTTGTGTCCACAGGCAACCTCCGCAGGCCCTACTCTCACAGGCCCCATCATCTTAAATCAGAGATCTCCTATTTTGGATGTCTCTAAGTCTAGATCACTGTCTCTAGAATTCAACCTTTTCTGCCTTCAAGAGAGAAGGGAGAAAGCCCAGGATTTCTTGCCTTTTCCCACTAGAATGTGAGAAGCCTGGTGAGGCCAGCATGTACCTCTGGTCTCCACTGTACCTTCAGCACTCAGAGTGGAGCCTCACACAAATAAGGGCCTAGAAATGTTTGTTGAGTGAATCAGTGCTTGCCTGCCAAGATCTCTCTCCATCAGTTTCCCTTAAGGGGAAAGCAACTAGGATGGTTGACCGACCAAACTGATTGGAGCAAAGACTTGGATTACTGTGATGTCGACTGTTCATGGGGTTCTCATGGCAAGAATACTGGAGTGGTTTACCCCTCTCTCCTCCAGTGGACCACATTTTCTCAGAACTCTTCACTGTGACCCATCAGTCTTGGGTGGCCCTGCATGGCATGTCTCATAGCTTCACTGAGTTACCCAAGTCCCTTCACCACTACAAGGCTGTGATCCATGAAGGGGGATTGAACCCTAGGACTTGAGAATTGGGAAGGAAAGAATTCTTATCGCTGAATATCTAAGATGCTTGATCCTGGAATTTAAATACTTCACTTTAAGGATGAAGAAACTGAAGCCCAGAGAGGGGAAGAAATTCCCCCAAGATTACATAGCATGCTTGTGGCAGAACCAGACAGACACCCCCGCCCCACCGCCACCCCCGCCCAGGTCTCTGACTTCCAGTTCAGGGTATTGTCTACTTCAATTTATACAGACAGGCATTCATTAGCTGCTATTCACTGAGCTACGACTGTATTCCAGGAACTGTTCTAGACACTAAAGATCTAGAATGAATCAGAAGACAAAGCCCCTGACCTTATGGAGCTTAAATTCCAGAGGAGACAGAAATAAGCCCATAAATCAGTAAATAATTCCAGAAAGGGATGGAAGCTATGAAGGAACTAAACCTGGCTAATAGGGTATGAAATGTGTAGAGTGTGCATTGGGAGCAGGGGGACGGGATGCCCAAAGAAAAGGTGATTTATCTGAAGCTGTTACCTGAGAGTGCTGCCCTACCTCTAGCGTCTGATTCCTCACTCCCACATGCTGTTCTGTATCTTCTCCCTCCTATCCCTTCCTCACACTGCTCTGAAGTCGCCCTCTGGCCACTGTCGTCCCATCATCTCCCAACCACCTATGACTATCTCCCCAGCCTCCAGTCTTGCACCCAGAGTCCAGGCCAAGGACACCTTGTGCACCCCCAGGTGCCTCCTGCAAGGCCAGAGCTGGAAAAGACTGTGGTGCTCTTCTTAAAGTCCAAATCCCCCCATTTTACAAGAGAAGGTCTTGCCCAGAGAGGGCAAGTGACCTACCCAAGGTCACACAGGAGTTGGCAGAATTCCTACCTTCTTGTTTCCCCTTCCATCTTCTCCTCTGTTCCCTGCCAACCTTCCAGGAGTCATCGGGGGTCTCAAGGAACGTTCAACAGGCTTTCACCCTTGGTCCCCTGCCCCCGGCCCCCAAGGAGACAAGAGACACAAAGCTGGATGCAGTCTCTCTGCCACCTTGTGGCTGCTCTCCAGAATATCACCTGCCCCGGCTGGCACTTTGGAAAAGCTGCCACAGAATTCTCACTCTGACCTTGACTTTCCTCACTGCACCCACAACTTCTGGCAAAATAGCTCTGCCCACGTAGACACTCAGCACCAAGAAAGAGGCCAGGGCTTCGGGCCCTGCCCCTTCCTGATCTGGATGGACCACAGCAAGGCCCCTTCTCCCACCTGTGCTGCTTCCTCGTCTGTCAAATGCGGGCACAGTCTCTTCCCACCCACCTCACAGGGCAGTCGTTCTGGGGGAACGGGTCACAGATGTGCCACTGTTCTGAGAGGTTGAAGGTTGTCACCAACGCCCCTTCTGTCACTTAGCAGACATGCTCAGCCACCTGGAAGTCGCCCGAAGTAAGTGGCATGAGAAGTGGACTTCCCTGCAGGTGCAGAAGGCTCGTTTGCAGAGAACAGGTGTCTTTGTGGCTTGCAGTGGGCTTAATCCTTCCCGTGGTCACCTGTCTGGTCTCTGTCAGGATGCCTGTCTGTGATACAGGGAAGGGACAGTATCTGAGTGGGCTTCCCAGGTGGCACTTGTGGTATAGAACCCGCCTGCCAATGCAGGTAGACATTAAGATATGCAAGTTCTATCCCTGGGTTAGGAAGATCCCCTGGAGGAGGGCACAGCCACCCTCCCCAGTATCTTGCCTGGAGAATCGCGTGGACAGAGGGGCCTGCTGGGCTACAGTCCATAGGGTCACAAAGAGTTGGACACGACTGAAGCAGCTGAGCACACACGAACAGTATCTGAGTACTTCCTGCAGCTCCCAGTGCCAGGTTCTGTGATGAAACAGGTGCCCCCAGGTGCCTGGTGCTGTCTGCGCTCCGCCCGTACCCCCTGCCTTTACCCCATTAGTGTATCCTTTGTCTGCGGGTTTTTTTCCTGTACATTAAGGTCCACTTTACCATCTGATGGTAGGTCAGAAATTCCTGGAAATAAACGCCACCCCAGAGCAGCTGTCTCTCATTCCCTTGTCTATGGCGAAGTGGTGGATTAGTACCCCAGCTCCCTCAACCCACAGGTGGGGTAACTCTGAGGCCCTGGCTCCCAGGGCCACCCCCCAGGACTGAGTCCCACTCACCCCTTGGGTTACTGACTTGATAACAGCCCTCCTATCTGTACTTCCCTAGCTCCTCCTGGAGTTTCCCCCACAAGTCAACAACGTATCTGCATCCAGTCCTCACCTCAGAGTTGGATTTGAGGGGAACTTAAGCCGAAACACCAGGATAATCGCAAACATCCTTCTTTGTCTCGCTCCCTGAGGGTGTTGTGCAGCGTACTCTGGGTGCAGTGAGGAGCCAGGATAGGGCTGTTCGGAAAGGGTCTGGCTGCTGCCGCAGAAGCCTGAGCTGCAAGGGAGCCTAGGAGTTGCAGGGAGACTTGTCCAGAGACCATCGTCACTGTTCAGAGGAGGAAAATGATGCCTGAGACTAAGGCGAAGGAAATGTATGGAGATGAAATTAAAAGACAGATTTCACCAATAAATCAGTACACCCATGGACAACAGAAAAATAAGTGGTGAGAGGCGGGAGTTTGTAAGAGAAACCGAACAGTAACTTACCATCTAAGGATAACAGAACAAAAATACAAAACTTCCTTGATCCCCGAAGATGTAAAGCTATGTTTAATTCTTCACCCCCTTGCAAAAGAGAGAACAACTTAAAATGAGGACACTGAAGGACATTCTCTTTCTTTCTCTACACACACACACTTATTTATGGAAAATACAAAGGACACAGGAACTTGTTAAGCTATACCTCAAGGAGATAATCAGCAAAATTCAGACTGCATGAAGCTTTCCAGGACAAATGACCCAAATTATTTATAAAATTGGATAGCGATGAAAAGATGGAAGGGAGCATACAAAGTAAAAGGAATTTAAGAGACACTAAGCCAGTCACAGTGTGTGGCTCCTGCTGAATCCTGATTCAAAAAATGAAAAAATATTTTCTCAAGTCAGTCATGAAAATATAAATATCAACTGCATATTTTATTATTTTAAGGAATTGATAAAAAAAATACTAGGAGTGATGATGATAANTGAAAAAATATTTTCTCAAGTCAGTCATGAAAATATAAATATCAACTGCATATTTTATTATTTTAAGGAATTGATAAAAAAAAATACTAGGAGTGATGATGATAAGATGATTATATTTTTTGAAAGGAGTCTTTACCTTTTACAGAAAATTGCTGAAATATTTACAGGCAAAATTATAGAATGGCTGGGATTCCTTTCAAGACAATCTGAAAAGGGGGAGTGGGTAAAGTAAGAGGAAGTAAAATTCACCACGTGATGAAACATTGAGTCTGATGGTGGATACATTGGTTTTCTTATATTTTTACTCTTAAAGGTGTCTGAAAACGGTCCATAAAGATGCTTAATGAAACAAGAAGAAATAAGATTTGAGAAATGTCTTGGAAGTAGCATTGATTTCATATCTTATTGGATGATGTGGGACCGGAGTAAGACCCATACACCTAGACCAATCAGCCAGGCCTGATGTAGGACCAAGAGGAAACTAGAAGCATCTAGAACAACACCCAGGCCTCTGGCTTGTGGACTCTTCCACGGTGGCTGTATTAGCTGGGTTCGGCTGCAATAATAAGATGGCACGCACTGGCTGTCTTAAACCACAGGGGTTTATGGTTTCACAGTTCTGGGGGCTGAGAAGTACCGGGTGAAGGTCCAGCAGGATGGTTTCTGGTGAGCATTTTCTTCCTGGTTTACAGATACCACCTCCTCAATATGTTCTCACATGTGGGACAAATTGAGAGCACAGCACTGACATATACACACTACCATGTGTGAAATAGATGGCTAGTGGGAAGCTGCAGAGTAGCACAGGGCGCTCAGCCTGATTCTCTGTGATGCCCCAGGGGAAGGGATGGGGGCGGAGTGGAGGGAGGGAGGCTCAAGAGGGAGGGAATACTTAGGACCGATTCACAATGTGGTACAGCGGAAACTAACGCAACATTGTAGAGTGATTGTCCTTCAATCAAGAAAATTAAAAAGGTTTTTTAAAATAAATTTACCTGGATTTTCTTTTTTAATGTATTCTCACATGGCAGAGAAAGAGCTCTGGTTTCTCTTCCTCTTCTTAGAAGGACACCAATCCTATTGGATTAGGGCCCATTCTTCATTGTTATTTGGTCTCTAAGCCATGTCTGACTCTTTATGATCCCATGAACCATAGCCTGCCAGTCTCCTCTGTCCATGGGATTTCCCAGGTAAGAATACTGGAGTGGGTTGCCATTTCCTACTCCAAGGGATCTTCCCGAACCAGAGATCGAACTCATATCTCCTGCAGGTAGATTCTTTACCACTGAGTCACCTGAGAAGCCCAGGACTCACTCTTAGAAACCTGGCTCAGTTCAGTTCAGTTCAGTTCAGTGGCTCAGTTGTGTCCGACTCTTTGTGGCCCCAAGAACTGCAGCACGCCAGGCCTCCCTGTCTACCACCAACTGCTGGAGTCTATCCAAACTCATGTCCATTGAGTCGGTGATGCCATCCAACTATCTCATCCTCTGTCATCCCCTCCTTCTCCTGCCCTCAGTCTTTCCCAGCATCAGGGTCTTTTCAAATGAGTCAGCTCTTTGTATCAGGTGGCCAAAGTATTGGAGTTTCAGCTTTAACATCAGTCCTTCCAATGAACACCCAGGACTGATCTCCTTTAGGATGGAATGGTTGGATCTCCTTACAGTCCAAGGGACTCTCAAGAGTCTTCTCCAACACCACAGTTCAAAAGCATCAATTCTTCGGTGCTCAGCTTTCTTTATATTCCAACTCTCATATCCATACATGACCACTGGAAAAACCATAGCTTTGACCAGACAGACCTTTGTGGACAAAGTAATGTCTCTGCTTTTGAATATGCTATCTAGGTTGGTCATAACTTTCCTTCCAAGGAGTAGGTATCTTTTAATTTTATGGCTGCAATCACCATCTACAGTGATTTTAGAGCCCCCCAAAATAAAGTCTGACACTGTTTCCATTGTTTCCCCATCTATTTCCCATAAAGTAATGGGACCAGATGCCATGACTTTAGTTTTCTGAATGTTAAGTTTTAAGCCAACTTTTTCGCTCTCCTCTTTCACTTTCATCAAGAGGCTCTTTAGTTCCTCTTCACTTTCTGCCATAAGGGTGGTGTCATCTGCATATCTGAGGTTATTGATATTTCTCCCACCAGTCTTGATTCCAGCTTGTGCTTCCTCCAGCCCTGCATTTCTCATTATGTACTCTGCATAGAAGTTAAATAAGCAGGGTGACAATATACAGGCTTGACATACTCCTTTTCCTATTTGAGACTAGTCTGTTGTTCCGGGTCCAGTTCTAACTGTTGCTTCCTGACCTGCATACAGGTTTCTCAAGAGGCAGATCAGATGGTCTGGTATTCCCAATTACCCCCTAAAGACTGTATCTCCAACTATGATCAAATTAAGGGTAGGACTTCAATATAGGAATTTGAGAGGGGCTACAATTCACTCCATTTGTTGAGACGGGAAAGACTGGGAAAGAACAACAGGGAAAGGCGGAGCTGTCCTTGTCACGTGGTGAGGACGTCTAGATTTCCAAATAACACCACTGACTAAAGCCACAGGTGCCCAGAATTATAATGAAGGTGTAGAAAGGGGAGAACCAGCAACATTGACTCAGGGCACACCTACCTTAACCAGAAACTCTGCTTAGTGCTTCTTAAGCGGCATCTCATTTAATTCCCTTATGTTCCCCTTTTTCCAGATGAGAAAACTGAAGCACAGAAACATCACTCGCCCAGGTCATTTCCCCAGAGCTGGTCCACGGTGGAACCAGGGCCTGCCTGATGTAAGAACTCATGCTTTGTTTTCACTCTGCCTCAGCAGAGGTCTGGCTTTGGGGTCCTGGGGGCCTGCACTGGAACCCTGATTTTATCATTTACTTGCTGAGCGGCCTGAATGCAATTTCTGAGAACTCAGTATCCTCCTCTATAAAATCGGGGTTATAATATTAACCTCACGAGACTTCAAAGAGGCTCAGATAAGGTAGTACATGGGCAGGGCTTGCCACAGAGTGAGCACTTAAAGAAGGCAGCTGCTATTGTTATTAATCCTGTTTTTACTATTTACCTTCATTTCCCCTAATTACCTTTCTCTGGAAGTTGCCAGGAGTGTTCAGTTCAATTCAGTCACTCAGTCGTGTCCAACTCTTTGCGACCCCATGAATCGCAGCATGCCAGGCCTCCCTGTCCATCACCAACTCCTGGAGTTGCCATCCAGCCATCTCATCCTTGGTCGTCCCCTTCTTCTCCTGTCCCCAATCCCTCCCAGCATCACAGTCTTTTCCAATGAGTCAACTCTTTGCATGAGGTGGCCAAAGTACTGGAGTTTCAGCTTTAGCATCATTCCTTCCTAAGAAATCCCAGGGCTGATTTCCTTCAGAATGGACTGGTTGGATCTCCTTGCAGTCCAAGGGACTCTCAAGAGTCTTCTCCAACACCACAGTTCAAAAGCATCAAATCTTCGGCGCTCAGCCTTCTTCACAGTCCAACTCTCACATCTATACATGACCACAGGAAAAACCATAGCCTTGACTAGACGGACCTTAGTTGGCAAAGTAATGTCTCTGCTTTTGAATATGCTATCTAGGTTGGTCATAACTTTTCTTCCAAGGAGTAAGCGTCTTTTAATTTCATGGCTGCAATCACCATCTGCAGTGATTTTGGAGCCCCCCAAAATAAAGTCTGACACTGTTTCCATTGTTTCCCCATCTATTTCCCATGAAGTGATGGGACCAGATGCCAATATCTTCATTTTCTGAATGTTGAGCTTTAAGCCAACTTTTTCACTCTCCACTTTCGCTTTCATCAAGAGGCTCTTTAGTTCCTCTTCACTTTCTGCCATAAGGGTGGTGTCATCTGCATATCTGAGGTTATTGATATTTCTCCCGGCAATCTTGATTCCAGCTTGTGCTTCCTCCAGCCCAGCATTTCTCATGATGTACTCTGCATAGAAGTAAAATAAGCAGGGTGACAATATACAGCCTTGATGTACTCCTTTTCCTATTTGAGACCAGTCTGTTGTTCCATGTCCAATTCTAACTGTTGTTTCCTGACCTGCATGCAGATTTCTCAAGAGGCAGGTCGGGTCGTCTGGTTTTCCCATCTCTTTCAGAATTTTCCACAGTTTATTGTGATTCACACAGTCAAAGGCTTTGGCATAGTCAATAAAGCAGAAATAGATGTTTTTCTGGAACTCTTTTGCTTTTTCCATGATCCAGTGGATGTTGGCAATTTGATCTCTGGTTCCTCTGTCTTTTCTAAAACTAGCTTGAACATCAGGAAGTTCACGGTTCATGTATTACTGAAGCCTGGCTTGGAGAATTTTGAGCATTACTTTACTAGCATGTGAGATGAGTGCAATTGTGCGGTAGTTTGAGCATTCTTTGGCATTGCCTTTCTTTGGAACTGGAATGAAAACTGACCTTTTCTAGCCCTGTGGCCCCTGCTCAGTTTTCCAAATTTGCAGGCATACTGAGTGCAGCACTTTCACAGCATCATCTTTCAGGATTTGAAAGAGCTCAACTGGAATTCCATCACCTCCACTAGCTTTGTTTGTAGTGATGCTTTCTAAGGCCCACTTGACTTCATATTCCAGGATGTCTGGCTCTAGAAGAGTGATCACACCATCATGATTATCTGGGTCGTGAAGATCTTTTTTATACAGATCTCCTGTGTATTCTTGCCACCTCTTCTTAATATGTTCTGCTTCTGTTAGGTCCATACCATTTCTGTCCTTTATTGAGCCCATCTTTGCATGAAATATTCCCTTGGTATCTCTAATTTTCTTGAAGAGATCGCTAGTCTTTCCCATTCTGTTGTTTTCCTCTATTTCTTTGCATTGATCACTGAAGAAGGCTTTCTTATCTCTTCTTGCTATTCTTTGGAACTTCTTGCTATTCTTTGGAGTGTTACTGCTCTTATATTACTGACACTGCTAAACCCACTTGAATATATTTATCATCCTTCCCACAAACTCACAGTCTAGGGTGTCCTTTGGGGAGGGATGTGGACAGGATGGGCAGGGCAAGACTTTTGTGACTCATTTTTCTTTTCTCTCGTGCCTGACAATCTAGGGCCGCCAACCAGGATAAGATGACCACATGACCAGAATTTCTCAGATGCCTGGTTTCATGTGTTAACCCCACTGTCAAACCTTGTGTCTCCATCTCAGGGTTCATGCCATGTTCTGAGTAGTGATCAGTAACGTGAATTTCTACCAAGGCTGTTGCAAAGCAGCTCAGTGGATGTCCTGCCCTGTGCAGACCTTCCAATCCTCACCGATGATTGTTGCAGGAAGAAGTAGGTGTTTCTCAGCACAAGGCAGCACAAACATCCCTGAGTGGTCAACGTCCGGGGTCAGTTCAGACCAGCTCTCTGTCATTGAGCTGAACACACCTCATCTCTGGACCTTGACCCCCACCTTGAAGGCTGCATGAATGTAGCTCTCAGGGCCTCATCAGCCCCAAGGGTTGAAGATAGTTTGGGTTAAGCTTAGGCAGGCTCCCATGTTGATTTTTACATGAGATGAGATGAGAACAAGGAATAGCTCATCTACATAGCTGAAGGTCAGCCTCATCCAGCACCCCACTTACCCAATCCTAAAAATGTGCCAGCTTCTCCATCAGAAAAAAAAAAAAAACCTAGGAAGGTGAAAAGAAGATTTATAATTCCTTGTAATTCTCCTTGAGGGCTTTGCAGCATGGATTTTCTGTGCAATTACCTACAGGGAACACAAGAGATTAGAAATGCAGGGAGTGTTCTGGGTGTCGTGCCAAAGTGAGTGATGAGGTTTAGAAAGGAAGAGAGTTTAGTTCCCATTTACCCAGGGCCTGTTGGGTGCCTAGCACTGTGCCCCAAATTGATTTTAAATATGCAAACATTGTCCATGCCTAGCTTAATCAGCTTGGGCTGCTATCACAAGATACTATAGGCTGGGTGGCTTAAATAACAAACACTCATTGTTCACAGCTCTGGAGGCTGCAAGACTGAGATCAGGGTACCAGCACAGACAGGTTTTGATGAGGGCTCCCTTCCTGGTTTGCAGACAGCATCCCTCTTCTTGTATCTTCAGAGGGTGGATAGACAAAGCTCTAGTTTTTTCCTCTTCTTAAAAGGGCACTAATCCCATCATACGGGCTCTACTCATGATGTCATCTAACCCTAATCCTCTCCCAAAGACCCCACTCTCAAAAGACCCCACTCACATTGGGGATTAGGGCTTCCCTGGGGGCTCAGTGGTAAAGAATCCACCTGTGATGCAGGAGAAGCAGGTTCGATCCCTGGGTGGGAAGGATCCCCTGGAAAAGGAAACGGCAACCCACTCCAGCATTCTTGCCTGGGAAATTCCATGGACAGAGGAGCCTGGCAGGCTACAGTCCACGGGATCCCAAGTGTCAGACATGACTTTGTGACTAAACCACCCACCATAGGAATTTGGGGGAGACACAAGCATTAAGCCCATAGCAATGCCCTTAAGGCCATTACGATTTACTTCAAAACTCTGAAAAATAGCATGGTCCTCAGAATCCTATTTTTTTCAAATATATGATGAGTTATTCACTCACAGTCAAGAGCTTCTGTGACTCTGGGAACCGCACTCCAGGAAGAGATGAAAGGGAATGACCAGGTCATGACCAGTAGGGTCCATGGGAAGGTAGTTGTCACTCTGGTTTATGAGATACATGGGGGAGGAGAAGCGGTGGGTAGGCAGGAATGAGACATGATTCCGTGATCAGAGTCACAGTTAACTGGTCAGGGCAGAGCCCAGGAAAGGTCCCTGCCCAGGGCCCAAGCAAACCCTCCACCATCCACTTCCCCACCACCCACTGGCTCTAGGACAGTGATCAGGAACTTGGAGTTGAGAGCCAGCTTTCTTAGCTGTATAATGACTCAGAGGGGTTTTGTCCAGGTTATCTCAATCCTGCTTTGTAAACTGCAGAACACTAGGTATACATAGCCCATATATTTAGAAAAGACAAACTAAATCCTCATTATTGATATACATCACTGAGATTTTAAATTACACATATTAGCAACACTAACAGGATTAAACCCATAGAATCCCAGAGCTAGAAGTGTTCTCCCATGCAGGCTTCCTTATCAAGTGTTGGCATCCCCTGGTCCCTATCTGTGCCAAGTGGTATTAATTGCATTGCCAACAATGAACACATTCAATTTCAGAATCCTTCCAGAAAGGTGAGCTACCCAAGGAGGAATTTTCACATCTATACTCCCAACTAGTACAGAACGCGAAGACTCAAGCTCCAGGCCTGTAGGACCCATAGCCGGGGAGGGACAGGGACAGGGACAGCTCTGAAACACAGAGCTCTAGAGACCAAGGGGAGACCTGAGCTGCTGGAGCTCAAGGTAGGGCTCCAGCTGAAGTCTCCTGGATGTTCACCTTTCTCCTCTCAAGCCGGTCCTGTTCTACTTGGATCTGAGAAGACAAGGAAGAGGGGAGGGACAGACAGCAACTAACACCCTCTGTGGCCCCAGATGTATACCTCATTCTAGCTTGTACCATCAGAGGATCTCAGGAGGTTCCAGACATCCCTGCTACAGAGCCCAGGCTGGCCATGACCCAGCACCCAGCACCCATTATTCATCCTCGTCTTGGCAATCTTGTCATTTTTACCTGCCCACCCTTTCTCCCAGGGCTGGCACAACAACCATGCAACTCTATATCTCTGACCCCAAGTTTCCACAGCACCAGGCATACTAGTGTGTGAGTTCATTCTATGCATGTAACGATAAGATTTCTGCCATATTAAAACCAAAGTCCTGGGCTTCCCTGGTGGCTCAGTGGTAAAGAATCCACCTGCCAGTGCAGGAGACTTGAGTTTGATCCTTGATCCAGGAAGATCCCACAGGCCACGGAGCCGCTAAGCCCAGGCACCATGACTAACGAGCCTGTGCTCCAGAGCCCAGGAGCTACAGTTACTGAGCCCATGTATTGCAACTACTGAACTCCATGAGCCTGGAGCCTGTGCCCCACAAGAGAAGCCACCACAATGAGAAGCCCGTGCACTGCAACCAGGGAAAGCCCGCAGCCAACAATGAAGACCCAGTGCAGCCAAAAATACAAATTTTTTAAAAAACTGAAATACTCATAGGAAGCTTCTCCTACCAGACTATAGGAACCAAAAGCAAGGCTTTCTGCTCAGGGGGGCAGACTGCTATCAGCAACTGAGGCAAAGAGTGGGGTGCTAGGGTGTAGTACCCAGGGGCCAGTTCACAGAAGCCTCCCTCCCCTACCTGCCTCTAAAACCCAGCTTCTCTCCACCGCAGACCACGATCTTTTGAGTTCACATCACTGAGTCCCAGTGGTAACATACAAAACACCATGATTAAGTGCTTTCAAGGAGTGTGCTGGAGCAACCAGACACCTCGGGCCAAAACAAAACTTCCAAGTTCTGCTAAAGGTTACAGCCAAGGTTGAGGAGCTCCTGCCACTTGAAAGTGTTGGCTTCAATATTGATGGTAAATGGAAAAACCTCTAGGTCACAGCTGAGATTCAGGACAAGGAGACTCGGGGCAGGGATGGAAGCAAAAGCATCAGGTTAGGTGAGAATCTGTGCCAGGTATGAGAAGTTCAGGCAAAAGGCCCCAGTCAGACTAGTATTCCAAAAGCAATTACAAACAGAACTCTTTAAGATGTTTTAAATGTGTGGATGGGTTTCCTCTCCCTCCTAGCACACAACTGCATCCCTGGGCAGCTGTCCTTGTTCCTATAACAAATCCAGAAGACCAAAAGTGAGTTCAAAAGAATATATAAAATCACATTCTACTAGCCCCAGAGAACTCAAATCATTCTCATTCTTGTAAAAGCACCAGCAGACACCCCCTCTCACTTACAGGAAAGAAAACTGAAGCTAAATGTTTAAGGAGCTTTTCCAGATTTGCATAGGACCTCATCACCAGGCCAAAACAGGTGTTCTAACAGGAAGCTCCTACTTGGAACTTCTCTGCGCCCTCTCTTAGTTAACACCAAACATCACATATTCAAAGGAGAAATTAGAATTGAGGCTGAAAAAGCAACAGAAACAATGACCAAGAGCAGGACATAAAAATAAAGAAGCAGGACTTCCCTGGTGGTAAGTGGACAAGAATCCACCTGCCAACGCAGGGGACATGGGTCCAGTCCCTGGTCTGGGAAGATCCCACATGCCACAGAGCAATGAAGCCCATGTGCCACAACCTCTGAGTCCACACTCTAGAGCCCACGAGCCACAACTCCTGAGCCTGCAAGCTGTGACTACGGAAGCCCGAATGCCTGGGGCCCGCGATCCACAGGAAAAGCCACCGCAGTGAGAAACCCGTGCACCGTAACGAACAGCAGCCCCTGGCTGTTCCAACTAGGGAAAGCCCATGCAGCAGGGAAGACCCAGTGCAACAAAAAATATATATATATAAATAAGTTTTTTTTACAAAGAAATACCTTCTGTTTAAAAAAAAGAAGCAGGTTATGCCAAAGCTTGCAAGACTGACCAACTCTCGAGCATGGCCAGCTGGCCAGAGGACTTACTTTGCAGGCCCACAAGGTCTGCACTGACTCTGGTGTGACCTGTGGGGGAGCAGCTGGAATCCACACACTGTCTAGTGGTAGAGAGGTGAGGAGTAGGAAGAAAAGAAGGGTTCAGCCAGAAGCAAGTGAGAGCCCCTGGGGGCCTGTGTGCAGTCCCTTCTGCAGGCTGGCCCTTGACCTAGCATCCCCATCCAGGGAGGAGGGCACTGCAGAGGCCGTGGAGATCCAGGGACACTAGGGCCACCTGTCAGGAGTATAACTCACTGTAAACCTAGCAATACAGGGGAAGAGAAGCCAGCCTGCCAGAGGGAGAACCAGGGCAGGAGGGTGGCCACTTTCTGATGGCTGTGGGGCTTACACCACTGTGAGGCGGGGGGTATGGAGACTGGCCCACAGTACCCACTGAAAACTGCAAAGGCACTGCCAAGACCAGGCTCCAGTGGCTTCTGCTGTTGGTGCCAGTGGCCCAGGCTCCTTACCAAGGGGCTGAGACACTCAAGTGGCCCTGGTGACATGGGGCATATGGGCAAAGTGGAAACCATGCTGTCTAAGGAGAGGGGCATATGGGCATATGGGCTGTCTAAGGAGAACCAAGTCAGTATACTGACGGTGACTACCAAGGCTGTGGCTTTAGTGTTGACCCAGGAGAGTGGGGTCTGTCAAACCAGACAGTACACTTGAAGTAAACCAAAGCAGCGCAAAAATATTTTAATAGCTTCTGGAGCGGGCCACCACAGCTCAGGCCATGTGAGGGGTCCAAGGTATTGGTGCGGTCTCAGGGGCCTGCGGGGAGCAGGGCCTGGGCAACCAGGATACTCTGAGATTTTTGGAGGCAAAGCAGTCACTACCTTTTAAGGACTTTTGTGCATGGCACCAGCAGTCCTGGCCCCTTGCTGAGAACTCAGTCCTTGGAGTGGCCTCAGAGATGGACATCATAGAGGAATTGTGGGGCCCGACTCACAGGACTGACAGATCAAATACTGGGTGTCAAATCTGAATTTGAGATGAGCAACAAAGGATGATATAGACCATACTTATAAGATTATTCATTGCTCATCTAAAATTCAAATAGAACTGAGCATCCTACATTTTTATTTGCTAACTTTGGTGACCTGAGGTCCTAGCAGCACAGAGAATGTGGAGGCAGCCCCAGAGGCCCTGCCAAGCCGGAGTCCCCAGTGTGGCCATGGTGATGTGGGAAAAGTACCAGGCAAGGCACTTCCCTAGGGGTCCAGTGGTTAAGACTTTGCCTTCCAATGCAAGGGTGTGAGTTCAATCCCTGGTCAAAGGAGTTAAGATCCCACATGCCTCGCATCCAAAAAACCCAAATATAAAACACAAACAATATTGTAATACATTCAATAAAGACTTTAAAAATGGCCCACATTAAAAAAAAATCTTAAAAAAAGAAGTCCCAAGGCCACCCAGGGACACTCTTCTGCAGCCCTGCTTGAATGAGGCACAGGTAGGATTTACACTGTCTAGTAGCCGAATTTTTAAAAGTATAAATAAATAGGGGAAATTAATTTCAATATGTTTTATTTAGCCCAGTATATTCAAAATGTTGTTCTGTCAGCACGTAATCAATAAGCCAGTATTAATGAGATGTTTTACATTCTCTTTTTAGGACTAAGGCTGTGAAACCTGGTGTGCAAATTAACAGCCCTTCTCAATCTGAACAGTGAATTTTCAATGGCTTCAGGGTCTGGCATAACAGACCCAGATCCCTTCCTGAGAGTCCTAGGCATTGGTGTGGTTCTGTGATGGGAAAGAGGTAGGGTGGCTAGGGGACCAGGCAGCCAGTCAATCCTAAGAACCAAGGCAGTTTGGGAACAACTTTTGTACAACTCCTGGGCTTTCACTGGAGGCCCAGCCCATTGCCAAGAGTCTGATGTTTTGGGGTAACTCCAGGGATGTGGGGGATAAGAAGTGCCAAGGCAGAGCTTGTGTGCGTGCTAAGTCGCTTCCATCGTGTCTGACTCTTTGCGACACTATGGTCTGTCGTCTGCCAGGCTCCTCTGTCCATGGGATTCTCCAGGCAAGAATATTGGAGTGGGTTGCCATGCCCTCTTCCAGGGGATCATCCCAACTCAGGGTGATCAAACCTACTTCTCTTACGCTGGCAAGTGTGTTCTTTACCACTAGCATCAACTGGGAAGCCCCCAAGGCAAGCTTAGTTCCTCTCTAATGGTTTAGGAGCTAGCCCATGTCCCCTGCCAAGGGTCTGAGATAGGGGAGTGGGGAACAAGGCTGGGCACTCAAATAATATCTGTGAGAAAAGCCAAATAATACAGTTCCAGGCAAGAGTACTGGAGTGGGGTGCCATTGCCTTCTCCGAATAATACAGTAATTATCCTCTAATGACTGCAGTGGCTGCCCCAGAAATTGGGCCCTGGGCCACAGAGTTGAGGCCTTGAGGAGTCATGATGCTATGGGTTAGAGGGTGGGAGAGGTGGTAAGCAGCCAACTTTCATGGTCTGGAAAGAACCAGGGCACATAGTGAGTTCTGGGGCTGGCACCCTGCCAAGGGTCTTAGACATTGATATTGTCCACGTGACATGAAGAAAAGGGAAAGGTGGGCAGCAATTCACTCTAAGAAGTGAATCCAAGGTGATGTGGCCTGGAGTGTAGGGCTGGGCAGCTGCTATGGTCAGATTCACTCTCTGCCCAGTGACGCCCCAAGCTCCACCTGCCAGAGCCACCAGGCTCCTCCTGCCTCGATCTGTGCTCCTCATTCTGAGAGGGGTGGGTGGCAGTGGGCATTGAGAGTGCTACTGGCACGATGGCCCTCCTCCAAACAGACAGCTCAGTTCAGTTCAGTTCAGTTCAGTCGCTCAGTCGTGTCTGACTCTTTGCGACCCCATGAATCGCAGCATACCAGGCCTCCCTGTCCATCACCAACTCCTGGAGTCTACTCAGATTCATGTCCATCGAGTCAGTGATGCCATCCAGCCATCTCATCCTCTGTCATCCCCTTCTCCTCCTGCCCCAACCCCTCCCAGCATCAGAGTTTTTCCCATGAGGCAACTCTTCGCATGAGGTGGCCAAAGTACTGGAGTTTCAGCTTCAGCATCATTTCTTCCAAAGAATACCTAGGGCCAATCTCCTTCAGAATGGACTGGTTGGATCTCCTCGCAGTCCAAGGGACTCTCAAGAGTCTTCTCCAACACCACAGTTCAAAAGCATCAATTCTTAGGTGCTCAGCTTTCTTCACAGTCCAACTCTCACATCCATACATGACCACTGGAAAAACCATAGCCTTGACTAGATGGACCTTTGTTGGCAAAGTAATGTCTCTGCTTTTCAATATGCTATCTAGGTTGGTCATAATTTTTCTTCCAAAGAGTAAGCATCTTTTATTTTCGTGTCTGCACTCACCANCCCACTTGACTTCACATTCCAGGATGTCTGGCTCTAGATGAGTGATCACACCATCGTGATTATCTTGATCATGAAGATCTTTTTTGTACAATTCTTCTATGTATTCTTGCCACCTCTTCTTAATATGTTCTGCTTCTGTTAGGTCCATACCATTTCTGTCCTTTATCAAGCCCATCTTTGCATGAAATGTTCCCTTGGTATCTCTAATTTTCTTGAAGAGATCTCTAGTCTTTCCCATTCTGTTCTTTTCCCCTATTTCTTTGCATTGATTGCTGAGGAAGGCTTTCTTATCTCTCCTTGCTATTCTTTGGAACTCTGCGTTCAGATGCTTATATCTTTCCTTGTGAAATTATCTCTTTTTTCTCTTTTTTTCCCTTGTTATGTAGATTCCTATAAATTTTCCTCTACTTAGCCTCTGGCCCTCAAGGCCTAAAATGTTTGCCAAGTCCTGCTCTATTCAATAACTTTCAAGGGTCAGGAGTTTTCCAGAGGTCAAGGTCCCTGCCAGGGACCCAGGCTCCAGGGCCGCTCTTGTGATATGAGAGGACGAGGCCAGACAGCCAGCACACCAGGAGGAACCAAGACAGCTGTGCCGACCTCTAGCGCTTTCTGGGCTGGCAGTAGATGCCAGCTTTCCTGCCAAGATTTGATCCACAGGATGGGGTCAGGGAGGGGGTGGCACAGGGCATGGTCTCAGCCCCAGGCGACAGTGTAGCTCCTGATGATGGTCCCACTGAAGGGTGAGTGAAGACCCTTCCTGAGGACAGCTTCCCTCTCCTGGCTGTTTCCAGAAGGTGAATGGAGTAAAGCAGACAGAAAGATTTCATTTTCTGGTCATTGTAAAAAATGAATGTGTAAGAGGCCCCCACTGGCCGTAACCACATGGGTGTGGCATCACATTATGGCCCATGTTTTGTTAATCTGCAAAGCCAGTGAGTGGAGGATAGCAGAGTGGCCCCTACTCTTGTCACATCGTCCTGAGATAGAAGGAAGCCACGGGTGTGTGTTCTAAACTAGGGGCTTGGGACACACCCATGGCTTAGAACTAGGGCTCCTTGGAAGGAAGGCTTTGACAAACCTAGACAGCATATTAAAAAGCAGAGACATCACTGTGCTGACAAAGGTATGTAGAGTCAAAGCTATTGTTTTCCCAGTAGTCATGTATGGATATAAGAATTGGTCCATAAAGAAGGCTGAGCACCAAAGAAATAATGCTTTCAAAGTGTGGTGCTAGAGAAGACTCTTGAGGGTCCCTTGGACTGCAAGGACATCAAATCAGTCTGTCCTAAAGGAAATCAACCCTTAATATTCATTGGAAGGATTGTTGTTGAAGCTAAAGCTCTAGTACTTTGTCCACCTGATGCAAAGAGCCAGCTCACTGGAAAAGACCCTGATGCTGGGAAAGATTGAAGGCAAGAGACGGTGGCAGCAGACGGTGAGATGGTTGGATAGCATCACTGACTCAGTGAACATGAATTAGAGCAAACTCCAGAAGATAGTGCAGGAATCTGGTGCACTGTGGTCCATAGGGTTACAAAGAGTGAGAGACAACTTAGCTATTAAATGATGATGATATAGTTGATTAACAATGTGTTAGTTTCAGGTGTACAAAAAAGAGATTCCGTTTTATATATATATGTGTGTATATATATTTCAAATTGTTTTTCCAGTTAGGCTATTACAGAATGTTGAGCAGGGTTTCCTGTGCCATACAGTAGGTCCTTGTTGGTTATCCATTTTAAATATACCATTGTGTACATATATACAACAGAATATTACTCAGCTGTTAAAAAGAATGAAATAATGCCATTTGCAGCAGCAAGGATGGATCTAAGATTGTCATACTGAGTGAAGCTAGTCAGACAAAGAAGGAGAAATACTGTTTAGGATTGACAGGAGTCCTTTTGCTTAATGCTTGCTAGTCACACTTACTCTCTTACCGTTGACCTTGGAAATATTTATGAGAGAGATGGCCTAGATCCCCTGGTGGAAAATGAGACCAAAATGTCATGGATTCATTTATCGCTACTGAGTAGAATTGACTGAACTGGAAGCCAAAGAAGAGGAACTAGAAATTAATTACACTAAATAGATATACTTCTTTAATTACTGCAAAATCTGGTACCTCTATGTGCATCTCCTGGTTTGGCATAAAATATCCAATGATGTCAGGCTTTTGTAGATAAATCATTTTGTGCATTTGAACTCTTTTGGAGCACTTTTGGCACCAAGCCAAGTGCCTCAAACAATTATGCAATTCTCACAACTGATGATCACAATTACCCTTTTTCTTTTTTAAACATGAAATCTTTGGAATGCAATATCTGCTTGTTGTATAAGACCTTCTTCACATCTGGGTTCCCACTGCTTTTTTTAGGACCATTCCCTCATCAATTTGGAAGTTGTGCACTCTCCAAGAATCTGTTCATGGCTGTCACATGTGCTCCATCGAAGTTTGTTTGTGACTTATTGTCCAAGTCTATAATGTTTGCTTTTATTAAAGCTCTCAGAGATAGCATGAGTTCTTTCTGAGTGTAAAAACTTTCCATCCAGACTGATCACTGAATATTTGACATTCATGCATGTGAAGAAGTACTGCTGTGAAATCTGCATTTGACAGCCATTATAAGAGGTTCCTAAGATGTTCTTGGTCCACAGCTTCCTATATTCTGATTCTCTGGCTTTCCTTTCTGGGTTAAATCACAGAATGGTCTTGTTAATGATGTTTAGTCACTCAATCATGTCTGATGCTTTGCAACCCCATGGAGTGCAGCATACCAGGCTTCTCTGTCCTTCACTGTCTCCTGGAGTTTGCTCAGACCTATGTCCATTGAGTCGATGATGCTATCCAGCCATCTCATCCTCTGTTGCCCTCTTCTCCTCCTACCCTCAATCTTTCCCAGCATCAGGGTCTTTTCCAAAGAGTCAACTTCACATCAGGTGGCCAAAATATTGGAGCTTCAGCTTCAGCATCAGTCCTTCCAATGAATATTCAGGGTTGATTTGCTTTAGGATTGACTGGTTTGAATGGTCTGGCTGTAGCAAAATGAACACCAAATCTCCCACAACAACACGTTCCTCCAAGGAGTGATCTGCCCCAGTTGTTGATTAATAAAATGCCTTTTCTTTTATTAAGACAGTTTTTCTCCAGTACAGATTAATATATCCATTTCCCTTGTGTCTCAGATATTTAACTTCAGATATCTCAAGATAATAATTCATTAAGCTTTGGAACGGATAGCCAAGTAATCGAAGACAGTCTAAGCATTTTTCAAACCCGTGATCTAAAGTTGCTATGCCATCAATGTAGGGAATGTAATAATGTAATGATTCAGCTAATGATTTAGTACCCACTGTAAGGATTTTTCAGGCCAGGTAGAATGTGAACACTCTGTAGCATTAGCTAATGTGAGAGGTGGGTGTGAAGCACAGGCCAAGTAGCTCACATGTTGGTGCCTTTAAGCTCCATACAAATACATCTTCATACATCTAAGTCTTACAGCTACACTTGGCAGTAAATGACCTACAGGCACATCAAATACAATGGCTAAGGAAACAGTATTATAGAGAAATTGTGTAGTGTTATTGATGCCTTTTCGTCAAGGTCTATTCAGGAAAATAGACTCAGTAGCAGTTTGTTAAAGACTTGGTTAGCAGTTACTAGGGAGTTAATAGCACCCCACTCCAGTGCTCTTGCCTGGAAAGTCCCATGGACGCAGGAGCCTGGTGGGCTGCAGTCCATGGGGTCGCCAAGAGTCGGACACGACTGAGCGACTTCACTTTCACTCTTCACTTTCATGCGTTGGAGAAGGAAATGGCAACCCACTCCAGTATTCTTGCCTTGAGAATCCCAGGGACGGGGGAGCCTAGTGGGCTGCCGTCTATGGGGTTGCACAGAGTCGGACACAACTGAAGCGACTTAACAGCAGCAGCAGCAGGGAGTTTCAAGAGACTATAGTGAGGCTGGTTCTGGCAACATGGAAAGAACTGGAACCAAGGACTCCCCGCTGGGGCGAGCAACAGTGGCTGAAATGACAGTCACAGCAATCAGACTCAAAATATTGAACTAGACCCTGGCACAGTCTCGGCCTTCTGGTCACCTTCTAGTGCCCCCTGAGTGGCAGAACCTAAGAAGGCGCTAGCTGGCAAAGGAGAAAGACAGTTTGCAGTGTATCAGCCCAGCAAAGTGTAGGAAGGTTGGTCAAGAAGTTAGAACAAGAGCTTAATAACCCAAACAAGATGTGTGTGCATCTTACGCACGATCTAAATACAAGAGAGAGAAGTGAAGTAGTAGGTTAGGTTTACTGTGTTCGGCTTATTCCCATGACTTATCCTAGAAGCTCTCTTAAATTTAGGAATTAAATTTGTTTTGCCCACTCTATGTTCCAATGTAAGGTGTTTTTTTTGTTTTTTGTTTTTTTTTTTATCATCCCTTCAGTCACATACCAAAAGTCTTACTACAAATTGAAACTTATTGAGCTTTAAATCAATACAGTAAAATAATTATTCTGGGGTTACAAAAAAATTCTCAGACTAGGCTCATTCTAACATTCTACAGATAGCCTAACCCTGCTCTTTTGGGGAGGTAGTTACACATTTGGAAATGACAACTACCAAGACCCAGGTGCTGACAGGAAGCCAAATTGCCCTTTAGAATTATCTTTTCTGCCACCTCCCAGTACTTTACCACTTATCTAAAAGAAGACAAAATAATAGGCTCTTTTGTTTCCAGTACCTATAATGTGCATTTCCAGGTTTGTTTAGGAGTACAGCTGTGAAATCTTTCAGCGCTGACATAATTCTCTTCCCACCCAATTGTGAAATGTTCTTTGAGCAATGTAATTGTTCCCCACTGCAATTCTTACAGCCGCGTGTCAGCATGTCAATCACTGATTCTTCTGATTGTTCCCTGCTGTGTTAACACCCAGAAGGAGTCCTTCCAGCTGCTGAAAGATGTCAGCATATTTTTATGAACTACTTCATATTTGCTAGGGAAAATTCCTGAAGACCAATATAGACCAGCATAGACCAGCTATGTCTGGGCTTGCATTTAAATTTTCTTTGGGATCAGTAATAGCGTTACGCATTGCAAATGACATATGTGAATACAGAGTGTCATTTTATCTTTACTGGGCTTTGATCACATCCATTCCTGAGAGTAGAGCAATCATATCATTCAAAATCACTTCTCAAAATGAGAAACTGTTTTATAGTAGCGCTCTCTAAGAGATCCAAAGCGATCTTTTATTGCAATGTTTCTGGCTAGAGAGTCATCCAACTTTTTCAATATTTCAAATTTCTCTGTCTTGACTTTATATACCCTTTTCTCTAAGATTCCTAAAAGTGAAAAGTGAAAGTGTTAGTCAATCATTCATGTCCAACTCTTTGTGACCCCATGGACTGTAGCCCATCAGACCCTTCTTTCCATGGAATTCTCCAGGCAAGAATATTGGAATGAGTAGCCATCCCTTCTCCAGGAGCTCTTCCCCACCCAGGGATCAAATCCAAGTCTCCCACACTGCAGATAGATTATTCACCGTCTGAGCCACCACGGAAGCCCCAAATACCCATAATCTGAGTATAACACATTTTTCCTTCACTGACAAGGAGTTTCTTCAAGAATCTTGACTGGAATTGTTAAACCTCCAGTCAAGCGGGTTTCAGGATGAAGGGGACATAAGTAAGCCCTGGCCGATTCATGCTGATGTATGGCCAAAACCATCACAATATTGTAAAGTAATTGTCCTCCAAATAAAATAAGTTAATTAATTTAAAAATAACTGTGGATTGAATCATGTCCCCCCAAAATAATTAGTTCTTTTTTAATATAAATTTATTTTAATTGGAGGCTAATTATGATACTGTAGTGATTTTGCCATACATCAACATGAATCCACCACCACGGGTGTACATGTGTTCCCCATCCTGAACCCCCTCCCACCTCCCTCCCCATCCCATCCCTCTGGGTCATCCCAGTGCACCAGCCCCGAGACCCTGTATCATGCATCAAACCTGGACTGGCGATTCATTTCACATATGATAATATACATGTTTCAATGCCGTTCTCCCCAGTCATCCCACCCTCGCCCTCTCCCACAGAGTCCAAAAGACTGTTCTATACATCTGGGTCTCTTTTACTGTCTCGCATATAGGGTTATTGTTACCGTCTTTCTAAATTCCATATATATGCATTGCTACTGCTAAGTCACTTCAGTCGTGTCCGACTCTCTGCGACCCCATAGACGGCAGCCCACCAGGCTCCCCCGTCCCTGGGATTCTCCAAGCAAGAACACTGGGGTGGGCTGCCATTTCCTTCTCCCAATGTATGAAAGTGAAAAGTGAAAGTGAAGTCGCTCAGTCGTGTCCGACTCTTGGCGACCCCATGGACTGCAGCCCACCAGGCTCCTCCGTCCATGGGATTTTCCAGGCAAGAGTACTGGAGTAGGGTGCCATTGCCTTCTCCTATATATGCATTAGTATACTGTATTGGTGTTTTTCTTTCTGGCTTACTTCACTCTATATAATAGGCTCCAGTTTCATCCACCTCATTAGAACTGATTCAAATGTATTCTTTTTATTGATTCTTCTCCCAGTTCTGATTGTTCCCTGCTGTGTTAACACCCAGAACGAGTCCTTCCAGCTTTCAATGGAGTAATACTCCATTGTGTATATGTACCACAGCTTTCTTATCCATTCATCTGCTGATGGGCATCTAGGCTGTTTCCATGTTCTGGCTATTATAAACAGTGCTGCGATGAACATTGGGGTACACGTGTCTCTTTCAATTCTGGTTTCCTTGGTGTGTATGCCCAGCAGTGGGATTGCTGGGTCATATGGCAGTTCTATTTCCAGTTTTTTAAGGAGTCTCCATACTGTTCTCCATAGTGGCTGTACTAGTTTGCATTCCCACCAACAGTGTAAGAGGGTTCCCTTTTCTCCACACCCTCTCCAGCATTTATTGCTTGTAGACTTTTGGATAGCAGCCATTCTGACTGGTGTGAAATGGTACCTCATTGTGGTTTTGATTTGCATTTCTCTG